>VYXH01008210.1:1034811-1102776 GCA_013397275.1 Burhinus bistriatus
GGGGGGGGGAAAGAAGTGTCCTAACAAGTACAGCTAGATACTGTGCGTGCAGTTGTGGTGCTTGAGTGAACCACAAGGTTTTCTGGGATGCTGCTTTAAATAAAACTGTCAAAAAATATGAGGACCATTATGTTTACAGAGCAGCTCAAAGGCAGATGATGCCCCCATTGCTACACATTATTTATCATCCCTTGGGGCTGAAAACTGTGCTGGAATGCAGAGGGACTGTGTTCCTTGTGTTGTAAATCTGAAATACAAATAATCTAAACTATCAAATTAAACGATGTACTATTAATTACCACACTCTGGGCTAAGATTAAAACCACCAGAGACTTCTTTCCCTACTCCAAACTACATAGATCCATTCCAGTTTTTACATTGGCAAAAATATTTCTCCAGTTATAGCTGTTAATGATCTGCCACTTTATTTCCAATTTCAATTCAGATTACTTTTTGATTCAGATTTTTCTGCAGCTAAAGAAACTGGGAAAATCTTCTGACAGAAGAAAAGGGAGATTTACGTATTTCAGCTACATTTCTTACCTGCCAGTACGTCTTATGGCCAGGAACATAAATAAATAGCAATGGAATATTATTATCAGGGGAATAAAAAACACACAGCAACATAAAATCATGGTGTAACTTCTGTTTGCAGGGGAGTAGGTTACATAGTCCCACGTACAGGATATCATCAAGCCCTCAGGCACATAGGAACCTATGAAATACATGGAATACATTATTTACACATACACCCAAAGCTTGCGCAGTTGCTGATCCAACAACTGAGCAATTAAAATAAACACCGTACCGTATATATAGTCTGCAAGAGCTATGCATGCTGTATCATGTGTGTGGTCTAAGAATACAAGTGCACACATGGAGAGGAGGTCCTGACTGCCAGACTCTGAGATACACCTAATACTCCAGCTGCAATTTGTTCTGCTTGAATACAACCAGGGGTAGGGGGGAGGAGGGTATCTGTACTGCAAAAGGTGCAGATACATGGAACAACAGCAAACCATCAGGTGCTGGCTAGACATCCACCAGAGAAGTTATCAAAAATCTCATTTTTTTTTCATACCCCGAGCAAGGCTAAAATAGACCATGTAGGAAACACTGGAAGAAAGAGAGGGCAGACAACATACTCCACCCGAGGAGCGGAGCCACGCTCCATGCCAGTGAGTACAGCCATACAACAGCGATGATCTGGACGGTGCGTTTCTTTGAAGTCCACTGTATGGATCGCAGGGGCTTAGTGATCACAAGGTAGCGGTCAACAGAAATAGCTAATAAAGTCATCATTGAGGTTATTCCGAAGAGTGCCCCACAGAAAGCATACAAGTCACAGCCTGAAGCAGAAAATGGCAATGTCAGGGATTTTCTTAAAACAGATGCATGTTTTCTCTCTGAGCCTGAGATGATAAACATCCCATTTTTTCCTGGCTCAGGACTTCTCTGCCATTAGAAGAGTTTTTTTAGCCTCACAATTTCATAATTATTAAATGTTTATTAGAAAAAACACAAATATTAATAAAATACAAATGTATGTATTTAACAAGTTCTACTGTCCCCTGCGGACTGCAACTGGGAACCTTTTGTCAACGGAAAACTGCCTCAAAGAAAATCCAATCTAATTAAAGTTACATTTTCCTGGACTGATGCCGAATATATTGATCTTAACAGGCTGCAGCAGACATCTGTCCGCTAATGACAGATGGATGTTTCGAAAAATGACTTTGGTTTATGTGGCTTAAAAATGTAAAAGTGGTTTAAATTTGATTGCTAAAAGACCAGCTGTAAAATGTAACTCCAGCTCCTATATTTAATGGCAGCACTTTTTAAAAAACCTGACAGTTTTTACATGAAACAGGGTTTTCCCCCTCTTTGCATTCAGGCATTGTGCTAGCAGATGAAAACTTGTAGGGTTACACTGTCCATAATTTGATTCAGAAACCTGTGTTGAATGATCATTCGTTTTTTGAGATCTTGCATCACCCCGTCTGCTTATAGACAACAGCCCACTGGGAATGGGAGGCAATCGAAATCATAGAATCACAGAATATCAGATTGAACCTTAAAGAAGACTTCTTCTGAAGTCTTTATAAGTAACCTGCAATTAAGGACCAAATCTCACTCAACCCAAAACAATTGTTCCATTTGTGGCAGCATGATAATTTACACTGATTTACACTAAGGGGATGAGCAAGACTAAAACCATCCTCAAATTAATGAAGAGCCCTTCTGTGCTGCTAAATAATACATGGTGCCTGGGCTTGCTCCACCAATATATGACCACTACTTGGTGCAAATTTTCACCTAACGATGTGATGAGCAGTAGCAAGCAGAGCATTGAGCCTTCTGAGGAACTTGCTATACTCACATTTCAGCTATAATTTGAACATGCGTCACCTTTTATTTCTTGCAGTTGGAAAGAAAGGAGCTCAAATTTGCAGAGTCCTCAACTGACTATCATTTTTTAAATCTCTTAAATAAATGTGAGATTCCTAGAAGTATGCTAATGGCTATCAACATACATTTCTAAGTAAAAATATTAACCCCCTCTTAAACCAATACAAAATATTTACGACTTAATAAAAATCTACCCATAGCATCTGCCCTTACAATCTAAAGGGTAGCATGATTACATGTTGATGTTGACTACTTTCTTTCCAAAATAAATAAAATGACAGAATCAAACCTATAACACAAAACATGCGCCATCATGCTGACTGATGATGCCAAGAACCTGGGTTGTCATTCCAGAGTCTTGCACTGCTCTCTCCACAGCACAAGCCGAGATTGTTATGGCTAAAATAGGCTGCAGACAGTGTAGAGCTGGTGAGGTATGAATTAGTGTTAAAAAGTACCTATATCTCCAAGTATCCACTCTCCGTGTAAACTGTTGACAAAGCACATGGGTGCCTGAGAAGCCGACATCAGGAAGTCGCTCACAGCCAAATTCATTATAAAGTAGTTTTGGGGTGTCCTCAGCTTCTTGTTGCTTAAAAACATGAGAAACGTGATTTTAAATAGGCAAAGGGAACAGTTAACTATAACTTTGCCCACTAGCATAAACAAATACTATCCAGGTTGGGATCGGTGGTTACTTAGAGTCAATCAATTGCTAATCATCAGTCAATTACTGCAGCTGCAGATATAGTCATTTCAAAATGATGACTGGCAATAGCAGGGGGGATAAAAAGGATTGTGTGCTCTTCAAACTGAGGAGAATTCCAGCTGTCTTGAAGAATATGGACTTGTTCAGGAGAAGAGCAGTTCCCTATAGAAGCAGTAACGCTGAGCATGTCCTGTGCTGCACAAGACCAGGATCTGAAGCAGGTTGCAGAGCAAAAGGACCTGCTTTTGGTGAATTTTTAAAAGCTGCTGACCTGAAAAGTCACCACATTACCGCTAAATAAATGACCCTTTGCAAAATGCTGCAGCACAAGCAGAGCATGCACAGAGATTTGAAAAAAATACTTTTGTTCACACACGTCTCATAAGACACAGCAAAACCACTCAGCTGCAGATGAACAGGCAACATTAAACACTCCAACAAGGAGCTTAAAAGCAGCAGTCAGTCTGCAAGCAAACTTTATCCAGAGAAAAAAACCATCACTTCCACGTTTTTTTCCCCACATCTCACCACCTGAGGTAGTCTCACTTCTTAGGGATTTCTGGAGTTACAACCTCCTAGGAAACTTTCAGCTGGTATTCAAGATTACTCTTGTCTCTGGCTAAGAAGAATAAAGATACTGGTAATGTGATAAAGAACTCTCACTTTTACTTGAGACTATTTGGTTGAATATGCCCTTGTTGTTCTCATCAAATATTATGTCCCACTGTGAAAGTCAAATTAATTTGTGAGTTCAGCTCACCCAAATCTACCTTAAAACTGACACTTTTGAGGGATATACTGAGAAGGTGTAACACTGAGCTAGTAGTCCCTCAACGTGAACCACCATATTGGTTGCATGGTGAAATAAAGAGCTTTGATACCTAGAGCTTGAATTCAGGACTTTTCACAGTGTCAGGCACATTATATAATAGAAAAAGAAGTGACTTGGTGCACTCTGTGAGGCATAGAGAGAAAGCAGAATTTTATAAATAGCTTTGTTCTTGGAACCTGCATGCAGTAATTCTCAACGGTTTGAAATAATTTTATTTTTCCCCAAATGTCTCCTTCAGTGTAGAAAGCTGAACAACGGAGACCTCTCTGATATGCTTTAAAATATCAGTATTTGCAGGTAACATGAATTTCTTTCCTCGTGCTGATAAAGAAATACTGAAAAATAAATTAAGAAAGCTGTCTCAATGCTTCTGCAATTCTAACAAAATCTTGGGTCTCATAACTGCCTGCAACAACTGGGTGACAGGGGGTGCAGAGCTCACACCTTCACAGGTGCTTGTCTGCCTATGGAGATTTTCCTACTTTGACAATTTAATGCTTTTGTTACACCAGTTAAAACAAGAAAATTTCAAGAAAAATGGAGAGCTTGCACTGCATTTCAAAAATCATGAAGCTACCTGCAGTTTCAGGGAATTCAATTTCTCCTCTATCATATTAAATGCCAGTTATTCAAAATAGCTAAACTAATTTATTTGTCTTAAACATTTAAGAATAGGAAGCTGACACTTGGTTTATAACCCCACTGGTGTTTCTCGCAGTGTAAGCCCCCTCCTGCTCCAACAGGCATGATGGCAGCAAGCTGTGAGCAAGAAGGATTTTGAAATCCAACATCACAGTGTGGGACAGAAGAAGGCTATTTATTTTTTCCGTGAGATTTTTGCATACTCTGGCTGCAGTTGCTTTGGCTGTCTATTACACCATCAGAAGGCAAGAGAGCACATAAACTGACAGAAATCCTATGATCTGCCCGAAGCAGGGAGTACACTGAGCTCATTTCATGTAGTGCATTGTTTTCTTGGTCCTTCCAGGACATCTGGGCTGCTGGAAAGAGCATCAGTTTTTGTCAAGTATTTCTGCAAATTCTACAGGGCGAGTGAAGAAGTCTGCTGTTTCTACCATAAAAAGCATTAAACTCTTCTTTAAGCATTTCAGTACAATTGTTAATAGAACATGATACTTGTTTTCTCATTTTCTTTGGTTCCTTAAAACATGAGGAATTTACACTGAAGTTATCAGTGATGAGGGGAGTGGAGTGGGGTGGGGGGTGTGTTGCCCCATTTGATGCCATCAGGCTTTGCTTGGAGATTTAATCCAAGGGGAAACCAGTGCAGAACACCTGCACACAGGCACACATGAACCTCAAGGTCAGTCAGATTAACCATAGGAGGAATTTTTGTACCTGTAAAATGCGTAGAGAACTAGGAGGTTTCCGATGATGCCAATGGAGCCAATAACGAGCACACATGTTCCTACAGTGTAAAGCACGTGGTCGGGGACCTCTGTCTTGGTCACAGCATGTGGCTGGTTGCCCATGTTCAGACCCTGAATGGAAAACAGAGGAAAGGGAGAGCTTAGCACATTCAGGATGCTTGTCACAGGGGACACGTGCTCAGCCTCTTGAAAGAACTCGCTTCCACAGTTCGTGCAAATCAAACACAGACCTCTGCACTCTTTTCACGTCCCCTGTAATCAAGTTTCCCTCAAGTAGCCTTCATTACTTTAGCAGTACATATTTATATTAAAAAAACAACAACAGGGAAAACAGACTGGAAAAAAATATTAAGGAAGTTGCAATGATGATGTGAAAAGGCAAAGACATGCCAGCATAAAACTCCCTCTGGGTAACTTTGGGGCACAGAGCTAGCTGACAACACAACCTTCAGTTCAACAAGGAATAGCCTGTCATATTTTGGTGTTATTAGGAGCACTGATATCAAATCCCACACTTACAAACCTTAAATCCCCCGTCTCTCCCCAGGCTCCCTATCCACTAACTTAGTGCTGCAAAACCTGGAATTGCCCACGCAAAAGGTAGGAAAACAGAGGTAAAACAGCAGCAATAGCCTTGCCTGGGTAAGCACAAATACATTAAATATTCTTGACGCCTCTTTCACTGCCCTTTATCTCCAACACATGAATAAAACCCCACCAATTCTCGATGTATTATTTTTTTTTAAAACAAATTCAGACTTATCATCCGCTAAATTCAGCAGCAGGGCAGCCTACAGCTAATCCACTCAGCTCTCATTAGCGTTATCGATGAGAAGAGTCAGAATTGCCTGATAGAGACTCTTATTTACCAAGTCAAAAGCAGCTAAGCCACACAAAGTGCTCACACATGTAGTCGGATCTGGATGGCTTAGTCAAAGGTATGGCAGCTTGTCACAGCTGAGGACCTGCTCCACATCGCCACGCTTTGCTGCTGCGCGGCTCAGTGATGTGCAGGGTGTGGGACAAGGCTGATTTTGGCCTGCAGGAGAGGAGCTGGGTGACAGAACAGGTTCAAGATGATAACTATCACCCCACTGGTAGTATTTAAGGGGCGAGAATGGTGAGAGCAGCCTTTTTTTTCCCCCTGTTGCTAGCTCCTAATGTCCCACTGTGCTCCTTCTCCTTCACACCTTCTATTATTCCTCACTCATCTGTAAGAGCGCACGCTACAGTTCTAGCCATGGGCATTATCCCCTTGACTGCGTGATCCTACTGGGATGCTCCCCAGGATGGGTTGCATTCGGTGACAGGAAGCACCTGGTGCGATGCATAGCACGCCCCAAGCGTCTGCAAAACAGCAGGTCTGCAGCAGAAATGGTGACAGCAAAGCTCCTGAGGCTGAAGCGGCGTTGTAAATGGTACAAAAGCTATTGCTTCAAAGCAGAAAGCTGCTTTCAAGCTTTCACAGTGGTCTGACAGACTCTACCCATAACAGGATGGCTACTGCCAACATGCCGCTTCACCGAAGATAACGTCCCCGTAAAAGTAGAAAGAAATGAAAGGGAGAGTCTGCTGGCGCTGGCTGCACCAGGGGGCTGTCACTGCCATTCCCAGCAGTTAAGCAGCAAGAAAAAATGTCATGCTGTGACGCATTTACCCTTGAAGAAGGTGTGAGAGGTAATGTAAGAGCGGACGGCACACGGGGAGGTGGCCCAGCGAGGAAGCGCAGCCGTGGCCATTTGGTGGCAGCAGGCACAGACGGCACCGTGCTCTCAGAGCCGGGCTGCCGGGGCGTGCAAATTTACCACGACACACTCCTTTCCTCTTCCCTCAAACCTAATCTTCTTAGAGCGTGCCTGCGCTAAATCAGAAACCTGCCTCATCTCTGGCAATGCATACCAAAGAGGATAAATTGAGGAGAAAGGAAAAAGGTCTGTTTTTTCTTCCTTTCCAGTTTATCTGTTAAAAACGCTCAGGATTTACCCCTATATAGAGGGTTATTATGTAGAGGACTATTACATAGATGCTGTAATTCAGGGCAAGTAGTACTTGCTTGTCATATGCATTATGCTTTACTTCACCATATGGGAACTCACTGTTGTAGAAACTCATTTGAGAAATGGACTATGAATTTCACACCCAAAGGCGCCTCACGCCTTACCTCCCTGCTGAAGAGAAGCCGTCTTGGACGTTTTGGTCTCGTTTATTCAGTTACGAGAGGTAAGCTGTGTCAAAAGCTGAAAAATGTCTCTTGTGACACATTTGTAAACTCAGATTACAGTTTGCTGGCAATACTGGATGAAATATAAACTATTGATGCTTGCAGAGCGGAATTTGGAAGGCAATAAATACCAGGATTACATAGAGCCTGCAGTCTGAGCGAGAAGCAGAAGTGAGGGATGTTTAGATTATACAGGCTTTGGAGAAGGGATCTTGACTTCAGGGGAGTCCATAAAATACCACAGCCACTTTTGCTGTGTTGTTAATAGCAGTAAGAAAAACTTTAAGATCTGAATGAAAAGACGGCTACTTACTCTGTTGGTATTACCCTGAGACAGCAGGATGTGGCCGGCATCCAGCTGTATGAAATGTGGCAAGTTGATAAAGACAGAAAACCATTTATAACACTGTAATTTGGATCTAAGAAGATAAGTATGCATATCTATGTGTGTGTGTATACATATATTTTTCAACAGAAGAGCCTAACTGTGATGAAAAAGAATTTCATTAAAATAGTGGAAACTTTCTAAATGGAACAGGCTAAACCAGTACAAATGGCGCAACCTAATCAAAGAGAATTTATACTTCATTTTAGTCACACAATCAATTTCACTAATTTGGCATAATTTCACAATAGAAAACTTCAAGAATAAAGATTTAAATACCCTTAAGGTTGAGAATTTAAAGTCTACTCTGTTGAAAAAATAATGCTTTTCTAATACAGACCCTTTCTCAGTGGAGAATAACACCGGCTTGGAGACAAACTATTGGTATCATCAAGGCTTTAACATATTCACAAAATTTAAGATTTTTCTCTTTTCCTACAGTATCACATGTGAGAAGCTGGTCTTTTTGGTAATTTTGATTAACAAGCTAAATACTTGCTAATGTAAATATTTTACTGTATGAGGATGAGGACTAGAAATATTAAAAAAAAACCCTGAAGCCTGGTGATATGCTTTAATGAGAAGCTGGTTTTGCTGATAGTTTGAAAAGCTGTTACCACTCTATGCATTTTTCTGGTACTTTTAGTTTGTCCCAAGTAATAAGAATAAAATTAAACTATAGAAGAATATTCCAAGTTTCTGTGACTCTTTCCAACCCAAGAAAACCCAAATAACTATTACAAGTGTCTCCAAATGACATGGTAACCAGGAAAGCAGCTAAGTACAGCAGGTTGCATTAGGTATAGTCACGGCTGTGGCTTACCAGGTTATGTCTATATTAACTTCTTTTGCCACCAAAAAGATGTATGGTCAATGACAGCTGGTATGAATCAGCAAAAAAATCAATTTATACTAGTGGAAGGGTCCTGCCTTTCAGACTTAGCAAAGCATGGATTTTCTATCTGTCGTGGTTTGGGCCAGATTGGCCCAATCCGGTGGAACGACAGATGCTCTCTCTCTCTCTTGCTTCACTCCCGAAGGGAGGCAAGAGAGCGAGAGGAAAAGAGAGACTTAAGAGTTTAGAGAGAGCTAAACTACTTTAATGAAATATTAATAATAAGATAACAAAAAGAAAATAATGAAATAGATACAAAACCGTATCAAGCTCCCAGGATGACAATCACGTCACCAGCAGGCACCGGGGAAGTCCCAGACTGGACTCAGTGACGGACGGGAACTGGATTCCGGAACAGGATCAAAGGCAGATGCACAGACAAGGAGAGAAAGAGAGGAAAAGAGAGAGCGACCCTTTGATCCCTCAGCTTTTATACTGAGCATGAGGCAGATGGGATGGAATACCCTGTTGGTCAGTTTTGGGTCACCTGTCCTGTCCGCTCCTCCCCGCAGGTGTGACCCCTCTACGCTTTTCCGCTTCCGACCCTCCAACGGGGCAAGTAACAAAGTTGGCTGGCCTTGGGTGTTATAGCAACAAGTATAAGCAAGAGCCTCTCTGCATACCGTTCCTTCGCATCAACTGTAAACACGGGTCTTATCACTCTGAGAGTGAACGGTTTCTGCATAACATGCCGTTAATTTCAGCAGTTAGAAGAGGCCTAACTATAAAGTAAAGCCACTGAACAAAATTGGTCCTGTTTTACCTCAAACCAGGACACTATCCATCTCATGCCACTGCTTTCTAACTGCCAGAATACACTGTGCAGTTATACTTCAAGCTATTCATTTTCATTTTATTAACAGTGAAATTAGACCCCCTGAGAATGCTATCGGAAACCTTACAAAATTAAAAGATGTGCTGTGAGATGCTCCCCCAGCTCCAGCTGTTTCACAGTGCTGTGGCAGTGCATGGCTGTCCTGGATTCAGCACATCTATCTCCATGAGATGTGTTTACCTGTACATTTTTCTCCCAGGTTGGCTTTGTCTCCCTCTGTTTGTGGTCCTGGGGCAGAAGCCCAAACATGCTGCTGCAGCCACATCTGTTTCCTAAATGAAGGTTTTTAAGACACCGTCCAGAATGACCTGATTGTTTCACTCAAAAAATACAACTGTAAAGAAGCAGCCCATGAAGATGCCAGTACTTGCACCAGGGCCAGCTTCTGGCACACTTGCCTGTCTGGTACTCGCTTTGTTTGGCTCCTTCTAAATGAATGCTACAATCACTTGTGTTTTGACCCTGCGAGACGTTGGACCTGACAACTCACATAAATCATGATGTGGCCTTACCCTTATATGCGATGTGACTACAACACCAAAACGCTGTCACCTACGTGGCTGCTTGGAGGGTTTTCCTGGCAGGGTAACTAACAGATCTGCAGGCAAATGGAGGATAAACAATTAACAGCTGTCCCTCAAATAACTGGCAAAGGAAGCAGGCACCAGATATAAAAATAAACTTGGTCTACTTCTCCCAAAATAAATATGGAAAACCTAACAGAAGAGGAAAGTTATTCAATGAAATCTTTTGTAATCTGATTTTTAGTGATAAAATAATATCTAAATAATTAGAGCCATCTGTTTCTGCTTTCCAGCTGGTAAGATTAATAAAGATTGCAATGCAGAAGACAAAAAATGGTAGTTAAAAAAAGGAGGGCAAGGTCAGGTCCTGTTCAATGAGTCGGGGTAGAAAATAATGGATCAAATTTAGAAACAGTGGTATGATTGGCATTAGGTGGATATGAGAGTATCTAAAGCCTTATTTATGCTCTGATTTTGGTCATGGATGCAGGCTCATCTCATGGAAATAATTTACATTGAAATGAGCTTAAGTAAGGGCTTGCTTACATGAGGGATTAATGTGCACTAACAAGGGAGTGAATTAACAGCATAGCAGCCGCCCTGTGCTAACCCGCTCTGTGGATTCACAAAGTAGAAGTTTGATTTTACTGTACAAAAAACTTCAGTCTATACAGTCACACTTGAAGATTTTAAAGAAAAATAGTGAACAGTATTTAGGTATGATGATATAGGAGCAGTCCACGGGTGCCGGTCTGCAGATGTTTTTGAAGCAGTTCATCAAACTGAAGCAGTTACCAGGTAATACTTGCCAAGTTCCTTGCAATTTCACTGACGGTCAATGTAAGAGGTAATTTCAGTGCGAAGCGCCATCTGGTTTGAAAGGACAACAAAACTGGGGGCTTAATGAATATATTGTACATATGAACTCTTGAATTGGCAAACAGAAGACCATTGCTATGTGGCAACTATGGTAGAGCCAGTGATGGTCAGATATTTTTCAAAATATGATGTACTTAAAATGAATACTTACAGAAAATATTGTTAATACCTTTGGGTATTAAAAAGCCAACCAACCAAACCCCAAAACAACTTTGCTTGCTCTGGTTAACTGAACTGTGTTTCACCACCACACAGTAAGTACAGATTAATTCAGTCCTCAGAAAGTCAAATCAAACTGCAATCATCCACATGTGGAGAGTTACTTCTTCTTATTAGTCTCTGGGCAACACTCTTCTTCCACAGCTCATTCCAATCAGTTCACATGCCAAAGCCAGAAGCACTCAAACAGGTATTTATAGCATGCATTTAGTCAACAAGACGATTGGTTTAGCAAACTGAACTGTGAATTTGATGCAGTTCACCCAAAAGTGACAAACAGGAACGGGAACTGCCCGTGCTCTGTACAAGAAACAGCAAAGGCAGCCGGGTACCAAAGTCAGGCACCTGCCCCAGACCTAGGCGGGTATTTATCCAGACTGAGATCGTAAGTTTGTGGAAAAACCCTGAGAATTTTTTTCTAGAATAAAATATATACCTAATTAATTCCATTCCAGAGAGCACTTCTGGGCTGTTGCTGAACTGCACAGCCAGCTGAAAAAAAGCTATTTAATATTTGACTTCAAGACTCATTTAGAGCATATACCCTTAAGATCTCACATTTAGCACAGCCCCTGCTTTGAAAAGATGTTTCTTTCAGGCCCTCGGTATCCGTGCTTAAATTTCTTAAACCTGATCAAGTTCTCAATATCATGAGAATAAACCAGGTAGATACTCAACAACGTAGGCAAACTCAGGTGTCTACATATCCAGCCTTAGGAGTCAATGTAAGCAAGGGCTATTAATAATTCATATGTTTTATAATTAATGAGACTTGATATAAAAATGATTCACATGAGAATAGGAACACAATGAGAAGTAAACAGTAAAAGTGAAAATCAGTAAAGTTTTACTATCTGTCTGCTTGTTACAAAGTTATCTAAGGGCATATTTTCATCTCTCTGGAGACTGACTAACAGAACCTTAAAACGTAAAGTCTACTCTGGGAAGCACATGGACATTTTCTATGTACATCCCGAGCCACACAGCTGAGGACAAAAGAAAAAATAATATAAAACAACAACAAAATCAGCCCAGCTGAAAACCAGTGAGTTGGCTTGTGTTCCAGCTCGAGTGCTACCTGCGCCACTTGGGCAGGGGTTAGCAAACGTGACGGCTTACTCAAAGTCTCCCAAATTATTCCACTGAGCATGCCTGCACAACCCGGCCTTGGGAGGAACGCTGTGTTACTCACTCCCTTGTTTTTGTGGGGAAGCACTGGCAAGTAACTAGCACATTTTTTTCCCTGCCTTAATCCGAGTTTCTATAATCAAACCTTGAGGCAATGGAATTTTTTTCCAAAACCGCGAAGTGTTAAAGCAAGATACCAGAGGCATGTTTTCTGAGGGCATTTTTGTTCTAGTACTGGTGTACTTGTATAATCACCCCAGGTCTTCACAACATTTTCCTCTACAGAAATTTTATGTTCTATTTAAAAACATCCGAATCTAATCTGAGAGTGCAAAACCCAAAAGAACCAAGTTCAATCATGACTTTAGCGTTTTGGAAAAACAAGCAAATAAAAGCCCACTACCAGAGTCTATCAGTACTCAGTTGAGTCAGGGGCTCAGTCCGCCTTCCCGTTCCCACCTCTCACAGGCTCACGTGCCAGCACAGCCAGTTCCTTGACGTGACCCCCGAGACACTCACCATATTGTCCCCTTGGCCATAAATGCCTTCAAAATTCTCTGATGCTATGCCCAAATGCACCCCGAATTACACCAGCTATACATGCCTAGGCAGGCAGCATGTTGAACAAATCTAATCGATGCTAACAGTGCATCAAAATTATCTGGACTATTACAGTTCAGTGCATATTTATTTTGTCCGTGAGGGAATGGATGACTTAGCATGATGAAACAACAAAGCAGTAGGCAGAAATCTCAGGATATATATTTTTAGAGCATTAGACCATGTTAAAGAAAAGCATGTCAAAACATGATACAGAGTTATTTCATTCAATATAAGAAATCTTGCAGTCTTCAGGGAGAAAAAATTTGTACTCTACAGCAAATATTTACATTTTTATCTTCTCATGCATTATGCATCATACACTTTCATAGGTTATTTTTCTGCCTCTGTGGATCTTACTGCTAACTGCAGCTCTTTAATAATCATACAAAGTTCACCTAAAAAACTCCAAAGCCCTTTATTCTATGCTTGCCTTGCAGTGGCAAGAGTGCTCTGAACTCACTGGCACTGTAATCCTTTGGCATATCATGTGCGCCTCACCTGAGCTGGTCTCTCCACCACCTCTGAGCTCCTGTAGCTCATCCTGGTCCATGTTGACTCATGACTGCTGCTCCCATTTCATCAGCCACGGATACCTCTGACCGGGATGTCCCTGCTCCAGCCTGCCCACCACGCATCAAAAGCAATTTCATGAGATGCCACTGTTTGCCGATGGCAACACGGTACTGCAGCATCCATCATCTGCCCGGACTGAGCCCTTTCCTGCTCCCACAGCCCCAAGCTTCAGGCCAAGCAGCAGCAAGTGCCACTGCCAGGTGATGCTCACATGTTACTGTGAGCATATGAAGAAACGTCTTTGCCTTTCCACAAATACTGGCACCACATTTTGAAATTATGATGTCTGCCAAGTGGACATAATGTCCCGCCCTTAGGTTTCAAAGGGCTTGAACATATGCTCTGGCTTCTGGACAGCTAGACTTTTGTATTTTATTTAACAAAACAAAACAAAAAAAGAATATTTTCTTCCTTACTGTTGATAACTGAGAGTGAATCCTTCACCAGCCACCTCTAGCTTTATGCGTCTCATCTAGACGTTAGTAGTCTTTTCATTGCACTGTTCTGCATCTCGGGGAGACCCAGCTGCTTCAGCTGCTGCCAGAAGATCTGTGTGCAGAAACTTCTCTGAGAAGTGGGCCCTGCATTTTAAATAGATCCCATGAAAACATGTGCTTATTTTTAAGAATTCTGAAAAAAAATAATCAAGAACGGACATCAGCTTTTCAAAAGGTGATTACAAAATGAAAACGCATCCTAATAAAACAGTTAAGACAAGATGTTAATAACATACTAATCCTATATAGCTTTTCTAATGCTACTTTTAAAAATACATATAGCTAATATTTTTCATCAGTGTGGCCATTTGGTTCCTGCTGGATTCTCTGCTCTATATTTTTTCTGTTCTGTAACTTACAATGAATTGTAGTGAATGATGAAGGAAGCACAATGATAATGGTAGAAATACACTTCCTCTATTAAGCACATTTCAGTTAAATTTCATTTACAGTTTTTATTAGCTGAGCGTAAAGAACTGCAGTTTTACCAGAGAATCCACCTTGCTCACTACATTTCTCTATTTATAAAAAACCTGATTTTTCTTCTGCAGGAAATATTCTTAATTAGAGTCCTGAAACCAGAGACATTCTTCATCAACTAGGGTAATTTCCATGTTTCAACACGAAATTTTGTTTGTGGATAGTAGGGTGGAGGGTAATTTAAAGCAACCTCCAGCCTCCTGATGCCATTTGCATCATTCTGTCATGTACATTTAGGTACATGAAAACTGCTAAAATGAGTCAGGCCAGAGGTCCACCAGCTGCTGTATCTTACACCTGACAGTGTCTGGCAACAGATGCTTTTAGAGGAAGAACACGGAGAATACAGCAAGTACACATTCTCGATCTGTTAACTTCAAGCATATTTGTGGGTACTAGTATGAGCATGGTAGCATTCAATTTCTGTTTGGATCAAAGAAATGTCTGATCACTCTAAGCTGAAGATTATTCCCATGTTATATCTGCTTGCCTCTCTTTAATATTCCTCTATGGATGGAAGAGGGGAATGCAGAAGGCAGACCCACACTCTCCCCAGAGGTGCACACTGAATGGACAAGAGGCAACAGACACAAGTTGCAGCAGGCAAAATTTTCAATGAGATTGGTGAAGCACCGAAACACGGTCCCAGAGCAACCGCACAATCTTCATCCATAGAGAATTTCAAAATATTGAAGTCAGCCCTGCTTGGAGCGGGAAGTGGGGACTTGACAACCACCCTTCCAACCTAAGATAGTTCATGATGGCAGGAATAAACCCCTCCAAAACATACAGTTAAAAAATATGGGTTTAAGCCATAAGTAAATGAAATACTATTCCAGTTACTTGAGGACATGTATGCTGCAGTAAATTGAAAATCTTCCTACCCTACCTTCTTTTACTTTCATAAGGAACTGGTGATAGACAACAAAAGCCAAATGAACCTATGTGCACATTTTTCACCTAGCTTTAATGGATAAGTAAGCTTTAATAGATAAGTAATCTGTACTGGGACCGTATTTCTTGGATAGGAAGGCTGCAGTCAGTGCTCCACTTCGTTTGTAACAGTTTCTTCTACCATGGCTTTAAGTCCTGCATGAAAAGACAGATTTCCAGAGGTTTTTCGGCACTTGACACCTATTGATTGTACTGGTGGCAATATACCCACTCTTCTCCTGTGCTGTTGAAAATACTCCTTGGTGTTTATCTGCACTGTTAGATGCCTAAGTATCATGAAAATCTGGCTTTGGAATATATTATGGTTAATTTTAGAGAATTTAACTGTAGCACTGATACATTGTTTAGTCCAATGGCCTATGCATTTTATTGTGACAGATTCCTACCAGATAGTCTAAAGACTCTGTTTAGAACGAAGCACCTAGCCACAACAGGTAATGGAGATAACAGAGATGACTGGGAAGCGAAGGAAATTATCAGGTGTTTAAAAGTCACATAGATGTGGTGCTTAGAGACATGGTTTAGTGGCAGACCTGGTAGAGTAGGATCAATGGTTGGACTAGATGATCTTAAAGGTCTTTTCCAACCTAAATGACTGTATGATTCTATGATATATTCAAGACGACCCATCTCTGCAGTGAAAGGCAAATCTTTATTGCCAAATTAAACACTTGGCAGTAGCACAACCTCCCTTAACTCTCCAAAACAAGAGTAAAACAAACTCTCATCCAGAAAGGAGATCATTGCTTTTCTAGTCGCCTGGAGGATGAAGCACTTATGAATTCCTTGTGGATTTAGCGTTGCTAAAGGAACAAACAGACCAACGTCCAATGAACAAGTGAAACTGGCAACTCCATTTACAATTAGCAACCTACTGCAGCACTGAAGACTTATTTCAGAGGAAGATTGAAGTAACACTGACAAACTAATAAGGAACTGCAATATGGGCATAATTAGAGAGCAATTACAGCAATCAAAAGACTCCCAGGTTTATAAAATACTAAAATAATGGAGCATGCTTTGACTCATTTTGTAGGAATAGGTGTGTACATTAAAATTAACCTCTGTATCTGTCAGAAAACTTAATTATCTCATGGCAGCACTCATCTTGGAGGAAGAAACAGTATCTCACACAAAAGCAAGTGCCTTTACTTTGATCTGGAGAAACATCAAGACAATGTGGATATAGCAGTGAAGGAGCTTCATCCTTTCCCTCTCCACTGTCGTGTGTAGCACACTGAAAATAGGGACCATGTAGTTGTTTTAATGTGGCCTCTTGTTTTAATTACATAGAGAATTTTCTTTAACTCTGAATAACTTCCACAGACCACTTTCCAAGACTCTACAAAAGGTAACAAAAGTTTTGGCACATCTATATTAGGAAACATTGTTTTTCTCTCACCCTCACAATAATCTCCAGATATGGGATGCACTTGAAGCAACTCCTACATTGCCTTTGCAACATCAGCTTGGAACCATGAAGAACTACCAGAAAAGAAAATCTCAGCACAAGGCAGCTTCCTTTCCTGTTTTAAGAAGAAAGTGCCATTTTACAAAAAGAGAAGCCCACAAACCCGTTAGGTTCAAACCTGTTTTTCACTCTGCCAAGTCAGAAAGCCTCAGGGAGACCCCAAAAGTTTTTTCTGCAGCGCCCTACTTCTCCTCTGACAAAAACTAGCTCCTTTTGAACCTTTGTTTTTAAGAAACATATCAGCAAGCCAGCAAAGTAATATGCACCGGAGAATCTCACAAAACAAACAAAATTAAGTCTAACAGAGCATTATGTGTGTCTCAAGTCACGTTCATACTACATTTAAGCCCACACTGGGCCTTTCTCAGTCCACCCAGCTCCATAAAAGCATCACACTAAAGAGCATCTCTCTACAGAAAAATGGATGAAGGGACAATCTGCTCACAGCAGCTGTCAGGGTAAGAGGATACTCATTTAAGATTTCTCCACAAGTAAAGAGCCCATTGAAAACAAATAGTTACTGTTAATTGCAAGCTTGTACTGAACTTTAACAGTGATTTATTGCTGTTAGTTTTGTTGTGAGCAAACGGTAAACACCGAGCTAATAACAGAGGCGAAAAGCAATTTCACAGCACTTGTACAGACATTATGGCTGAATACAAAATAATTCTATTGCAAATGGATTACCTAAGGGTCTTGAAGCATTACCCAGGACACCGTCAGGCTGCTACCTCATGCACTGTTGAGGAGGGACTGCAAATGCTGCGGGTCTGGCAGCCCTCTTGCACCTGAGACAACCTGCCTTCCCTCATCAGCTGCTTTAGGACTAACTGACTGGCACTTACCTGCAGCAGTGCCACTAGAGTTTTCCAAAGCACCAGCATTAGTCCAGGGGCTCCCTGGTGCTCTTGCTGTCACCGTCAACCTTTGTTTTCTAATGCTCATCTTCTGTGCAATGGTCTACTGCAATGCTGTGGAGGGAGGGGCCTCTTCCACCAGCGAGGGCATGGTGAGGCCAACACCGCACGTTTCTAAGCCATGTTCACTCTTTCTCTACCATGGTGAAGGTTTAGTCAGCTGCGTTATTTGAATTGTAGCACAAGTTTCAGTATAGAAATCGTGGCAAAAGGTATCAGGTATTTAAGAAAGCATGTGTGTTTTTCTTTCTAAAAAAAAAAAAATGCAAGTAATTTTCTGATTGCTAGGGTTATTGTTTGCAGAAGGTTCAATGGAAGCACTTTGTCCTTTTTATAATTAAAAAAAAACCAAATAAACTTCCTTCTCGCCTGAGATCAAGCCTTTTTTCAGGCATTGCTGACTTACCAGGGCAGAAAGAAAACATGCTCCTTCTGGTTGCTCTTTTAGCTCTAGACTAGCTATAGCTGTTTAAATTGCTGGTGTCGTCATCTAGCCAGCGTGGACTTGGTGTCATCTAGCCAGTCATTTTGTTGGCAACACAGCCGTGCTGATGGCAGTCAGTAAATTTCCATCAGGCATCAGGGACATATCCCCACCTGGCATTCAAGACTGTGTCCTCCATTAAACTCAGCAGCCTCTCGCAGTGCTCTGTCCATTTTCACAGCAAACAGCAGAAAGGTCCACCTGCCTGTTTCTTGGGCTTTCTACTAGTGTATGCTTCAACTTTGCAAACGCTGACAAACAAAGCAGCTGATACCATTCCCTGGGTCTCCTCTCAGCAGGAGAGCTGGTGACCCCAGGCTTGGACCTCACTGCAACCAGCTGCCCCAGAGGCGTCTGCAGTGATCCAGCTGCACAGCAGCCCAAGTCCACACATCTGACCCGTGCCATACTTTCTGCATGCACGTCATCGTGTGTTGAACTACTGACAACCATCCAGTATCACGCATTTCTGACTGTTTAGTTATCTACTTGCTAAGCATGCTCTGAAGTCCCAGTGTCTACCAAAGCCACATGTGAAGTTTGAACATCTTTTTATTTTGATGTTTGCCAGGGTGACTCTGCTCATCAGAGAATTTATAGAAGGTGTCTAGTGGCCATATTCTTGAGTGCTTTGGTAGCATACAATAATTTTGTGTAAGTCAGCCTGACAGCTGCCTCTCAGCTGCGTTACGAGTAGCTCCTTCACTTCACTTGCACTAGAGGATACTAAGATTCCCTGCTTTTCAGGGCTCAAAGAGCTCAGCTTGTATTGCAGCTGCAATGGCTTGCAATTCCATGTTTTCTTGTTATGTTTGCATAACTTTGAGAAACTCTTGGGTACATTGATACCAAAGGCTGAATCATCTCATCTAGTAACATTGCTTTGTCATGTTCTGGTGATTCAGGAATGTTATCAGCCTCATTTAATCACCTGCAACAATATGCAGACACATATTCTATTCTGGGCCCAATCTGGTGCGTGCAATGAATTCTCCTTCAAACTCTGTTTGGCCAAGAGCTGCCAAATTAAGCAAGCAATCTGCAGCAGTCACACTCTTTCTGCAGGCTGGCACTCCAGCACATCGGAAGTACAGAATATCCTGCGGGGGATAATTTGCAAACTCTGAAGGCAGTCAAACAATGTCAAAAAAATCCAAATTTAAATCCCTTGATGAACTTACTGAGGTATGTGCAAATCTACTCATGTTTTTGTACAGCTCGGTTTGTGGCAAGAGAAAGTAATACAAATACAGAATGTTAGCTAATTCAAAAATTGGCAAGTAAATAATGACAGGGAACAAAACTTGGACTTCCTAGGAAACTTTAGAGAAAGTTTAACAGCAAAAATAACCCACATAGCCACCATGATAAAGATGTGATTAAAAAGACAAAATCAATTAGAAGTGAAGACCTTCAGCAGTGCCAAAATGCACTCAGAGCATTTAAAAGATTTGGAGTTATAAGTTACATGCTCAAACTCCTGTTTACTTGCCACTTATTTATTACTTAAGAGGACTCTACAAAAAGCTTGCCCAACTTTTTTTTTTCTGATTTATTCCAGGACAATGACTTGTTGCAATGACATGACATCCCCAGCTTCCCTCCCAAGTCAGAGTTTCTCCCATACCATTCCCATAAACCTTTCTCTTCCATTCTTAAGACTAGAAAAAGAAACAAATATTCTTGGTAGACTTCCTTGAATGCCAGGGCTGGGCTGGCTAATGAATTTAAGTCCAGGCAAGTTATCAAAGATTTAGGAGGAAATCTTGTATCCTAAAATCTATACAAAGTATTGTAATGGTATAAAGTCAGGGGTACACAGGGATGGGCTGGGGGTTGAAGGGATGGGGTGCGTATGAGGACAGGGGTACACAAATTCTTCGTATTTAGTTTGCTGATCCATCTCAGTCTTCTGCCCCAAATTGTCATAACTAATTTTCAATGCACAAGAAAATCCTCTTTTCTTTATGAATGTTTACAAATAATCCTAGCTAAACATATACACAATTGACAAACCTTCCTACAGCACTTCATTTAGGTCATTTTACATTACATTAATCGGCTCCACAAAAGGATAACAACTCTGAAATCTGCTTTAGGACTTCATTTCTATTTCCTTTTTCATTGACATTTTCCTGCTATTAATGACCAGATCACAACCAGCTTTAATCAACTAGATCTTGATGATGCAACAAGTACCATCATAAGCAATCACCTGCTACATCCTCCCCTGCATAGCCAGAGTTTTCCCATCAGCCAAAACTCCAAATCCATCCTAAAAATCTAAACAAAATAGCACAAAGAAAATACATTTCGCTTTGGGGAAAGTTGGGTCAGCTGCACAAAAAATTAAATCAAAATTCATTACATCAAAACAACTTCAATGAAATTTCACCCCCCCACCCCACCCCCCCTTTTTAAGGAGAAGCAATTCTTTTAAACCATTCCTTAGAAAACAAAGCAGAAGAGAAACGCTCCCTTCCCTTCTCCCTGCCCAGCTCCCACTTTCCGAAGCCTTCTTTCCTGGCACGTACTTTCTGGGTTCAGCCGAAAGCATCTCCCTTCCCTCCGCACATCCGCTCCCTGCAGGACTGCCGAGCTGCGCCTCACCCCGAGGAGCATTTGACATCCCGGGGTTTAAAAAGCCACTGGCGACCAAGCCCTCCTCCCCTCCCAGCCTGACAGCTCCGGGAGCGTATCGAGCCGCAGCGCTAGCCCCCAGCAAACCACCGATCCCGTTGTTCACCCTGACTGGCCCCACCACGACTGTTTCAAGAGCAAAACATTACTTAAAAAAAAAAAAAAAAAAAAAAAAAAGAAAACAAAAAACCCCAATTTTTTTAAAAAAACAGANAGGCAAAACCAAATACCCTACTTTTTTTAAAAAAAGGATGGATACCGGGAGGAGCTCGTTTCCCAGGGCATCCCAGCTGGCCACCTCTGCCCAGCCCAGCCCGGGAGCATCCCGAGCCCCCGAGGGTACCACCCCCGAGGCTGCGCATCCTCCGGCGGTCGGTGCCGGGGTCCTGCCTGCCCCGTACCTGCTCCCCGCGGCCCCGGGTGGGCAGCCTGGGCTGCCAGGGACGGAGGCCGGCGTCTGGGATTTCCCTCGCAGCGACTCGCACCCGTGGCTTCTTATGCTTTCGCTGCGAAGAGCCTGGCTNCTTTCTCCTTGTGTGCCCTGTGCTCCATCCCCACGGCCCACGAACCCCCACAGCTAGATTCGGACGACTCTGCCCTGCCGCACGTATGAGCAGCCACACGCCGAAACCCACAGCTGGGTTTCTTGCAGGACTGGCAAGGAGCAGGGACTGGGTATAAAATGTAGCCACGTCCCAGCAACTCACCCTGGAGTTAGTGAAATTTCATCTGCAGCATATGCCTCGATCTTCAAGCATCGCCTTTCCCGGAGATGCTTCAATAACCGTGGAAAATAAAGTGAGCAGCACCGAACGGGGCACAGGAAATGTCCTACCTCACAGCGTCTCGTTGGTGTCACATTTGTAAAGCTGAGCTCTTCAGGGGGACTGAAATGTGGCGAAAAGAGCAGGGATCCGATGGCAGGCATGCTCTTTGAGAGTCTCTTTTGCACTCTGGCCAGAAAGACACCACAAAAATAGCTACATTTCTATCCCTATATTTTTTTCTTCAATGCATTGACAATATTTTAAACATAATTGGTTTCAGCATTACAGTTTTAAAAGACATGAATGGAGAGGATTTGTGAGACAGAGCTTTGTCCGGAGAAAAAAAAAAAAGGCTCTTAGTAGTAGACAGAGGAGCAGAAACAGCAATTTAACACATTATTCAAGGGACTTATATGCCCCCTCCACCTGGAGCATGATAACAATCACAGTTTTGCAGGAGAACCTTAGAACTATTTCTGTCAACAAATTAGTTCTTTTGACTGGTGATTCTAAAGATGATAGCAATTCAACTACAGACATAAATCTTGCAAGTATGGTGAACATATACCATATAGATAATCTGTAAATGCTGGAGAATCCAGCACAACTTCCTAAATTGGAGGCCTAGATTTCAAAACAAAATTTGCTTTGGCATTTAATATCCCAAAGACATGATGGATATGTTACAATAAAATGAATAATGTACCAGAACAGAAAAAAAAAGTATGTGCTTCAGTGAAAACACAATATGCTGTTATGCATTGTATTATAAAAGCCAAAATTATGGTATCATTGTGATACATAAATGTTTAGACATCGGTAATGTATGTTGATCATTATTACTTCATCCTTGATTTTCATTCCTTATTGAACCATCGGATTTCTATTCAATTATTTGACTTGACAGGTTCTACTTCCCTCCTCTGAAGATGCCCAGTAAAACAAAAGATTAGTATTAGCTGCTGCCTCTTACAGGCAGTTGTACCTTGGCATCTGGATGCTTTATTTTTCAGGTCCACCTGTTGACTTGATCTCTGTGATCTGCCTGTTGCAGATAGGTTTGGAAGCAAACTACAGTTCTTTCCATTGCTTTATATGCCCCAAGCTCAAATCCACCAAATGGCACATACTTTAGCCATTGTAACAGTCACGTAGTTATTTTTTCTTTATTCATTGCATCTCTCTATTACCTAAATGATGTGATCTATTAGATTACCTTTGTTGCCCTTAAAAATATTATGCTGATGTTCTAGATGTATCATGAGGCATAAAGCTTTTGCTTACCTTACAACTTTTTTCCATAAACATTGGCTTTCAGAGGAACATTTATACACGATGTCAGAAGTACTATAAACTGTCTTTGCAGTTCAGAACCTGTAGGTTCATAATGTGTTGGCTGATAGTATATTTTATCAGTAATGTGTTTTAAATATTTTTAAGGCAATAGAAGCTGCAAGAGAAATGATCAGCCCCCTAACATCCACAGGAGGGCTCCCTTTTTTTTCTCTACTTACAGAAATGTGGAAATGCTGCTCTCCAAAACAATCAGAGACCTCACAAACTGTTGAGATGTCCTTTCAGAGGAACAGCTCACTTTGCTCATGTTGTTGTTCGTTCCTGTATCTGCAGGTTGGAGCTGAAACTTCCCTGAGGTCAGGCCACTCCTCACACAGCTGATCTCAAAATGAACCCTATTTTGTGTGAGATATTCTAATTAAAGCTAAGAATTGGATGCCAAGGGAAAATTAAATGTCAACTAAAGCAAACTTTTTCAAGCTTCAGACTTGTTTAGACTGACAGGGTTTTGATTGATGGTTTGAGTTGGCTCCATGAATGAAAGCGTTTAGGGGCAGCTAAGACTCCAGCTAGAGGCTTACTGGATTGCTGTCTCGCACATCTCTCTTCCCTGCACTCACACCAAGACTAGTTCTTTGTCAGGCCTTTCTATTTCAGCTGTTTGTAATTAATCCTGGGACATGGGAAAATACGGTAGATCAATCAAGTGAGTACAACCAGGCAACATATTTGGACTCACCGAGCACTGGGAACTGCATTTGTATGCTTAAGCTCATGATGTGTTTAAGTGAAAAGCACTGAAAATCAGTGCCTTAAAATTAGTCACAGAAAAGAGATTGCTCAAGTAACTAAAGAAGTAGGTAAGGTAAATAACTGCCTAAAAAAAGGTCAGAAGAATGTCCTTTCTAAGGGTAGTCGAGATCCTAGGCTAAGGGACTAATGATCATATTTCCATGTGGGGAATTAAAGAAACAACCCAAACATTGAACAAAATGTAGGAAAGAAGTATACATTTTATTTTTTTTTTTTTTTAAATGGAGCCGAGTCTTTTAGGATGAGTAATAGCACTTTACATTTCTGTGACACCTTTCATCCCCCACAGGCTCCCAAAGTAGTTGGCAAATTTAACAAATTGAAGGACATTATCTACTGTACACCAAAATCATTTTATCTGTCACTAAAGGCATCCTCACTGGAGCAAAAAGCAGTATCTGTTTAACAGGTTAGATGTGTTGTGACAAACACAGCATCGAAGCAAAGCTACAGGGAGAGAATAATTGTCAACAGCTGGAACTGGTGCTGAATCCTGGATTGAGCAGCTGTTGGGAAAAGTCTGCTAGTATTTCTCCCGTTACCACTGGTGATGAAGACTTTATCACAGATCTTGCAGACCTGCCATGCCCAGGGCAGGCATTCTCACAAGCTGTCTCCTCAGGGCACCCGCCTCAGTGCGAGGTGCCTTCACAACCCGTAGCCCCCATCCTTACAAGGCCTGAGTGTTATATTCACCGAACGGGGAGAGAGCAGAGATGGACTGTAAGCATTCAGGCACAAAGCCAGACCCAGTGGTCAATCAAGAGGTGCTGCACACTTCAACAGTCACTTTGATCTGAGCCTTCCTTCAACCAACGTAATCTTTCTTTCATTGCAGCCTGACAATAGGCACTCCAGAAAAAAACATTACTTCTGACAACACAGTGAGGTTCAAAGGTATTTCACATCCAACAGACGATTCACAAGTGCTGCGTCCTAGGGGGTACGTGGATCTGACAACAGCCTGCCCGACCATCTCCTCGGAAATCTGTGAACACTAGCAATACAGGGTAGCAAAGCAGGCTAAATTTGGTGTATGTTAAGGGCTATTATCTAGAATGGCAAAGGAAGCAGAGTCCCACCAAAAAGCTCCTCCAGGCTACAAATACAGTGGGATAGGAGCGAGTTTCACACTCCCCCTCACTCAGAGTCATGCCAGGGATCTCAGTCCTTTTAAGGAATTATGGCCATATTCGTGGCCACCAATACTATGATCACTGAAGAGTGCAAAGCAAGGCGAGCAGAGTATGATTATTAAAAAAAACACAACCCAAACCCAACAAAAAATTGGCAGAAAGACAAGAGTGTAATGAAAGAGAAATACATGGCCACTGAACTGGTATATTCTAGCTTTAAAAGGAAAAGAAACAACTTCCAAAGCCCTTTCCAGATTTGCTGTCAGACCAAAAGAAAGGCTAGGATGTCAAAGATTGATGGATAATCTGCAGTCACATGTTCATTTTCTGGTGGCACAAAAGCATGTTTGGAAATGTGTTTTGAGCTGTAGAATAGGGAAGAATGAAATAAAAAGTGGGAATAGAATCATATGCTAATGAGCAATATGGATGAATTCAGCAGTCTGTATCTTCCACTGCTTTAAAATAGTTACAAGGTTGATCTGGGAATTAATCTCGGGATTGTTACAGACTGCAGTGCAAACACTCAGTGTCATCCTACTGAGCTCTGACAACTCTGGAAAGTCTCACATACTTCACATGGCACCTGGAACATTTTAATTGCAAAGGAAAATGAAGAGTTAGCATGGTCCAGGCCAGCTTGTTTTGTGAATGAAAGAACTGCAGAAACTTCAGGGTTTGGAAAAGCTCTCAAGAAATTGCCTAGTTAAGTGCTTCTCAGGTAGGGTTAGTCATCATGGAAAACCAACCCTTTTTCAATGGCTGAACATCTAAATCATAATCTAAACTTTAGGATATGAGTGAAGCCAGTTAACATCAAGGTACGGGTTAGACTCAGTCACAGGATTAGAATGCATGTCTCACTGTTACATTTTGCTCATGAGGGACAAAGAAGACATGGCACTGCTTATCTAAGATCCATCTTACGTACAGGTCACCTCACTAGCAAAAGTGTGAAGATGTATAAGCTTGACTCTTTTCTTCTCCTCCTCCACTAACAGAGGGCATATGTTAATGCCAATGGTGGAAGTTAATTACGTGTTTGTCTTTATTTCTACTTTGCCTATGCCAAGCCTACAGAAACCCTTGCTTGCTGCCGCTCTGAGTGGAAGAATCTGGAGGTATCTAAGGTGGTAGCCCCTGCTCAAACAGGGGCTTCAGCATAATTCCTATCCCCTTCTCTCAGCCTCCTTCCCCTTAGCCTGTAAAGGCTGAAATCCCTCCTATCCCCTTATTCCACCAGCAGGAATGGGTTACCAGGACTCAGTCACAACTTTTCATCCAGACTTCATCCTTTCCTAGAGTCCTTTCCATGGAAAGAACAACCTGGCCAAGATGCAGCCTCAATTTCTTGTTCCTCAGGTGAGGACATTCATTTTCTCAGGTACAGCAGAGAAGCTTCAGCCGCATCTTATGGTCTTTGTGACCTTTGAAGCTCCTGCCTCCCAGGAAAGGAGTGTCAGCACTAAGCCACAGCCAAGGGGTGTTATCTCTGTTGGATACAGACAATGGCAGAGAAGAAGGGCCAGAAGA
This sequence comes from Burhinus bistriatus, assembly GCA_013397275.1. Taxonomy (NCBI): domain Eukaryota; kingdom Metazoa; phylum Chordata; class Aves; order Charadriiformes; family Burhinidae; genus Burhinus; species Burhinus bistriatus. The sequence goes on from VYXH01008210.1 coordinate 1,061,403, forward strand.
TGAGGGAAGAGGAATTCAACTTCACAGTCCCCTGGGAAGACACCTTGGGGACAGGAATCCTGACTCCTAGTCACTGCTTCTGGCTCTGTTACCTACCTTCTAGAGAGGCTGTTTGAACTGGTGTGGAAATGTATTACCTGTCCTGGAACAGGGTCCTCAGATCAACATCTTCACTGTGCCACCAATTCTGTAAACCAAACCTGAATTACGGTTGTTTGACAAAAATTCAGTAAACAAAATACAATACTTTTACGTTTAACCCCCATTTTAGTTGAAAAAACACATTTTATGAGACCAGAATTTTCCACAGAAAAGACATTCTGATTTTTTACTAACTCACAAGTTTTCCTCTGGCCCCATTCAATCACAAAGTTTTCTCCAACAACTTATGGAAAAACCCAAAAAGTCACAACTTTTGCTGTCAAAGTCACGGCAGTGACAGCCACACAGACATTTTTTGTTGTTGTACTCTTTTCTTCTGTACTGAAGTTTTCCATTTCTGGTCAAAGGTGACTTATTTCTATAAATGGAAGCATTTTCACACTTTAAATGCTTAAAAAAAAAAAAAAAAATCCTTCTGCGTAAAGAGCGGCCTGGAGAATTTCATCCTGGAAGCATCAGAGTACTATCAACGCTTACAAGGACTCTTGATAATGAGGTTAAAAAAAAAAGAAACCCAAACTTGGTATTGGCTCCCTAATTCAAACAATGTTTTAAAAAGAGACATGCAGAAACAAAGAAGCCCTTATAGGTCTTCAGTTTCTATATGCTAAAGGAGGGAAGAATATACTCAGTTGTGAAGTAGCTACGACCGGCATGTCCTTGAAAAGCCAGGGGGAAAACTTAAAATCCAGAAGGAATACATGTTAGGCAGCAGCCGTGCTACCACCCTGAACACTTAGCAGAAGATGCTCTGCCCTGTTAAGTGTCGGCTCCAGAGGATCCACCATGGCACCTAAAACAGCTCCGACAGTCCCTGGTGATACAGCGACACTTGGGCTCTGGGTGCGGTAGGCAGCGTGCTCGCAGGTAATGGTCTGCCGTGTTCCAACTATGGCACTTTGCAGAGTACGGCAGTGGAAGCATATGTGATGTGACCTTCTTGAGCTTTGCCCTGATAGATAGCACCTCAGTGATCAGACACCAGTTCCAGCTCTGCAGGTCCTTCACCGTGATCTATTCCCACCAGCCAACTCTCAACCAAGGAGAATTAAAATTCAGTTCCCATTAAAATTAAAGGTATGAGATAGTAATAAACTTCAGAAGCTCTCAAGATCTACTGTGATGCAAACACCAATACATAACAATTTCTCCAGCCATTTTAAGCCAAATAACACTGTGTTTCAAATTGCTCTTCACATAAAACTGTCCTAAAACAAAGGCTGACTCAGAACAAAATGGCATTTAAACTACAAATTCCTTTAAAAGGTTGTTTAGAAATCTTGCTTTAAATATCTTCAAGACTCAATGGCAAATACAAACCTCACTGTTGATTCTTACCTCAGAAAACAGAAGCAACAGTGGTCAGTAACTGAATTAGATGCATAATAATACACTCATCATGAAGCGAGAAGAAACTTGGGTTTCATCTCTGCTCTGAAAATAAACCATCAGTAATACCTCCTGGATGACCATTTGACATGTGAATCTGAGACTGGTTTTCACATGCAGGTGCTAAAATTAAAGAAAAACAAACTCAAATTATCTAATCTTTCTTTCAGGCAGGAAATTCTGTGATTTTTATCTTCACAAATTTCAATTCTGCTTCAGAAAAAAAGAAACACAATTTGGAAGAAACACCTTAGAAAGCGAGTTCACTTTTTTTTTCCCAGAAGAAACAGATGAAAGGTCTACTCCAAACCCTGTTCTTCCCTCCAGCGTGCAATCTCTGGTCTATAATCTCTTCTCTGTCACAGACTGAGCCCATTTCTGGGCTTTTCTTGGTCCAATGCCACATGAGTTTCTGTAATCCCTATCCCATCTGGTACAGAAATCATGAGGGTGCTCTTACCTTCTTCAGCAAAATAGACATTACTGAAAATCCAGCACTTCACTAAAACCAAACGTTTAAGATAAAATCCCTTTTCTAAGAGCAGGGCATACAAATGAAGAGACGTGATGAGTACCATGAAGGATGTTGGTATGGGACTCAGGTGCCTGGGCTTCTGCGACCAGCTGGTGTCCTCCTTCCCTTTGCAACAGCCATAAGCAAGAACAGCAACTTCCAGAGCTTCTTTCCCACATTTCTCACAGAAACCAAAACACAAAAGGTACGTGTTCCCCAAGAAGGAGATGAAGCTTTGCTTCCTCTAGAAATAATTCATGAAGAAAACTTTGAAATGAGTTAAACTTTTTACCCCAAACACCCAGTTAATAAGGGATAACCAGAACGTAAAAGCAGCTATTAACTCCAAGTGGTTTCAGAGATTGATACTCTTCCCCAGAGCTCAAAACTGCAGAGAAGCAGGTGGAATAAGATGTTAAAACAATAGGCTAAAAGGATATTTTTGTCAAGAGATGTGCTGAACTACACAGGGCTACTTTGATGACCATTTCCGGTACATCTGAAAAAGGGTTCATATTTCTTTCAAACATTTTAAATAGGGTTTTTTTTTTTTAGACCACAATTTTATGCATAAATGTTACAGAAAATTTTGGATTAGAGCTACAAACAGGTCAGATTATACACCCTAAACTGCTGGGAGTGCCTGCATGCATGTGCTTGCATATACACACTTTGATAAAAATTCATTTTAATTAAAAACCTATTTCCTAATATAGTGAATAATTCTCATTGCTGAAGTTAAGTGTGCCTTTACCGATCTTTTCTTCTGGCAACTGCAATCTTGAACTCTCCATTTGACTGTTCAGCTCAGGAGAAGGCTGGCCTAGAGAAGAAAACATTTTTTGCTCTTTCAGAAACTTAATGGGATCTGAGACTGCTACAGTTAAATTCAAGAAATATAGCTGCACAGGATAACAGGGAAACAGTATTAAATAAATTCTTCAGTTCTTTTATTCTTTTTAAGCTTTTCCCAATGCGCCCAAATATTCTCCCCGCACTTTTCATAAATGATGCAAAGAAAAGAACTAAATGTTTCTTTAGCATAGGTACACTTTGGCAGCAAAGCACTTGTCTTTGAGGTTTATACTCATTAGCAACAGCTCTACTTCTACCCAAACTAATTTCCCAATGAAAATAAAGGAGTAGAACAGTGAGAAAACAAAAATTCAGCTAGATCATCCAATTCTCTCTTGCCTGCTCTATCAGTCAAAATAGTGTATTGCCATCATTCAAGGACAAACTGTTACTGTTCATTTTTATAACTGGAATACAAGAAGAATTTGCCAAATTTGCTTCAGAGGAACCAAAGAAGCCAGTGCCTAATGCAGATTTTCTCACGCAAACAACATACATTTGTGAGCTCTCAGGTACGTTTAATGTTGTAGTATTTGTCCGACTATTTGACCATTAAGTTCAGCATTGCAGCTTTACCAGAAACCAACAGCTAATGCCAAGGAAACAGATGAAGACCCCTCATGCAACATCACAGCAATGCTGTAGTTTTATAAGCCAAGGAGGGAAAAAATCCTGCGCTCAACTGACAAGATTTGCCACGGCTTTTTTGTTATTAATAAAATAAAAATTAAATTAAAATGTCACTCCATCTGTCTCAATCTAGTAAAGCCAAATGATGGCAAATTTGGATTTGGTATGAGACTCAGGAGAAATATTAAGCTGCTTTTCAGTGAAACCTGTTCATACAAAGTCAGTTTTGTTATTCCTCCTGTTGGTTTCTCCTTTATCCATCAGGACCTGAGTAACAAATCACTTTCCTTAAATCATGGAACTAAATTCTGCTGTTATATCACAAGTGCCACATGGGCTTATGTATTTGTGTTAGGGCAGTGAGAACAGAGGTTGGTCTACAGCATTGATCTTCACACATGCACTGAAACCGTAGCCTTATCCCATTTTCACATTACTGATGGGATCTATTTCTAGGCACAAATCACTAACTGTTAGCCTTTACTTAGAAAGTATTGGCCCTTCTTTTTCTAACTTCTTCACTCTGCTCACTTTTTTCCCCGCTTAATTTCTAAAGTCAAAAGTTTGCTCAACACAGCTGTTCTCATCAAGCCCCTGCTGGGACTTTCAGGTGTTGCAGTAGCTAACAGTCCTGACAGAAAATGAGAATCTACCACCAGTTTCGGAGGAAACAAATTTTTCAGGAAGCAAGAGACCCTGACCAGATACTGAGATACTTGCAAAAGTGTCGATTTCGGCTAATACAGCTAACTTCCAAAAGGAGTGAAAAGTTATTGCAGAGAAATGTGCTGTGCTAGGAACCAAAAATGTGATCGCTCGCTCACGGCTTCTGAATTTCAACACGAAGGTTAGATAAACCCAAGTCAGTGCTGCCTGCCAACAGAGCCCAGGATGCCTCAGGATGTCTAGTATGCTGCCCTAAATCTGTATTTAGTGACTGGTAAACAGCACTTCAGTCCACCGCCAGCGAGATCTGCTCAGCTCGGGTTTTGTACGGAGAGTGCACAGTAACAACCAATGTCCTCAGAGTGAAGGGTTTTGGTGACTCCGCAGGGCAGAAGAAAAGTAATACATTAGGCTACAAAAAACTGGCTATAGAACAACAAAAAAACTTGCTCATGTTTCATGGCACTGCCTTGCAGATCTTAGAAGCAAGACAAAAACCTGCACGTGTTGTGTAGCCATCCCTCTCTGGGCAACTTCTGCAAAGAAATTCAGCGAGCAGCCCATACACAACTAATACATTCAGTAGCTAGCTAGGGCTGAGGAGCTACTGGCATAAGGATTAATATGCTTTCCCCTCTTGGTAAGATGCCCGCTGAGCCTTTGCTGCCAGCTCTGCCAGGCAGGTGGGGAAGGGCCAGCCTCTATCACAGCCTGGGCAGGCTGGTCCTTGCTATCACTGACCGACCAACTTCCAGCTCCCCGTCTTCTTCGTTTTTGTACCTCTTCATGTGGCTATGTTTTGGGTTTGTTTTTTCTTTTGAACCCTTGAGCTGCTAATCTTGCCTCTGCCTGCAGTTTTACCTTTCTTATCTTGCATGGTTCTCATCTCTGTACTTTCTCAGAATTAAGCAATTTTCTCAGAAGTCTGAGCCAAGGTCTTGCAGCTGTGCTGTATCACATCAAGGTCTTGGACCACAGACAGCTGAATCCTTCAGAAGAGGGTCAAGGCTCTAGGATCAGGACTACAAAAGGTAACTGGAAAGAACTGAAGTACCAGATGAAATGGCTAGCAGATTAAGCCTTTGAAAAGCTAGCCAGAAAAAGGCTACCAGGAAGGTAAAGGAGGAGGAAGAAGTGAAAAGAGGAGATAAATTACAAGTTGGCTGGGCTGGACCGAAGTGAAAGTCATTACATAAAGGAATCACAAGGAAAAAAAGCAGAACATAAGGCAACGTCTGTTTGATTATGACAAAGAAACAGAGGTAAGCAGCAGAATGCAGAAGAACCTAAGGGGTAGGTGAGAATATAGTCAAACATAGGAACAGGCGAAGACTATTCAAATATGGGATGTAAAAACTTTGTCTTTTATTGCTGCTTTTCAGAAAGAGCCATCTCAGAAATGAATCTGCCAAAAGGGTCCTATTTATATAGGGCTTAAAATGGAATGGAGTGACAGAAAAACCTCTGCTTCCTGTCACCTTTGTAGCTGTGGATAACTCCATAGAGATCTGAAATACTCCCATATATGTTTGTAAGATCCAGTTTTTTCCCTTGACCAAATACCACATAATGATCACAGAGCTGATAGCTGAGGATGTAGTTTGGTGCGAACAAAACTCTGTTTGCATCAAAAATTATTGGAGAGTTTTAACAGCGAGAGTTGATAAATGGAAATATGACCAGAATATTCCAGGCTCTCTAGATCCCAACCACATCGGATGGTGAAGAAATGTATTCTTGCGCAGGCAGCTGAATGTCTATGACCTGCTGATCCCTAAGGACCATCTGGCCATGGAAATGCCTCTCAGGATATAGGGAAGGAATAGCACCTGATGGTGTTACTACACCCTTATGAGTTCCTGACACAGCTGAGCAACACAAGCTGCTCATGCCTTTGCTCTTGGCCCATCGCATATCCAAATCTCATTTTTAATGCATATTCACAAATGGTAATTTGCAACCAAAATAGCTAGAAGCATAGATGCAGCTGTTCTTCAATTATAACATCATAAATTATGATAACCAGATCAGCTGCAGTTGTCCCTGTTTGGGCAGGGACGTGATACAGGTCCTTGAGAGTCTGTTTCCATCGTCTGCTGTTGGGTGAAGCTTGCAGTTCCTCCCCTCTGCCTGGGGAGGCTCTTCATACAGGCTGAGCATGGCCAGAAAGGGCTGCTCAAGTGGCTGACTTGGGAGCTCCCAACCGTCTTCACCTAGGCGGGCTTCAGCCTCCCAACAACTGGAAAACTTCTTGCAGCAGCTGACTGCCTGGTCTCCTGTTGGGAGCTGTTCCACAGTGTGTAAATAATACCAGTGAGCCCCAGAGCAGCTTTCCTACCAGTAGGTGGTATGGGAAACACAAGCCCTGGGGCTTGGGGAAGTCTAACCCATGAGTCACCTGACTTGACTTTAAATGCTGGAGAAAAAAATAATAAAAGGACAAGCACCAAGCTCAATCAATAAAGCCATGGTTTAAATTTTGGATAACCAGCATGAAACAAAGCTAGAAAAGAAAAACACAGACATGACAGCACTGAGAACAAACCCAACATCAGTCTGCCCTTCTAGCCTGACCAGGGATTTCTCCAAGGCGTATCTTGCCCTGGGAAACTAGGCTGATGACTCAGCACGCCATCTCCACCATCTTGTCTTGCCTGCCAGAGCTGACCTGTGGCCTTGTTCACCCACAGAGCCAGGACGGCAGCCCCCAGACCCATCTCTCTCCCAGGCACCGTCCTTCCGAGCCAACTTTTCAGTGTGACAGGCACCTCCGCCCCAGCTGCCTGCGGGCTGCGTTGCCTGAGCTGCAGCTGAGGCTGTATCTTCTCCCTGCTTTTTATTACTTCCAGCGCCTCTCACGTCAGACCTCCCTGATCCTATTTTGGTCTAGCAGGAACATAGCATGGTGCACAGCGCAGCACCTTGCAAAATTGCACAACCTCAATTTTACCCATGCAGCAACTTGTTTTTATTTCATTTAAGTGACCTCATCGAAGGCGTGACATTTTCATTACCATTGTAGCACTTTATAAACCATACATCAGCCGAAGGATTAACTACATAAACATCTTGTTAAATCTGCTGTCACTGTTTCACTGTGATCTGATGATAATCGCATAACTTATTGCTAATACTAATTATTAGTCTTGATGGATTTGGCATCTATAACAATTTCTACAGTCCCTTCCTGGCACAGGCATTTTCCCGTCTCCTGATCACCACTGCCTTTGTGTCACCTGGAGAGACTCCTGCTTTCTCCACAGATTTCTTAAACTTTTTCATCCAATCCCACAGTGGCTCTACATCCACCTGACTGAAGTGGTCACATCTGGAAAGGAAATGTAAGCATGAGTTGATACCATATGATTGCTTCTGGACGTGGTATTTCCTAGTGATGTCATACACCTCATGAAACGACTGCAGGCAAAATGCATCTCAGCAGAATTGAAAAGAAGTCAAAGAAGAGGAGCTGATGAAGGCATCTTTTTTCTTTTCCTTTGTGGCAGAAAAATTACAGCCACTGACCTGGTTTAGTAGTTGGCTCATTTAAAGCTGTACTACAGTCAAAACTCTAAAAACATGGAACCATATTTTTGGTTTATAAAATTTACTTTAATGACTATAAAGTATTTTTGTTTAAAAGTGGTAACTCAGCACACAACAACAAGGGTGCCAACAAACTGATCATTTTAGCTTTGCAAATGCTGCTGCAAAACTGTCTTCCAAAAAACTTTTGGTTTCAAGATATGAGAAGTAGGTACCTACCAAACTTAGCCTGGGGTTTAGGTTTGGTTTCCAAAAGCATGTTTTTTCCGGGTGCTTATACTGACTAATATATCCCGTGGTTAACAGAGGTTAAAAAAGACACTGCTAAACCTTCACTGGTTTGGAGAAAAGAATATTTGGTATGTTGGAGAGAAGTATAAAAGCAGAATTTCTGAATGCAAGCATGCTAGCTAGTGTGTGTCCTTCACATTTTATAGAAAGCAAAGGATTCCCAAAAACAGACCAATAATTTCCAACTACGAGTTTACTGCACAGATTTTTCTTGTACCTTTTTAAGAATAAAACTAAATTTGCTTCAGAGCAAAAAAAGTATCCATATATATACTTTTAATGTTGACTATACAAAAAATTGGTTAGACCTTCACAGTACTACTACTGTAGTAAAAGCCCCATTTCTTAAAACATGTTAGCATATATTAGCTAATAGATTTGCATGACACTAAACCCTCAGGATTCTTGCCTAGTATAAAGAACAAAGAAAATCTGTTAAAGCTGGTGCTGTTCTATTTGTAAGGTCTAACATAAAATGGTATTCATTCATAAAATGGTATTACATTCATCTGCTGCTTTGCACTCCACCCATAGCTCAAAATGTGAATACAGACCAGTATGACTTAGCTAAATAGAATGGATCTGTGACAATTTAACCCAGCTGTAAAGAACTGTTGAAATTTGATTAACCTGTGAAAACTGAAGAGGCAATGAGTTATGGAGATAACACTTGCTTCCCCCATAGTAAAACGTCTGGCACGTTATGTTGTTAAAATAGTGCTACTATTTGGGAGGGACTTTTCACAAAAGAATCGACACCTTACACACCACATGGTCTGCCCTTCAAAAACCATACCTAGATGACAGGTATCCTACCTTAGCAAATGGACTGCTGCAACAGTTCTCATCTGAGCGTTAATGGCACGTTCTTGTCCATCAGTAGCAAAATCCCGTCCAGCCTAGCTTTAAAAGCCTGTGGGTAAATGAAGGGTAGAATCACTATAAGTTTATCACATCTGAAAATGTATGAACATGCTAGAAATTATTTAAATGGATTAGTTTTTGCAGCTAGCTTTGATTGTAGAAGTACTTTTTCCCTTTGACTTGCCTGCTTAAAAGCTCTTTTAAGCTGTCTTACAAAATGTATTTGCAGACTCTTTCTATACTTAATCTGTTGTTGGTTTTTCCATTTCCTACCCTGGCTAAAAATTTAAAACATTTAGTATTGCTTCTTAGTTATAACTTAGAAAGTCAGTAATGCAATGAAAAAAAAAAAAATCAGTGTGATGTTGCAGATATATATTAATATTACTCAACATTCAAAGTTTTGCTAAAAACAAAAACTCAGCAAAGGATGAAATACATCTTCAATGTATTACGTAGAACTAACCAAGAGCTCTTTATTGGGTTTATTTCAAACAGAAGTCCATTGTCAGTTAACTTTTTCCAGGGAAGCACAAATTTTATGGGTAGTTTCTGTATTAATCTAGAAAATTAAAAAAACCTAACAGTATTTCATTTTGTGTTGGCTCATACAGAAATTAGTGTATTTCATTTTGCTGAGGTGACTGCCATGATTTACCTTCTGGCAGTTAACAAAACAAGAAACTACCTCTGCCTTTGTCCCCGAGGAAATACGATGATTCCCATTCTTATCTAGGGATGACATTACAAGTTTCTCTCTGGCTGAACTGCTTGATGTGTGGCACACACAAAAGTAGGTGATTCACGGGAAAATTATTTTGGTAAGAGAAGCATATCTAGAAAAGATTATTTTTTTTTTAAAAGGACATTTTTCCCCTTGCCCACCCCTCCAAGGCACTCAAAATGGCAAAATCTGGGTAAGTACTGAAGTTACAAAGTGCCTTGTGAGACTTCAGTAATTCAAGTCATGTGCAATTTATGAACTTTGAAGTATTAAAATAGCTTGTTGAGATTGAAAATATTGCTATATTTGTAAATTCTTGATTTTTAAAGACTCTGATTCCCAGGAAAAAACCTTGAAACATAAGCATTTCATATCAGCAAAGCTCTGCATGCAAATACCAGGCTTTCTTGTGCAGGGCAATTCCAAATACTGTTTAGCTCTCATAATAGTCCCTTTCAGTCTGAGAGATTTCTGTAGCATGCATCAGGTGAGTGTAATTATTACTTTTCTAGAAATTCTTCTATTAACACCTCCTGCTTATAATTCAGGGTAAAGAACATTTCCTCACCCAGGCTACTACTCAATGATATAACTGCAGCTTCCTGAAGCTGAGGTTTTTGTGTATCACTCTATAATCCAAGAAGTCTTTTAAAGATATTTCTCAACTACATACTGATTGGGCAAACACAAGTCCATGGGGTGCCAGGTGGATGCAAAACATCTCCCAGGTAGGAATCCTTGCCCTCTCAAACTCACCCTTCCCAGACTGACTTTTGCACGGAAAGCACCATGGAGACAACAAAATAAAACCACATCTCAGAGCAAAAGCAGTTGGGCATTTTGATTTCCTTTGGACGTGCTGTGCATCAAAATGATTTTAAACCAAAGAAATTAAGGAGTCTACTGATGTCTAATGTTTCTACAAAGTACTCTCATATATTTACCCATAAGGACACGATGAATTACTATTTCAGCTCAGCAAAGAACTTATTCTGTGATGAAAAGGTAAAGTACCCAGTGAAGATTTTTGCAGTCCCATTTTTCTCCCCATGATATAAATCTGGCCACATCAAAACAACTCTGTCACTATTGCCCTGATGACCCCTAAGACTGAGTTATTGCTTGTATATCACTGAGTGAAACCTGTCAAACTGTTCTATGACCGCTAAACTAAGACTAATGACTTCTTCACCAGCAGCCCCTGGGCTACGACGAGCAGAAAATGACATTGATCTTAATCAGATCAGACACCAGCTTCTCTCAGCTCTGTCTCAAAGTCTATTTTATTTCATGCTTCATTATACAATCAATTAATTGTTTCATTGCCCAGTCATTTTAGACGTTATTTATAAAAGACATTGTGTTGATATTCAAAAGATAGGAGGCAGTGAGGATATTTTGTACTAGCCACAAACAATATGCGTGGAAAACAGCATTATTTTTAAAAGAGGCAGCACATATAAACCAATGCCATGAACGAGTTCACCTGATCCTCCGAAGTGGCGTGATCAATTGTACCAGCTGGGGGGCATTTCCTGCACGCCTAAAAGCCCTGCGTTCACTGGGGCTTCACAACCTTTGACAAGGAGAGAAGTGCCGTTCACAAATCCATCCTCAGCATCACCTTTTGCCAGTGCGCTCACACTTCCCTGCAGAAGACCTCAACATCCTCAGAGCTGGGAGCCGAAACATCTTCAGTGCAGTGAGGTAGTTTAGAAGCTGAAACTAAGCACGGAACACCAAGTTAATTTGTACAGACATTACAGCATGCTGGACATGTGGAAAATTTAAGTCACAATGAGGGTCTCGTTGCTGTGCAATAATTATTTCATTTTCCAAGCAACTTGGAAATTTGGGCGGATGTTTATGGAAAAAGGGATCATTTACTCAAGCATGAGTTTCCAAATGAAGTTTATTTTTAAGGACGCTATTTATAGTTTACTCTATGAAATTTTTTATTTACATCTATATTCAATAAAGCACTTGGCCATGACGTATTTGAGTTCAAGATGCACTTCCATGAATATATAACTAGAAACATTCATTTCAGACAAACAGGATTCTAACATTAGTAATAAGAGAAAGAATTTTCTAAGTTTCAACCCTGCAAAAAATACGCATGTATCTTTTCTACTGCAGATAGTTATTGCGATGGGTGTGGGCTGGAAAACTGTATTTCTGTTTGTATCTTAACTTTTGTCCCAGTTGACATGCACTTATTCCAAAGAGCACTTCACCTTAGCTTTCCTGAATAATTGCTCTGATAACAAATATTTTATTTTTTTACCTTGGATTTAAATTATACAGTGTAGTTTTATCCAGTATTCCTTAAACTTATTTGTTGATAATCTGTCATGTTCTCCTGTGATCTACAAATATTCTTTGGAAGTGGCACAATGCTATTATTTCAACCCTGCCTTACTTCTGATATATTGGTAATTTATATAACCGTGTCTCATAGCTCTTCTGAAACCATTCCTTATTCATACTGAAGCCGTACAAGTTGCAGTCAGAGCTGAGTTTCACCCAGCACAGTATCCTGTTTTTGACACTGGCTACAACTAATTCTTTCAAAGGATGTGCGCCAGGACTTAAAAAAGGCAGATGTGGAATAGCTTGCTGCCTATAGAACAATTTTTTTGCTCTATTAATTAAAAGTTGATTTAGGTCTCCTCCCATATTTTTATTTCATTTAATCAATATCATGGTAGCTTTTGATGGTTGAATTATCTTTAAAAGCATATACCCTTTTTTGGAGTCCTAAAGCCCTGGGTGTATAACAGGGCATGTCTGACCACCCTAGGACACCCACAAAGGCAGTCCACTGCCTTTCTCAGGCAGGACATCTCCTGCCAGTCAATATGGTCAAGGCCACAGACCTGACTTCAGTTTGTCAAGTACCCTACTGGTCATGCAGGGGAATGACTGGAATTACAAGTGACTGGATGGCCTTCAAGTAATATTCATCAAGAGCACAAGTCTTCAAGAGGGAAATATTAATCTCAAACCAGCTTAAAGTATCTTACATTTTAGGTGTTCCTCTGTCTTTTACACAGAGGCAGCTTAAGTCCACAGTGTTTCATATTCTCTCTGCTAGGTCCATATCTGCTGGTAAGGGTCTCATTTCTCTCCATTTCTGGAAAGTGATCCTTACACAAACATTATTATTTCTTGAAGCTTCTTCACTATTACTCTGTCCTTCTTTCCCAGTACAAAGCCCTAACAGCTGCATTTACCTGCATTGCTTAACTGCTGAGAAACTGCCTTAATCAAATTTGTCCAACTAACAAAAACCCCAAGTGTATAAGTTGAGGTCACACGATGAGGACCATGTCTTGTGGCAGGTAGGCCCCTGTGAATGGGATGAGCACACTACAATGACTGATTGCTGCTAGAGAACCTGCCTTCAAAGGACACGTTCCACCAGCTCCCATACAGCCCCTACTCTGACTCTCCAAGGGGCCTGACATATCTGGCATGTTGAGTACCTACCTACCCCATGGGCTCCTGGAGTGGGAGGACCGCAAAACTTCCATGCTACAAGTCTAATAGATGCCAGCTGGAAAGCCTTGGAGAACAGGGTCTGAAGGAACGAGTCTCACTCTGAACATCCAAGACTAGATAAGCCAATTTGAGAAGTCCTTAGCTTCTGGAAGATGGAAGCTATTACTCTTCTGGAGTGAGGATGTGCATATCACAAGTAAACACCTAGCCTCACCAAATTACTGATAGTTTCCACTGATGTGGTAAGGGATTTAATAATTTTTTATTTAAACTATGTGCTACTAGGAGACATTTTTATTTAAAAATCAATTTCCAATATTTCTCTGAGACATACAGGTCTAATACAGCTGAATTACTTATTCAGCAGTCTTTGTTCTCTTTGCTTGAACGATACCTATCTCTAAGAATTAGGTAAAATATTTCTTCCGGCAAATCTACTTACAGCAGCACTTTCATTAACTTCCATATGTTAGGTTGATTGTATACAGTGCTCATAAGCTGAGAATTACATTTCTTCATGTATGTCATCCATAAGAACAAGAAACTTTACTTCCAGGCTTCTGCCTTCACTATTTCAGAATCAGAGAGTGATTCAGGACTTGCTAAATAACCCTCCCACCCTGTGACTAGGAAGATAGTCACCAATTTCAAATCCAGAGAAGAGACCACTTTCAGGACTGTGCCCCACTAGGGAAGAGGAAAAAAGTAGCTATAGTTCATAATGTCAATGGTTTTGGCATCCATGATCTGTCTTGTCTACTCAGTTTATTAAAAATTAACATCACCATTTGGCCACTGCAAGGATGCCACTTAGGAATAAGTGGTTTTAAGGCTAACTCAATCATGAACAGGCCAGGTTGTTTTCATGTTTCTGTTGTGTAGGATTCAAAAGTCTTTTGCTTAGTGTTAAGACCTCATATCAAGTGCTACAGAAATTGAGATTGTGCAACACCTTCCTGGAATAAGTCTTACATTTGCATAATTTCCTCAGGTAGCAAAACTTTTCCCAGGGGATAGCACAAGTCCACAGTTTTAGGTTCTCACTCCTGGTGAGTGTACCTTCACCAGCTCCAGTCACAGTTCTGGGCACATCAGCAGAAGAAAGCTATGGACTTACTGGAGTGAGGCCAGCCCAGGTCCACAGAGATGACTAAGGGACTGGAGCATCTTTCATACATGGAGAGGTTGAGAGAGCCGGGATAGTTTAGCCTGGAGAAGAGAAGTCTCAAGGGATCTTATCAATTTATATGAATACCCGAGGGAAGAGAGGCGAAGATAAGGGAGCCAGACTCTGCTCAATAATGCCTGTGAACAGGACAAGAGGCAATAGATATATATTAAAGCACATGAAATTTCACCTGAACACAAGAATACACTTTTTTACAGTGAAGGTGGTCAAACACAGGAACAGGTTGCCCAGAGAGGTTGTGGAGACATTAAAAACCCAACTGGACGTGGCCCTGAGCAACCAGCTATAGCTGCCCCTGCTTGAGCAGGGGGGCTGGACAAGAAGATCTTAATATTAGAGTTGTTTAGGGAGGAAGGAACATCTTAACACCATAATCTGCAGCAGCAACACTAAGAAATTATTCTATTACTGCTATGTTCTTGCACATATAACATCAATTTTTGCATCATATGTAGTTTTCGTTGGGCTACAAGTAACTGCAAATTGTTCCTATTGATTAGCCTCTAGTTGGTGGACAGTGTGAGGAAATCAGGTCAAAGATAGCTTCAGCAATGGAACAAACACGTCATCTGTGGCATTAGTGGTCCGCTAAAGTGTTTGCAACCAAAGTCATACAAAGGGCAAATCCTCTTTCCAGCAACTCATTGTGCTAAAAGGGATAATCCTTGCATTGCCTGTGATTGGTTTTGGTTCAGTTCTCTGCTTAGGAGTAGAAGAACCTACATAAAATAAACCTTGTGAGAAAGTGTAAACTCTCCTAAACTTAGAGGATGCATGCCAACACTTTTTACTTTTTTTTTTTTCTTCCCTGAAGAATGCAAACACATTCCTGAGCCACGTAACTAAATCAACAAATGTACTTCTGCAGGTGACAAAATCCTCCCTTGCTTTCAAACACTAATGTGCACACACAGCTACTCTCAAATAAACTCTTACTCTACTTTCTTTCCAGAGCACTGCGCTGTCTCATGCAATATCCTTGGAGATGTTACCCCTTCTGATTTCTATCAGAAGGTAACTGGTCCATCTCAGGTTGGAAAGAGAAATGTCACTCTTCAGCTTCTACTGGGGATAAGAATTTCCACAGACAACTCAGAAAAGAGGGATCCTTACCTCGTTAGCTGGATTTTATCATCTGCAGACTCTTCTCATTTCCTTTCTGGCCAGAATTACCCTCATGGATGGTAAGAGATCAGCAGTGTGAGGTGTAAGCAGATAACACTGTTTCTCTTTTTTTTTTTTTTTTTATATTGACTTCCTTAAATGAATGCACAGCTGTAATTTCAGTTATTTTAATTCAACAGCTTCCAAAAGTTTGCAAAATATTACATTAACTATCAAGAACACAAAGCTACTTTCATTTCTTTCAATACTATGGTAAAAAAGTTAGAACAACTCTCCAACAATTTTGCTGATTCTTTAGAGGAAAACCAGAAATACACTACTGAAAACCTGTATAATAGCAGAGTCTGGCTAAAAGAAAAATTAAAAGGAAATTACTAGTTTTACTGATGTCTTAACAAAAGTGGAAATTTCAAAGCAGACAGTACTTGATAGGGAGCATTTTAGCATGGAAGGAGAGCTGTACGCAGCATGGTGAACATATTCGACAACATTTTTCTATTGCCTGAAGACAGGAAATCCACTTACGAGGATTATGTATTCTGCAGTGAGAAGCAGATAGTGTTCACCACTCAAGGAGACTCTCTGCTTTTCACACTCAGAACAGAAGGAAATGATACAGTATCGTCTCGTGTCAGGGAACGCAGCAATTGGGAAAAGAGAATAAGGGGAAAAATCACAACTGAAAAGAGACAGCGGTACCTGAGCAATGCTCTCTGTCTCTCTCTCTCAGGGATAAACCCAGACTGCACGCCTGCTTGCACACACGGAAGGATCTGTGCAGGACACGGCACTCCTGTGAGCTCTCAAATGCCTTAGCTCTCGCTTGGCCATGAGTGTAGACTGTGTCTCTCCAGCTCCCACTGCCACCCTTCAAGGAGGCATCTCATGCCCTGTTTGAGCTACTGGCATTTGCTGCGTGACAGGAAAGAAGCAGCTCTTGCTCTTTGTAGATCAGCAGGGAGACCGAGATGGAAATGAGCCGAGTATGGCTTGGGTGACTTCTAACAAACTCAGGAGACTACCTGGATAAGGAAAAGCTCCCCTAATCACTCATTCAGACAGGTCAGGAGATCAGGAAAGCCATGAGAAAGCCGCCTGCAGGCAAGCTGTCAGACTGATAGTGTAACTTTTAGGGTTGGAGAAATACCTCTGCTTTATCTTTAGGCATGCAACCCGCCTGGTGTAACTGTACATCTGATATTCAACCCCACCCTAACAACTCAGTCAGCTCCTCCAAGCCCCGTGTTGCAACCTGCTTTCCTCTCTTTCGGGCGCTGTCTGAATCAGTGCGAACAAAAGGGCGCATTGTCTGAAGGGGTGAGTGGTTTCATCACGACTTCCAGAAAAGCTGAGCACTGAAAAAGAAAACAGGCAGATACATTATCTTGGCTCAGTTTCAGTCCCCTGCAGAAGTGCAGCGGTTATTTAATATACAGAGGGCTGGGGGGAGCCTCTATCACTTGTGGGCTGCTGTATATTCACAGTTTTGATGCTTAATATAAAAATAGCGTTGTATGTCAAACCATGCGCCATGCACTAAGACATTCCTAAATAGGTCAGAATTCCACAACAAGTTTCAGGTAAGAAATTATCTTAGTTATCAAAACAGTAAAAAAACCCATCATGGAGACAAGGACACCTTACACAGGTACTTAACACTCTTGGAAAAATCTATTTTTACTAAGAAAAACACACTTACAGATAAAGATGATGTTGCAAAAGCCTTAAGATTACAGCAAATACTTTGGATAAGACATCAAAATAGTTGTCGTTCAAGCAATTTATGTTTTCCTATGATTTTATGAGGGTAGATGGAATGGCCCAAAATATGTACGAGTAAATCAAATGTTTTACATCAACGTTCAAGTATTTTTCCTTCCCTCAGCAGACAATGACAAAAATATCAACACTCCAGAACTTGTTCTTTTCACATGGTGTGCTTTTAATTTTTTTGTTTTGTTTTGTTTTCTATTAACAAAGAACTCTCAAAAATCAGTTGTACCCAAACTGAGAAACATTTCTGGTGAAGCACCGATTGTACTTGTCTAACCCTCTAAGCAGTGCAATGGTAACACTCCCAGTACATGCAGCAAACACAAAGAGTGAGCTGCTGTGCAAATATCTCTGCAGTTTGCCACTAAGACTTTCTGTATTTCAGAATCAACGACAAAAAAAGAGGTGCTATAAATTTAACAGTAAAATGTACATAGCCCCTTTACAGCCCTCACAGTCAGTATTTGGTGGATGTGTGAAGTGAGTTACATGGCAGCATCTGTCAAAAGTAGGAGGCTCTATTCTGATTTTCATTCCTTAAAAGTCTGCAGTTTATGGAAAAAAGGAGAGGAATAAAGAACTGAAGGACGGTGGCCATTTGAAAATCTTGATATTTCTCAGACACTGTTATGCTATCTGTATCTCCTGAAAAGAAAATTGGAAGAAGGAGGGAGGGCAGAAATAAACATTTTCACAGTATCATGATTGATGGAGAACCAAGCATTCAAAACCAGAAACCTTTTAGGAGCAACTCGCCAAACAGGAATCTTGATCATTTCAGACTTCTGCAAGGGAAGCGGCAGTAAGGCGGGACATATTCTGACTTTGGCAAGGCAGTAAAAGTGCTGATACTGACCTTGAAATGCTCGTCTCTGGAAAGCTGGAGGCATTTCACATTATTTTCTGATATGCTGCAGAGAAAAGAAGACAAATCGAGGAATCCTGACAGGGCAAGCTCTGGTCTTCGTATGAATTAAAGCTCAAACTGCTGAAGTTGATGAATAATTTTGCACTGACAGAAAACAGTAGTAACTGAACTGGGTTTATATAAGATTATTTTACCCAGAAGTGACTTCTTCCAGCTATGTCACTTTGCTCAGTGACATCTCCGTCACTTTGGAAACTGTACCATTATGAGCAAATATCTCTGGCTGATTACTGAAGATGGACACATCTTGTCTACCTAAACGTATTTAAGGCACTTCATAATACCTGCAAATATCTCCCCAAAGCTAAAACGCACATGTTATGAGAAAAGAGAGTATATTTCTTTCATTTTGCCTCTACGGAAGCAGTGTAAACAGAGAGCATTTGCAGTTTTGCTCTGCACTTTCATAATTACCACTGCGCCTGGTTATCAGAGCAGGAGCATAGAGCACAACTGCTGTGGGAAACTGCATTTGGACCCAGATCATCTTTCCATGCACCACGCTGGCAGGGCTATTTTATGCTCTCTTGCACCTGAGAAAAAGGAAAAGGGCAGACATCCCTCTGTTCTCCAGGGCTGCAAGAGGGGAGTCTGAAGCCAAAGGCTGTTGGTCTCCCTGCAGACCTTTTCCCAACTAATTCTCTCTGTAATCATGCCTGGTATTTGTTAATTTTTAATTAGTTTTGCAGTTTACACCTGCCTTTCCCTTCTGCTGCACTTCAAGCCACTATAACAAAAGATACTGCCTTAATATATTTAACCTCTGGGCCTCAACAATGGCAGACAAGCACAAGACAGAGATAAAGCAATAAAATATTTATGGCTAGATTTAGAAATGGCCTCCAGATCTATGCACCTAACTTTGAGCTTCTTTGCTTTCTATGGGTGAATCAGGAATGCAGCTGCCTACCGCATAGGGTTACCTGAGTTTTGTAACCAGAGCTTCAAGCAACTGGAAGCAAGTACCCTTAAAGACATGCCCACAGGTCTGAAGACAGCATCAACCCAAAACAGGACACAAAGGAACGGCTTTGAGGCCAAGTGATTGCACCATGGGGCAGGGCAGTACACGTTAGCTGACATCCCCATAAGCCTCAGCCAGCCAGAAGCATCACCACGTGCTGCGTGTGGCTCCTGACAGCACACCCGGTATGTGATCAAGCTGCACTTGGGCAAGAACTGTCTGTCTGCAGCTTTAGAAACCATCAGGTAAATGAATGGGGCAAAGAATAGAGGAGGCTAAAGCCCTTTCACCTGCCTACTTTGCTTTTTCCATACCAAGTATAAATTCAGACAAAGAACACCTGAGTAACTTCTGTATAAGCACTTCAGATCATTGCTTAATGCAGAGAGGAAGGAGAACGGCTAGTAATCCAAATATGAGATTATTTTTATTTTGCCGTGGTCTTTGAGAAGCAGAACATGCAGAGTCCTTTTCTACTTAAGCAGAAAAGAATAAATGGATTATTTCCTTGCTCATAAATCCAAGACAATTTTCTGTTCACTTCTGTTAATTTCTACTGACTTTCCTGGTTTTTGAGTTAAAATTTGTTTCTGGTGCACAGAGACAGAGAGTCACTGTTTCTTCCTCGTGTCTCTGCAATCAGTTCCAAGAACTGCCTCAGTCCTTTGGCATTAATTCTTCCTCAAGGTTAACCATTAATCAAAGACATCCAGTGTTTCAGCTAAACAAGTTCATTCCTCACCTAGTATTTTCAACAGGATTTTCTTATATATATTATACGTATACTTCCTCTAAGCTCCTTCAGCACACCAATACTCTGGGGACAGAGTGAGCTTTAGATGTAGGCTAGCTATGGAACCGGGTAAGTTCTGTCATCTGGAAATAAGTGCAAGTATTCCCCTACTGCATTTATGTTGGATTTACCAGTACTGCTTTCTACTGTGATTAGAGCAGTTGCTGCTCAAAAGTCACTACTGCAGCCATGGGGGACGCCTTGCTCCTTTAAAAGTAGAATTCTAGTTTTTTGGCAGGACGAAGTACTTAATTCAAGTGCTTCACAGGACACCTATGGCTCTTGCGTGGTAGCAAAACAAAGGCTTAGACATTGATCCTTTTGACTTGCTTACTTTTCCAGATCGCCCCCACATACCTCCAGAAACAGAAAACTTCTCCTACGGTAATATTCTGGAAAAGAAAAAGAACAACTGACCAGCCAAAAAAACCCAAAAAACAAAAAACCCCAAAACAAAAGGAAAAAAAACCCACAAAGTTTTTAAACCCTGTTCTTCTTAATCCACTTTAGCTTCCTTGAAAGTGATTGTGATATTGAATGATTCATTTTGTTGAATCACAAAGGATGACATGGAAAGATGATTTTTTGCGGGGAACTCTCATATTTCTAAAGGTTGAAGTGATGGCTTTCTCCTCCTTCAGCCTTTCAGTGCAGATCTGTAAACAGAGAGTACGCCTTCCCAGTCCAGGTCCTGCACTTGCTCAGGACTCCCCAGGGGCTTCCTTGTGAGACCGTGCAGTACTTGTTCATCAGATAAAGCAGCTTAATGTTTTTAAGAAGGCTTCTCTTGAAAAGCTTTTGATATTTGCTTGTTAAGTAACACATCTCTGTAATGTTATCCCTGCTGACACTGACGTGGATGGAATTGGGCAGACAGCACGTTACGTTACGCAGCTTAACATTTCACTAATTGCATTGGCCTATTTCTGTGAATCACAGATGATTCTCCCACTCTTAGACCACATTTGATTCCTTTACGTAGCCGTTCATGCAATGTGATACAATTGCCAGGGTCCACAAGGGGACAAAACCTCGTGATTCAACTATCCAAATGTAAGCAGACAGCATCTCCAATTTTCATCAATACTTCGACCACATGCACAAAATGAGGAACAAAGCTCTCTTATTTTATGCAATTTGTACACAGATATTTAATTCTTTACACTTACGTCCATTTTACAGAGGGATAACAAAACTTTAATTGAAATAAGAAAAGCAGCTGACTGGCCCTGACTTGGCTATGTGGTTTTTTCAGTTCCATGAGGGAATTTCTGCAGGATGTAACAGGAAACAAAGCATCAGTACAAAGATGACAAATGGGTACAGGTCAACCGTCAGCTGACATGCCAAGGACCTCCACTCTGTATCTCTATGCTGAACTGCATCTTCTGAATAGATGGGCCCTCTGGCTATTCATCAATAATTTGCATTTAAATGTCATTTATGCACGTAACTGCCTATGAGTTGGGAAGAGTGTCATTGTTCCTCTGTTAAGCCGGAGAAGCTACTAAGATAAATGCAATCTATAGGGTAACTGGGTTTTCCTTACCTTGGCCAGTTTCTCATAAATATGAGTGCTAAGATAAAGAAAGTAAATGGTCTGACAGCTAACTGAGGACTGAACATTACTTACATGAAAAACTGAGGCAAATGCACTAGAAAAATATAATTCAAACACTTCAAATAAATGAGCCATTACAATCCTGCTCATATTCTCACGTGCAAAACCAACACCTGAGACAAGAGACTGCTGAAGTTAGCACAAGCTCTTAAGCCAGCTTCACTGGGCTTGGGATCAGGGTCTTTCATATACAACCACCTGCACCCATGAACTTTCCTACTTCTTATGAATAAAGCCAAGAGACCAATTCAGAACATGAAGAACTGTCTCTAACGGTCTGCTTTTTACTGCTTTTGCTCTCAATTTGAAGATGAATCTTTCAGCTGATGTTTTTCACTCTCCTATGCACAAATCTCCCTGCTGCCAGGAGCAGAGGAAAAAAGTTATCAGCTAAACTCAAAACCTCCAAATTGCAGGCTTCTCTGTAGTTGATTACTTCTCTAATCTGCTCTGCTTCAAAAGCAAATCTCATTATTGCCCGTTTAATGATCTCATTGATCATTAAACATTGACATTTACTAGAGCTACAGTAACACTGGAAGGATATTTGATTAAGAATGGATAATTTCTTTCAAATGCATTCATGCCCCTTCTGTATACTTTTTACAAAATACAAAAAGCAATGCAATATGCATGAGCAAAGCAAGCTGCAAATGTTAGAATGTGCTTATATTCACACAGATGATGCTTTTAAAGCATATACCTTTTTTTTTTTTTAATGGTTATATTTCAAATTAGAAAAAAGCAATGAGAATGTTAATTCACAATAAAAAGTTTAAACGTGTCAACTTTTCCAAAAATAAATACCTGGTATTTTCAATACCCCCATGGCACTTCTTTGAGCAAAACTGTTTGTAACCTTAAGTTGCATTGGCCAAACGTTAGGTCTGTCTGAAAGTGAATTTCTCTGGCCGAATTTACTGCTTCCTAAAAGAGAAGGCAAATCACTGAGCTCTGTTACACATAAACACAAAAAGTCAAGCACCTTTGCAGGTTTCTAAATACAGGCCTAATATCCCTCATTAAGGGGCTCAAAAATTATGAAAGATAGTGTTATTCACTTCCTATATTTAATACTAAATGTTCATTTGCTCACATATGTAATAGCAGTATAATACTGTAATTAAAAAAAAAAAAAAAGATAAAAGGCAGGGATGGGGTGAGGAAATTGGTAAGAAAGTGAACATGATGGCTATATCTAAATTTATAGTGAAACTTCCAGCTCAAATGGATTTATTCTCCTGGACACACAAGTAGATGCACTAACTACAGGTTACCAGTCTTGGTAAGATAGTGATGTCTTGTCCAGTGCAAAAGTTGGCTTGCCATAAAAGCCTGGTTGGGATTTCCCTTCCAGCAGGGAAGAGCCTGCAGCATGGTCATGCACTTATTCCGTTTCAGCTCGGGGGGGAGCTGGACCTTTACTGTTCCTAAAGCGAGCCATCAGGAAACACTTCTGCTGCAGATGTTTCTACTGACACAGGCAGTAAAGCAAGCTATCTCAGTGTAGAGACTTACAACAAAACATAGGCGAAAGCATGAAATGCTGTGTCTTGTTTCAAATCTTCTGCTTAACTATAAATGTTGGGGTGCAAGGCGGAGCAGTGACTGGGAAAGAAGACGTGGGGAAGGGCTGGCCGCAAGTCAATAGCCAGAGTGATCCCGCAATGCCTAGGGAATCACGGGGCAAGAGGTCTGCTCTGTAGTGTACTGATCCCATAATAGCCTGTGAATGCTCTGAAAGGGACATCTGCTGAAGTAAATCTTGGATTTAATTTTAATCCATGTGGCTTCCTCTGCATTTATCTAGGGCTTTCAAACAGAGAGGAGAGCCTCCGTGCTGACCAAGAAAGAAAATGTGTCATTTAAATTAATGTCTTCACATCCCTGTATCAAAAGCACAGAAAGCATCCTTTTGCTGACTCGTGACTCCACGCCACTGCCAGACACGCACCCGCAAAGCTGTCCACAGGGCTCAGACGACCGCAAGAAAACTAGACCTTGCTCCATGACCAAAGGGCAAATTGTCAAAATGCAAACCGCTGAGTCGCAGGGCTTTTCACAGCAGATCCCGCTACAAAAATGCCTCTGCCACAGTCCGAGGGGAAGGCGCCTGACCTGAATGGACATTTCTCCACCCAGATTTTATATACACTTTGTTTAACAGAGGGTGGTCTTGACCGGTTTGTTCTCTCAGTCCTAAAGCTTCCTGAAGTTGGACAGAAGCGAAAGGCAGTTTAGGCGAAGAGCCTCGTGCAACAAACTATGATACACAGTCCCAGCTTGACTACATACAACTGGCAGTTCAGCAAATTTTTCATGCCATCAACAGCTGTTGCAGGCCGAAAGGGCAACAGAAATGGAGAGCTTAATCTGTAAGAAATCATCAACAGAGGGAGCTAAGGTTAAATCCGTTCAGCGCATTACTAACTTCATTATTTTAAACTTGCGGGCACAAATCACTTCCCATTTTAGGAAGCGCAGGAATTTATTTGATTGTTCACATGTGCATTGAGCAGAGTCTGGCAGAAAGGAAGAATTACTTTTCTCATCAGGAGAAGAAACCTACCTCCTGATCCTGTAAAAAGCTGTACTCACCTGAGTAATAGGTGCTTTGCAAATCCTACTGTTCGCTTAACCGCGCTCCCCGCCGGACCCTAAAGTGTTCAGAGCAGCGCCGAGAGGAGGGAATAACACCTGCCACGATGCATGGCCTGAGCACAGTTTCCACTAGACAGGGACCAAGTTACCCATTTGAAAATACAAAGTTAAAGAGTTGGTCCTCAGTGCAGTTCTGCCACAGGTTGGAAAGCTTTTCTCACTCATCCACATTTAAGATTTCCTACAGGCAAAGGTAAAAAGGGCTTTGACCTTGTCAGTTATGTGAGGTATAATTGTAGTGCAAAGAAGTGTTTGTCCTTTATGCCAACTCAATGAAGGAAAGTCTCGGAGCGAAGGCACAGTTTAAACTGATTAACCATCTCACATTGAAAGTAAAAGTTAGATTACCAATGTTCTTACTAACGCTTTACCATATATTATAACTGGCGACCCTGCCAAGGTAGGAGCAAACTGTTATTTGTTGACAGCAATTCCTGAAGAACACCTTCTGTTTTCCCTTTGAGAACCAGAACACACAACGTACTGTTGTGTTCCACACTCTGCTCTAACTCAAAATAAAATAAACATCTCAGCGGCTCAAAATCTTGCAAATATTTGTTCATATTTGTTCTATTTACTTCTCTCCAAGAGCAAAGTCTTTGAGAACCATAAATATTGCTTCGGTTGTCCACTAATGAAATGGGGGGAAAAAAATCTTCGCTGCTTCTCTGCAACTGACAGAACTGTCATATCCCATAGAGGTTGCTTTATGTACAATGAACAATTAAAAACTCGTGAAATAGGGTTTTAGTCAAACCACTTTAAACTTCAAAGCATGAATCTGCAGTCAAGGCAAGTCCAAAAGCAAGGAAGAGCCACCATTGAGGTTGGCCTTGACCATTTGGCTCAAAACTGAAATGACACCAGTCGAAATGAGAAGACACTTTGGGTGTGGGTTTTTTTTGGTAAACTTTCTCTTAGCTGTAAAGGCTGCTGGTGATTGAAAACTCAGCTGGTGACACCAGGGGAAAACATGTATTGCAAGGAAATCAGTTGACCTATGGCAAATGATTAACGGTGCAAGATACAAGGATCTGATATTTCTTCCTCCCAGGGGAGAGCGCTTTGCTTAGTGCTGCTCTCTGCACCTGTGAAGAATGCCCACAGCCGTTTATTTATACAAAGTGAACGAGGTTTCAAAGCAGATTTCTGCAGTACACATCAGACCTATATCTTTAGCACCAGAAAGCTTTGCTCCAGCGCTGCTGCGTTCTGGTCACACACAAGGAGAAAAGCAAAGCACAGCAACATTGAACAGACTTTGTTAAGGTCAAAGTACAAATGAATTGGAAAAAGAAAAAACCAAACAAAAAAAGCACAATATCCATGAGTGATAAGAAGCAGTAACATCACAAAGCTCTAACTACTAATGTGCATTACTTGAGGACAGAGCTTGCTTGAATCCTCTTTCCCCTTCTTCATCGATAACAGCAAAAAAAGTAAATCAATCCTACATCACTTTGTTCTTTATTACAAAACCTCAGAAGTTTTTTTGGTTTTGGGTTGGGTTTTTTTGGTTGTTTTTCTTTCTGGATCCTCTGTTTTAATGAGATTGCAGCTATTTAAGGCATTGTTCTATAATTAGATCAGATACTGTAGGGCTTCACATTAGTTAGAAATAATCTGAGGCAGATGTTTCTTGGCTCGCTCCATGCTTTTTACATTTTAAAAAAAACACCCATCATCTGACTCAGCTCGCCAGTGTCTGGATTTTTATTATTATTATCTTTTTTTAAATGGCACTTTAAAGTATCTCTTGCCCTTGAACACAAGCTGAAAAACTCCAGTACCCAATTTACTGAACTAGTCCAGAAAGTCACAAAGCTTGCTTGTTATCTGAGGGAATGATGCATTTGCTTAGTGTGTGTCTGTGTGAGTGAGAGGGGGGAGAGAGAGAGTCATGATGGCATGCTTGTCATGGGGAGTGGTTTGCATATTAATAAACAGTATATATGAGCCTTTTCCACCGAGGCCGGCACCCAGAGGGACTCCTGTGCACTGAGGAAGGGACCACGTATCACTGCACCAGAGTGAGTTCTGTTTCGGCTTTGCTTACTGCCACAGGCTGGCTCCGCTCTTTCCCTTTTCTTCTTCTAATCCTATTCTGCCCTCCCTGGGGCTACTGTTGTACCAGATGCGTGGGGGTTAGTCTCGTCAAATTACGCTACATGTAGAGCAAGTACTGAGACTATTTCACTTTTAGAGTTTTGTTAGGTTTATTCAATGTGTGTCTCTGACTACTGCTGCTGGCATAGGGAGGGATAACCACGAGCTGTACACAGCAGCTGCAAGTGTAACTCAAGTACCCCATCTATATACCCTCTTTGCTGCTGACAGGCATCTTTAAACGGCCTGCTGTACTTAAGAGATCTGTACAATCACATGAACTGCTACAATCAGACTGCAGACGTTAAGAACTGCTCTTCTAGAGGCAAAAGGGCACATCACTAGCCTGTTGTTGCAGCAAGCCTCCGTTTGTCAGCAGTGCCTGATGCTATCAGTACTGAGCTACTTCGATAGTCAGGATATGTGTCAGAGAGACACTTACCAAAGAAATGACAACCTCATCAATACAGCAGCAAAAGGTTGGTGTGGGGAAGCTCCTGGCATTCTACAGGGAGTTTTCATTATGTGAAAAAACATTTCAAAACAGTATTCTATTAGATGTAAAGGCTGACTTACATGCATTCACTTATGTAACCAAGCCAAATCTAGGCTAATGTCAGAGGAATTAGATGAATATTAAGCAGCACCAGACAATTCCTCCAGGTCATTTTTGTGCACTGTTCTGTCCATTTCATGAATTCCTGTCTTCTGGTTCACCAATGGATTAACATACTCTCGTCCTAATTCGCACCATTATTCTATAGGGGAAAACCTCCTGCATCTGCTTCCACTCACTCCATTTTTCTCCTTATCTAAACTCACAGGGGTATTTTGCTGTTGGTTTTTGCCCTTTCCTTCAAAATGATACTCTGAATAGCTGTTCAGGAGGTTTTTTTTCCTTTAAATTCTAACTGCTGTCATTTGCCTATGTGCATAGTCCTCCTGCACACATTTCCTCTGTTACAAGCCATCCTCTATTCCCTGCTCATTTCACACTACCCAAGTGAACAAACCTTAGCTATAAAGTATTTTTCCTGGACTTCTACGCTCCTTAGAACTGTTTGTAAACACTGGTACTTTTGTACTCAAAAGTCACAACTTCCATAAAGAAAAAAAAAATAAATTAGACACAGAGGTCTTTTCTAAGTTTACTTTTGTTTATTCTTTTGTTTTCTTTAATCCAAAATAGAATCCACCTCTCCCTACAAATGCGTACATAGTGTGAATTACTCTCTGCCACAGATGCACGCACACCCAGACACACAACCAAATCTATTTGGATAGAAATAAGACTGAAGCTTTCCAAATTTTAAATCAAAAATATACACGAAGTAATTCTTAGAGTTCTGGGTTTGTGCACACGTGAGCATGTTAGTCAGTCTTCTTCAGTGCAGCACACTCTTGTGCCACCAACAAACACGCTCTGCTGCTCTAAGGGTTTGCTCTTAACATTTCTGGTTGCTGTCTGCCACACACAACCTTCTTCTAAGCAGTTAGAAAGCAGAAGTAATTGAAGATGGTGCTCACTTTCAAAATACCTTTGATCAAAATCTTGCCGGCAAGTAATTACACCGCCTAGGAGCCACTGACATATTGCTGGTGTTGGATTAGCCAGTGGCATGCCATGCCACTAAAACTATGCTTATTTACTTCAGCTGAAGACTTATCATATACGCTGCAAGTCTCAAACAGGCGAGTTTTTCACCTTTTTGCCAGTTAGTCCAAGAGAGGGGGGGAAGAAAAGAAGGAAAAAAAAATCTGCCTAATCCCATAAATACATTTTAAAGTGCCATCAAAGTGCCTCACTTATCTGGAGTCAATCTGCTGAAAATCCCATAAAATAAGCTACAACAATGAACTGAAAAAAAATGAAATGTTTAGGTTTGTATCTCTTTAGAAGTAACTAAAAGTGTTGCTGGAATGACTACGTAAAGCATGAGCATGAAATGGGATAGGAGAGAAAACAAGGGCATTCAGTGATACCAGACAGACACATGTACCATTTGGGTTTTGGTGGCAGATGGCAAAGGGAGAAGGAGAACAAAGACAGGTATACAGAAAGGATGGTTTGAACTGTCTCACAGTCTTTCTTTAGTTGATGTTTGAGAACAGCAAAGAACAAACGTGGGACACCAGCCTCTGTAACTGTATACCTCAGGTAAACAAGCATTTTTTTTGTGCCAGAGTACTGTGGGGCAGAGCAGGGAACCTGCAGCACTGGGCACTGCCCCAGAGCCAGTCTCTGCCTGGTGTTTTCATGAACAAAGGTGAAATTGCCTGGAAACTGCTGCTCAGAAAGTACTTTCTTCTTAAGTGTAGGGACACATAGGTTAGGGTTTTACATACCAAGCAGTTTGTGATCATAACTCATGGACACTTGGACATTTACCACTTATGGCCAAATCTAGGTGGTCCCCATGCTTCTGGCCAGTTGTTGCTCAGGGCTGTAGGTCCACACTTGCCAGCGCTGGTCCTCTCAAGAAGAATGGCTTTAGCGAGGTCCTGGATCTCCTCAGGCTCACTCCAGATGTGAAAACGATTTCAAAAGATCTGAAAATACACAAGATCTGTGCCCCAGCCCACTGTGCTGGTGCCTCCTGGGCAGGGTGGTATGTGCCAGGCATCCCAGGGCAGAGCAGTAGGACACCAGGAATTCATGACCAGGAGACCCTGGTGTGTGGTGCTGGAGAACTCTACAAAGTGAACAAAACCTTGCCCAGTCTCACCCATGCTGCCTACATGGAACATATATTATGCTGAAAAGACTACCTAACTGTTTTTGTTTCGTGGCTGTAATTTTGTTTGGTTTTGGCAAGTTGTACAGCAGATTCACAACATGTGACAGTTCAAGAGCAAAGTAGTTTAGACTAGCAAGGGAAAGGAGCTGGCATTTGTACTCCCCCTTGTACATATATATACACATGTGCATGTGACTGAGATAGGAAAAAAAGCTCATTCGTTCATTTCCAAGGAAAGATGCTAGGTGGCCAAGACAGTTGCTACACAAATTACTGTGCTGGACAAGCTGGAGAGTTCAGGAAATGGACACGAAATCATCTTGGCAAAACCAGCAGCTGCCTTGGGAGAGCTGGCTAAACCACTTAACACACAGCAACGTGACTCTCAACTGCGCTCTTTGCTTTGTAGGGATATTGTGGAGGGGTGCTGATTTATCTCAAGACTACAGAGACAGAGGCAAGGCATGAATTTTTGCAGGAATGCCTGATGTTGGCAAGAATTAAGATTATTTAGGCTTTTGTTCTACCACAAAATGCTTCAGGGAATTCTTAAAACATCTGATGAGGAAATAAAAGACTTAAATAGTCTCTCCTGAGAAATTATCTTAACCACTCCTTAGTTTGCATCTTTCCTGAGATCTCTCCTCTTGCAATTTTATTTACCAGTATTTCGAGCTTTCAGGTGTGCAATTTATTCATTTGAAGTTCATTACAGCTTGGGAAGCCGCACAAAACAATTTTAAAAGTTATTTACATAAAACTGAGGCCAAGTAGCTTCAAATCAAAAGACTGAGGATCAGACAGAAATCAAAGTCATCACAGATGCTCAGGCCCTAAACCAAAGAGCCTGGCAGGCGCAGTGGGAGGAGCAGCATGCTGCTGCCGAGGCAGCCCAGCGCAGCCCTGTCCATCACCACCTCTCTGCCTCCTTGTACCTGCTGGCATGTAAGTGCTCCCTCCTCCACTTCAGTTAAAATGAATTGAGTGAACTTCAAATATCTGAATTCTTATTGTTTTGAGTTGCCCGAGGGGCAGTCACATGAAGAGCAGCAGCTATGAAGTCAGCTTGGAGAAACCCAGTGGACCCTGGTGTTCTTGGTCTTGATAGTGACCACACATTCACTGTCCAGTCACATTGGACTCTCACCTTCAAAAAAACCTCTCAGAATAAGTATTTTATTCCTCCCTTTTCACCAAGATCTGTTTTTCCCCTGTGTTCTTGAAGGATTTTTCTAGAGCTCCAATTTCCCACATCAGCAAACCAAGCTTGGGGCTTCCTTGGACAGAGAAGTGCTTTAAGATCTCCTACAGCCTCTTTTTTAAACCCACACATTGACAGATTAGGCTTTTAAAGGCCCTTGCTCACCCAGCAGAGCTTTGCTCACCAGGTCACTTAACATACTCATATCTGCAATCCCACAGCAATGCCTTAAAAACTCTTCTCATGCCAGGAGGCCGATTTCCACCACAGGTTGAAAATAACCAGCACGCTGGGTAAAGACATGCAAAATCCCACTATATGCGCTTTAAGCCATGCCTATATCTAATCTTGAAAATCATGCTAAGAAGTATCAGGCCACAACCATTACATTGGGGATTTGTTATTTCAAAACTCAACCCTAAATCAAATGGCATGAACATTTACTGCAGATGATTTGTGTATTAACCAGAAAAGAGTATGCAGGCTTTTTCTCTTTTCTCTCCAAGGTCCAGATTGCTATCTGACACAGAAGAAGAAGGGATCAAATTAAAATGTTTATTTCCTGTAATTGGGGCAGAGTGGGAAAAGAAACCATCGCTTTTCAGAAAGAGAGTTTATGTCAGACTGAGACCTGAGAGGAATTAGATAGAATTACTTCAAGCTTTTCATTTTATTCTCTGTCAAAACACAGACTGCTATGGAAATCTTCCAATAGAAGATTTGCAGTCTTTCATTAATCTGCCAATATTCTCCAATCCTTCTCCCCCAAAAGGAGGGCAGAAATGTTGTTTTCTTCACTAAAAAAGAATTAATAAAAACATCTTTTGGCAGAAAAAAAAACCCACAAACCAACAAATCATTGTTCTTAAGCCTTTAATATTTTTGACTTGGTATTAAAAGCAGTGGAGATCTATGCTTGAGAAAAGGAAAATGAGCATTTTTCCTTTTCGCTGTGCGATAAAAGAGGACCATCCTGAATCTCCAATTTTCTGTTTCCTAATGGGAATCCCAAAGTCATTAGGTTTCCCATTCAGGGAGTACATCATGTAAGACACTTACCGTACCTCTCAGTTTTTTCCAGGGAAAGGCAAAAGTTACTTGACTTAGTGTTACTTCCACCCAGATAAACAGCTCGGATTAAGCCAGTGCCTTTGCCAGGCAGAGCTGCCAACCTTCCTCACAAGCGGGGAGTCAGAAGGGGACCAACAGCCACCCCGTGGCTGGTTCTTGCTGGCACGGACAGATTTCTCACCATCAAACTCTTTCTCTCCAAAAAGGGCCAATACATAGCTATTTCTGTTTGTAATTCCAAATCTGAATTTAGACACAAAATATAAACACAGAGAGTCTTTAGAGAGAATAATTTTTCATCTAAGGGAAAAAAATTAAGGCATTCCTGCCTCAACCGATGTGATCAGCAACCAGAAGGGGAGCTGCACCGTGCCTTGCAGACAGGGCGAGGCAGCTTGCCAGCTGGCTCCTGCCTTCTCAGCAGTGCGCGAGCAGGAGAGGGTAACCGAGCATGCCTTTCCCCAAACCTTTCTGGACATTATGTTAGGTTGGTTAAATAAAAAGGAAGAAATAGTGGACACGCACATTTTCTGTCTTTTCTACCTTGCTAAAACTGCATTTATAAATTTATAGCTGTGGAAGCTTTTCTTTACTTGCCTTCTACAATAACTATTCAAATCTTGTCTCTGTGGTTCCTTCCTCTGAAAACTAAAAATTTAAAAAAATGAAGGCAGGAAGACTCACTTGGACAAGGAAACATTTTTTTTAAAATTGAGGAAGGAGAAAGCTGCTTTAATACTTGGCTCTCCAATTACCAGGATGAGGAATTCACATATTTGAGAAGGATGATAAGCAAGACAGGCAAAACTGAACTTAGTATTCCTAATGTTTCTCAGGTGAAAAAAGGCAGACTAAGTCTCGTTCCTGGCTAAAAATCTTTCCTTGTACTCCATAAAGTAACACAACTCTCCCCGACCCCTGAGGATCAGAACCAAAAATCCATGCTTCGTAGTTGGATAGGCCACTCCTGACATAATAGCCTGAGGAAAAACTCTCCTTTAATGTGTAAAGACTCTTTTGTCTGTATATACAAAGAAAAAACCCCACAGACCCAGCCAGCTTCTCTCCTTTCCCTTTCTAAATTGAGTTTCCTAATTGACACTAGCACTACTGGGCCCTGTGACTGGGAGGAAGGAAGAGAAGGAATAGCTTTCCTTCTGAAATCCCAGTGTTACCGTTAATGGAAAAGTTCAGCTAATGCTGGTTATAAGAACTTCAAGCTGTATACGTGGCACGGTACATCTAGGACATCACAAAAATACATGAGCAAATATATGAATTGGCTCAAATTGCAATGCCATCTCCACCCCTGTACGATACGCAAATCAGGCTGTTGGGTATGCATTTATTTCAAACCTACTCATCTGATTTCCAGGCCAACTTTGCAGAAACACCTTGTAAAGAAATAGCAACAGCTTTAAAAGCAGCACTAAGAACAAAAAGAAAGAAAGAAAAATGTCCACCAAGCTTTTCAGCATCAGCTAGGTTGTTGCTTAGAGAGGGCATGAACTCTGTTGCGCACGTCATAAAGCAAGATGCTTCTTGGCAAAAAGATACCTGTAGGCTTGCGTGAGTGGAAGCTGATTTGTTGTTTTACTTTCATCTTATAAAATCATGAAAATGGAATGTATAATATCAGCTCCACCAACCCAAACACTCCAAACTGATATAACAGCTTAATCTTAGAATAAAATAAACAGAGGTATCTATTGACTGAACCATCACTCACTAGTCCTCAGAGGGACATTTTCACCTTCCTGGTCAGGCATGGCAGCACCTTCCCTTCTCACGCCCTTCAGCAAGTACTGGCTTTCCTGCGGGAAATCCTGAGGTCCAGCCTGCTCTCCTGGTGGCCAGTTACAGGCCCCGAGTTCACAGAGGCAGCCCTAAGTTGTATTAGCACAGGGAAATGAAGTGGAGCTCCCTCAAGGACCACGTCTGGGTCTGGTTGCTATTCAGGTGAAGCTGATGACATCAGGCAGCCAAGCCCTCACTCCAGCTCCCACTTTTTGGCAGGCCAATGGTTGGGGCAGGGTTGCACCAGGTGTTAGCTGCGGCACTTTCCATAAGTGACTCCTAAATTAATGAAGAACCCTCATGTTAAATAAATATACACACAATGCAGTGCATCCTCTCTTCCAGGCAGGCAGTTCGAGTCCCAGATTTTTAGAAATACCCAGATGAACCTTAACCCAACCCTACTGGTCTTGCTTGGTGGAGGAAACAGTTGGGCTTTTTTAAATCCTCAAATTATGAAACCTTAAGGCAAGAAAAGCCGTAATGTCTCACAGTGCAAAGTACAATTAAGGGGGACTTTGCACCATGAGGTCCTTTGTCAGACCTTGGATGGATGTGAATAGCTCAACTTAGCTGGTTTTCCCCCTCCGCCCCCAGCTCAGGGAAAAGCTCTCTGCCTGCCTGTCACCTCAAATATTAATCTTATTCAAGAAAATGAAATAAAGTGCTGTCTTTTGGGTTGTTTTTTTGTCGTTTGTTTTTGGTTTTTTTTGGGGGGGGTTTTTTTTTTTTTCTTTTTCTGCATTCACATACTGAGTATCTGCATCCAGGTTTTGGTGTCTATTACTAGCCTGGGGAATATTTCCTTGTATTACTTTGAGGTCTGGGTTTTCCAAAACAGAGATGAAATGCGGTTCCTCTACAAAGACCAGCAGAGTTTTGGTGTTTACTTTCACGGGGCAAAGGCTCAGGCTGGGCGTGCAGGACTGCGCAGAGGCAGCCTGCGCTGGGTTGTGCCAGGTGCTCAGCTGAAACTCACCTTGAGCAGGAGAAATGCAGGCGGTGCACTTGTGATTTACCCTTCAAAACAGAGCAGGGACACGTACACTGTCATCCAGTAAAAGCAATAGTATTGCATACCTTGCAGACACCGGAACCATTTGGTTCTGTATCCTCCCGGGATGGTCCAGTCTGCCAATGCTTTTTCTCTTCTCTATTAGTGCTATCTGAAATTCAACATTTTAGTTCTCAGAGAATGACGCTGATTCCTTCCTAAGCTCTGTTTTTTAACTCTAATCTTGCTTGAAGTTTTCAGATTGATTACTGCGTCCTACTTCAACTGGAATAAAATCATCCCAAATTCATCAGGTAATACAGTACCTCTATAAAGACATGAACAGTCTTAAATTATTTGAAAGCTGTCCTAAGATGTCTGAGACACTTGTAACTTCAACCTAAATTTTGACTCATGAGTAACATGGAGGATGCCACCTTTTACACATATTTGACCTTCTCTCAGATTTTCTGTTTGATTTTGTCACTGAATGGCTCCGAAAGTTGAATTTAATCACGAGATCCACTAATCTTCTGTTCAAAGGTATGTTAAAGCCAGTTAAGCTGGCTTTAAGAAAGCCACAGAAGAAAGCTAGAAAATCAGCTAAGCGGGTCAACAACTTCAGAGTATTAAAGCTAATTTAATAGTAAATTTTGACTAGTTGAGTTCACTGCATTGAAAGTTGTATGCAATAAAACTGGGGCTGAGGTTTCCACAGGCGCTGTCAATGTAGGGCAGGACAGGTGTACAGTTGGGTCCTGGCCACGTATTCATCGCTTTAGAAATTGAAAAACCACTGCTTAGACGGCAGATTTATTGGTGGAAGGTAAATCAGCCCCCTCCTGCATTTATACACACCTGGCTTTGCAACGAACTCGTCCAAACTGATTTAATGGCACTAAGCAGGTGGCTAAATGTTTGCAAGTCCGGGCACTAAGGTCCTCCCCCCCATCAACATCTTCCAGTGTTTTTAAGCCAAGAGTAAACCTGAAAATAGAGAAATAATTTTAAATAGTTTTAAAACTTCCTCTCCCCCCAAAAAAAAAAAACCAAACCAAAAGCACAAACTCAAATACCCAAAATAGACCTTTTTCCCCTAGAAGTAACATTTTTCAATCATTTAATAAT
Organism: Burhinus bistriatus; assembly: GCA_013397275.1. Classification (NCBI taxonomy): domain Eukaryota; kingdom Metazoa; phylum Chordata; class Aves; order Charadriiformes; family Burhinidae; genus Burhinus; species Burhinus bistriatus. Next base: position 1,096,637 of record VYXH01008210.1, read on the forward strand.
TTTGGATGTCTTTAAAATGGTTTTAATTTGTTCCTCGTGATCCATTCCTTTACAAAATACACTGGGAAAATGAAGTAAAGGAAGGTGATGGAAAAGAACCGACAACTTACTTTGTATGTTTGGCAAAACGCTATTCCGAACACAACCGTTTTTTTCATTTAGAAACGTATCTGTAATTGTTTAGGAAGCGCTACTCCTGACATTTCACAATGAATACAAATAAAATATAAAACCTACAAACATTTACAGAAACATGCTTACAATAAAGCTATAGATGCCTTTAAAATGTCAAATATTTTTGGTAAACTCCTTGCAGAGCTGGGTTTTTTTATTCACAGATGGAAAAAAATTCATAAGCTTAAATGTGCATCAGCACTGCAAATATTTGATTACTCCTTACGGTGTATTCGTTAGAAATTTGTTTACCTTTGCTTTAGACATTTCAAACAATAGTTTCCACCGCTTCCTTGACAGACCAAAATATTCCACAGTCTACCACAACAGCCCGAAAGACTTCCTGATCTTCAGCCAAAATTCCCTTTTCTTTACATCATCTCACTACTCCTGATTATACATGTCTTTGTATACAAAGTTCTCCCACAGTAAGAATTAGACTCTTTCAAAACACTCGCCACCAGAAACGTTACGCTTCACTCATCTCCAGCCTGCTCTATATATAGCTGTCTACTGCCTTCCTCATGACAGTACCTCAAAATCTTCTATTCTTGTGCTTTTAAATGCCTCCCAGCTATCGACTACTCTCCACTGAGGTAGGCTAGAGGTAGCCCAGATACCGGAGCCATGTGTGAGTGGTGTAGTAAGTCCAGGGCACTGGAACTTCTATAGATGTTTATGAAAATTGCTCTGCAGGCACCCTGAAAGAAGGGAAGCAGAGACTGCGTGGGTTTTGCGTGTTAAAGGTTATATCCTCTCCAAATGCAGATTGAATCAGTAGCATCCTCTTGCTTCTAAAAAAATTGGAAAGTAAGAATCAAGTGGAGGGGTTTTTTTTTTCCTCACAAATCACTAAGTCATGTCTAATTTAAACCTCAGGTAACACATGCTCTTTTAAAAATGCCATTCCTCGTTCTCAAATGACCACACAAAATCAGAAGCAGGGACAAATGGAAAAAAAAAAAAGTCAAAATCTCATCCTCTCTCCTCTACATTAATTTTGTAGACATATAATCCAAACTCATCCTACATAAATAAATAATAAAGTATAATGATATATAGTATTATTATATAAGCACAATAAAGCATAATAAGTAATAAATCTGGGCACAAAATTTGAAAACAGAGTAGCAAAGTTTTGCCACTTACCTAAAATATGCTGGAAAAATTTGGAATTGTCAAAATTTCTCTCTTTAGAGAAAGAAACAATTACACCTGTAATCTGTAAGCTGCGCTTGCCAAGCAACAGAAAAACATATTTTCTGGTAATTAACAACACATCCAGAAAACTAATCGCATCCTAATGTAACACATTTTGCCTGCAGCTTCCCTCTTTTATACAGTGCAAAGGAATACACTTGCTTGACTTAAAAAAAGTAATTGTAGTGGTGTCTTTGTTTTGAAGCACTTGTAGTTATCTTCACTGATAACTCTCCATCTCTGCTCCTGCTTCTCTGCTGGGCCGTCAGCTGTGAAAAATCTCCATTTACTAATAATCTCTTCTGACCCTGCTATAGGGGAACAGGTAACTTTCATGATAAAGTAAGCAGCATCCAGTGTGCTTATTTGCTGTGATTTTTTCCTTGCCTTTGCTACTCTGAGGACAGAAAGTAGATGTTTTATCTTTTGAGGAGAAAGTGGCAAAGGCATTTTGCTCTTTCCAGCGTGATTTAAGTGCAAGCTTTCCCAGTTTCTGAACAAAGAGCCTCTATCTCTAAAGTGAAAGCTGATGATACATCTGCCCTCAAGCACGTGTTTTCAAAGGCAAGATGACTAAATAGGCGGTTGTTTCTATTGCAAGGTTAGGTAGTACCACTTACTCATTAAAAAAAAGTTCCCTTTCCTTCCTAGTGCAGATGATCTGTGTTGCATGCTTTATTAATAACACTCTGAATCTGACGGATATAAAAGAATGGCAAATGACAAACATGGTCTACTTTAAGGCCAAAATGAGAAAGGGTTTTGGTTTGGGTGAGGAGGTGGATGGTTGTTTTAGTTTCCTTTAGCCAGCACATTTAAATCTCTGCTGAGCTCACAGATCTCTCTTATTAAGGTGCTGTGTGTGCTGACTTTAAAAGCTTACTTTTGGTTTAAAGTGGCCTTAGCTGTTCACCTTTTCTGCACCATCCTTGTTGTACAATCAAGGTCATGAGTATTTTCTTTTGTTGCCTATTACATCAAGAAACAAATAGAGCCTTCCCATTACATGATTCCTAACTAGAACTGAAGAAAAAAAAAAATCCCATGAAACCTAACAAAATCCTTTCAAGTTTTCTTTTGGCTTCTGCACAAGAAAGAATTTTATGACGATTTTCTCAAAACAACAGTGTAGACTGGTTTCCATAGCAAATTTTCCTTCTAAACTAACTTGGGTTGATTACCTATGCAACTAGGGTAATAGTTAATGAGAAAAATCACAACAGTTTGGCAATTCTCATGATTTGGTCTTGGATGAAGGTCTCCATAAGCAACAGAGGCTGAGCAGGGCAGGCTTGAACAAAATTGCTACTCAAGACAGCAACTGTCTTCTGTTACAGTATATGATTTTAGATTCACACTCTGAAAAACACTTTATAAAAATGGCCTGAGTTTGGAGTCACAAGAAAAGCAAATGAAAGCTGAAATTTCTTAATATGTCTGAAAAAATCAAGCCGTGTTTGTGGAGATACACAAGGAAGAATTGCAGGTTTAACTGTCATTGTCCATGTCTGAATATTGTGGCTGACAAATGCAGAAGAAAAAGGTGTGACTAATGCAAGGATTGCAAAGGGCAACACATCATGGCTCAGTGTAATATGTCCTTTGCATTGTACCAGCACATATTTCAAAAACAAGCATCTGGTGTGCTTTTGCAAAAAGGAGTTGAGTTACTTGTAACTAACGCAACACGGTGCCTTCCCTTTCAGGGATCCAGCATGCCACAGTACAAGCTGACATACTTCAATCTGCGAGGACGAGCAGAAATCAGCCGCTACCTGTTTGCCTATTCGGGCAAGAAGTATGAAGACCACAGGATAGAAGCAGCAGACTGGCCTAAAATCAAACCAAGTAAGTAGCACAGGATCTTCTATCCAAAGTTCTGTGAGAAACGCTGTTGAAAAGCAAAGCGATTGAAGAGGTACCTATGTTTCATGAGCAGAAATACATTCCTGGTTTTAATCAAGCCTATGGGATTTTTATTGTCTAGACAGCTATAATGTCATTCCTGATGCTCTCACAGAAGTCCGGATCCAAATCTTCAGACAATCTAAAATGACTTACCTGCTGTCACCCAGCTGGGCTTTTGCTCCTTATCAATTCAGTTCAGCTTTTGTCTTGCCTCAAGCTGACCAAATGCGTGCTAATCTTCCCAGGTTCTTTGGAGAATTCCATCTCAAAGATCACACCACGGCCTCCACCGCTGTTTTAGAAAGGCAAGTTGGAAATAAGTGTCAGGAAGGTCACTCCTTTGCAACCAGAAAGGTCTTCAGAGACAGAAAGTGATAAGAGAAAAGAAATCAGTTGATTCAGTAAGCAGAAAACAAAAGGATCGAAAGAGGTGCTAGAAAATCATTGTTCCTAGTTACAGCGCAGCCCTACCAGCCCTTCCAAGAGTACTCTGTGGGCTACGACACTCCGTTTCGTGTTTTTTTCGTTAAAGTAACATCTTTCGAGCTACTAAAGCTATTGGTTATTTCTGTTCATTAAATTAGCCTTAGTTCAAATGAAACAGACCTTGAATTTGGAGTATGGGTATGAAATCAGAGATATCTGTGTCTTCATTTCATGTATTTGGCCTGTGTTTTGCTACACAGGCTATGACGCTTTTCATATCCAGAATGAAGAATAACAACTTTAATTTGGGGAAAATGCACAACTAATGCACAAGGTGATTTCCATTAATTAAGCAATGTTTCTTGGTAGGCTTTCACACCATTTAATAAGCCTGGTCAGCAGGCTACCAAATTCTTGCAGGGTGCAGTTAAATTTGGTCTTTCCCATAATGTTTGCAGTGACTTGAATGACAAATACTCAAGCATCGCTGCTCTCCAAGCGGCAGCTGAAGCCACCTGTGGTGCTCAAATCTAGAAAACACTGGCTAACAACCCTCAGAGAGGAGGGTAAATGAAGCAGTGGAAATGGGATATTTTCAGTTAGGGATGACTGACTTCGGAAACCTTTTCTTTGTAAGAGCTTAAGCCTGTTGACCATGTGGTACAGCTTATTTCTCTCCCACTGCAATTCTCAGGGAAGCAGGGTAGAAACAAAAGGTGAGATTGAGAATTCAGATGAACTGAGCAAAGCTCTGCATAAGCCTTTTCATACTTAACTATGTGTGTATTCACATGTACATACACCTACTTACGTCCTGAAACAAAGTTCAGAGAATATTAGCAAAGTATAATTCTATGTAGAGTTTTACATACTGATTTTTAAGTAAGACAAATTAAAAAGACAAAGTATAAGTAGTGACTTAAAGGCTACAGAGGCATTCATATCCTAGGACAAGATGTTCCAACAAAAGATCTATCAGACAAGGTAAAGGCGTAGCTCTTTGAATATTGATGATGTCCCCAATGTCCAAGCCAGTGCAAGAAACAATGCAGGAAAATCATTCCTATGTGTTTCTTCAGTGATGACATCATGAATGTCCCAGTGAAGCTTTATCTGTATGGTACTTCTTCGTTACAGTGGGTGCTCAGCTGCAACACCATTAGCACCAAAACACTGGCAGCAGAGACACCCTAGAAATCCTAAGCCATACAGTTTGTAGCTGTATCTGCTGCCTTAACAAATGTTGGACAAGTCATTTAACCTTCGGATATCTTTGTTTCTCTTCCTGCGATGTGAAAAGTTTCTTAGCAGGTTTACCAAGGGTTAATTAAGATTTTTCATTTTCTCTGCATAACGGCCTTTCATAGCAGCCTCTACTATGACTGATCCCTAGATGAAATTCCAAAGCAGATAGGAAGTTTAGTACAATGTGGGAGCTGCTGCTCTCAGATTTGTGAAATCATCTGTGCAAAATCTATGCTGGCCTAAGAGTTCTTTGAATTTCAGGCTTCTGTAGACACCCAGTCAGTCAGTTAGTGGATGGGAACTGGAACGTATCGTGCTAATTGACCAGGAAAACATAAATCTACAAAGAAATAGTTGGATGCATTTCTGAAAATGCTATTACATGTCATAGAGGATGCTAAACTTCTGCTTCTGGAAGGGTCCCTGAATCCTACCTAGCTCAAGAACCTACTTAAAGGTGGGATTTGCCACCAGTGGCATCTGCATTGCAGACAATATGCAATTTAAGAGGTTCATCAACTAAAACAAGAGTAAAGGTATCTTGTTTGTATGCTAAACAATGAAACGCTGCTAAGGAAATTGCCTGGAGATCAACTAACTGATGACTACCTCCTCCTCCTCTGTGAAGCAGTTACTCATGGTATTTCCAGACAAAGTAATCTCCCACAGGCAAATCATTCAGCAAAACTCTGAATAAAAGGTAGCAACAGGGCTTTGCAGTAAACAGCCTTACACTGTACAACAAGACCAGGAGCCAACCTGCCCTAAGGTACCTAAACGCTGACTTTGCAGGCCATGACTCAACACAAGAAATGGTTGCCTCCTAGCCAGGGGCTGGGTCATATAGGGGTTGTGTGTCTTAATGCTACAACAACATTGCATACAGCAGGATGCACCCTTCGCCATAAGGAAAACAAACCACTTGCTTTCTCTATTATCCTGAATTTTCACAATGCGCCTCAGCTCCCTCTGTGGAGGCAGGGATTGAAGAGGAAAAAGCTCCTGTCCTCAGGAAAGCAGGTAACAGGATCCTTGCCAAAAAAAGTTCAATTACTACTGTGTTCAACAGTAAACATGAAATGAGGGGATACAGAAGTTCACTCTGCTGAGAGATCTTCTATACTACTGTCATTCATATTCTGTATTCAGATCTCTCTTATGAAGCTCAGGATTTCCGCCCCCCCCCC
>VYXH01008210.1:1103786-1134861 GCA_013397275.1 Burhinus bistriatus
TTTTTTTTTTTGTGGGAAAGGGGCATATTATAACATAAAAACGTATGTCATTTGGCTTACACACTCTAAAATGAAAATTGCTATATCTCAATTTTTTTTTTTCCTTCTATAACCAATCAGATCATCTTTGATAAATTTTCCAGTTGCTGGTTTCAGACAAGGATTGTAGTTTTAATATAAACAAGTTTAAGCAAACTAGTATGTAAATATTAGTGTTGACTAGCTTTAGCACAGAACTTTAAAAAACAGCTGAATATCAAGTAGTAGCTTTACATAGCCCTTCGCTCTTTACATAAGCAATAATTGTTTAAATAAGTAAACAAACTCATATTTTACGGTTCCTTTTGAACAGCCTTTGACTTGACTGTGCCACTATTTAAACCGTAGTCAGTTCAGGATCTGTGCACTAGCATGTAATAGACTTGTGCGAGGATCTGTATTACCACATAATAGGCTCCTCACAAAAAGAGTCATTGCACTGACATCAGTCACGATATAGCAGAAAATCCACTGTAAAGGTGCACAAGGCTACCACCCCCTTGAGATGCCAGGCTAGCAGGCAGTAACAGCTTTTGTTCTGCGGTGTGTTCAGGGAATTGGAAGCAATGGCAATTGCGCAGGCTTTACAGTGGGTTTAAGAGGGGTGGAATGGTGCTTGAAAGGTCCTCAGGAAACCTGACAGACTAATTATTGCACCGAAAATACTTCCAACGTAATAGATAAATCTTGAGAGCTACCTGACAGCAGACGACGATTCCTCAAGGGAGCACTTGGCCTGTTTCCTGAGTGACTTGCTGCCCTGCAGCTCTAGCTAAGACACGTAAACAGCTATCTCCGGGTAAAATGCAGGGCTTAGCAATCACTTCCAAAGAGAATCTGAGTTGTAACAGCTACAGCACTAAAGCTGGGCTGAGGTTAGACCGGAGCAGCACCCTGGCCATCCCTCTGTAGAGGTTACTGATTCTGCATGCCTCCAGCTCCAGAATCTTCCCAGGGGCCTTGCTCCTCTGACAGCCTTACAAAAAATAGATCTTTCATGTACTTCTTATTGGAAGATGCGAAGTGTCTCATATATTTGTTTCTCATGATCCAATTTAAATATTAATGGAAAGGAAAGGTAAGGCAAAGGAGAACGTATTTTGACACAGATTTTGTAGTAAGAAGCATGGCTGTGACATTTATTTTCCCCCATCTTTGACCAATCAAGTTGCCTTACATAACCATCAATCTAAGCTTCTTGATTGCAAAACTGTTCATTACTCAGGTTTTGAGGAACATTCAAATACTTAAATACAGGCGGCTTAGCATCAAGGTTGTGGATGATTTCAGTACAGGCAGGAGGAAGCATGGGGAGGAGCCGGTCAGCTTGGGAGACCTAGGGGAACCTGAACTCACGTCTGGGAGCAAAGCTGAGGCGAGTCAGGATAAACGTGGGAAGGAAAGGGCAGAGATGATGAGGAGAATAATAATGAAGACGAAAAGATGAGTGGAAAAGGAAGAAAGAGCTAAGGGAAGCAGAAAATTAAAAACTGCATCTGCAGAGGGGCTCCTCACTGGCGGGGGAAGAAGAGCGGTGAGAAGCACAGCACAGCACTAACCCCGGCTTCTCCACACCAGCAGCCAAGCAGCCTAGCTGCCAGGCTTGGACAAAACTGTGTTCGGCTCCATGCTGTGTTTCCCCTCCCTTTCCTTGACAGAAAAACAGGCCCACATGAGCACCATCCACTGGGGCCTGCCCAGGAGGATGAACGAGGAGCTCACTGTCAAAGTGAAGGCCTGAACGCTAGCGAGAGCCTATAGGCATGCCAGGATGGGAATAGTTAGCACATCCCTTAGGGACTTCATGGGATGGAGGCAATTTATACAGATGTCCTTGCTTTTAACACACATCAGGCCTCATCTCCCCTGCTTAGTATCCAGCAGAGGCTGTATAAACATCACAGTTCTAGTCACAAAAGCCAACTAAAATGAAAGTATGTATAAAAAGGAATTCATCCAACTCCTAAACACTGCGCAGATACTTCAGCGAGTCCTTCCTAAAATGAGAAGAGACTGTAAATCAGTCTGATGACTTACATTCACGCTCTGTCAAGGTTTTCTTCATAGGGAATGTAAAGTCTGTGCAGATTTCTTTCCAGCATGCAATGCTAAAAACAATGAGTAATGAAGATAATAGGAAAAGCAAGAATTTGCTGACGAAAGTTCAATTTAAAGAAGACTACAGGTTTAGATATCCAAACAGCATAGTTTTGAAAAACCCTGTTCTTTTCAGTGAGATTTCAATCTAAATCTGAAAATCAGCACAAGTGTTCCTAGTGCCTTCTACTTCAGATAAGCAACAAAGCACGCAGAAACTGAAAGGGAAAGGTCATATATTTTGTGCATGCCTGAGAAATGACACTGTTAATATGATGACAGCAACAGATTTTTCTAGTTTTCTTCTTAAAAATGTATTTGCTTAAGTGGGAGTCAAAAACTTTGTAAGACAACATTGTTTTGAAAAACATGGAAAGGACATCCATATGGACACACAAGGGCATAAACTGACGTAAGTACAAAGCAGCCCCCTAACAGATCAAGGCTAAAGAAAAACTAGGAAAGTGACACGCGCATCCTTCTGGTCTGCACTACTTTGGCTTAACTGTTCAGTCACGATTGCTCTCTCAATGCATGTTGTTTCATGATTTGCCCCCACAACCCTCGTTCTACCCCAGTGAGATCCCTCTCACACTCCAGCTTCATGTGCCACCTCTTTCACTTGCTCATCTAATGTAGGAGCCTGGTAGGAACTGACCTAGTTGCTTTGTTCATCTGGAGTTGCCTGAACCATGCCTTTCACCAAAAATGTGTAGAATTTAGCATACTTATACACATGGCACATTTGGACATCCCCGGAGGTTCCCTGAACGTGTGTTGTCAGTGAGTAGAGCTAGGGCTAAAAGCACCACAGGAGGCTCAAAGCAAGGCACAACAGCCCATATCCATGAGTCTAAGGGTAACACTGCTTAGATTTATGCGCAGCCAGATGGTTTTCTGTTGTAGTTTGGAGCCCCTGAGTAGATGACCTGACAGTGGTTTTTGCTGCAGTTCAAAAAACAGGCTACGGGCAAGGTGTCTGGAGGCCACATGGAGGTCATTTGTCGAACCCTGACCTTCCTCCAGCAACCAAACTGCACCCATCCAGTGTGAAAGCTCTTCACATCCTTCCTTAGGATGAACTGTGTGACACAAATCCACCCCCCTCTTCTCCACTTGGAAAAGGAAGTCTCCAGTTTTCACAGGGAACACATTCCTGCCCACAACAGCCAAACATATATATACAATCAATCTCCTGGTTTTGCCATGAATTTATCAATATAGGAAATTGCTCTTTTAAGTTAAAAGAACAAAAAGATACTTCATTGCAGGTTACTAAAAACTTTGATCTTGTTACATAAATTTTGGATAATAATAATAATGATTCAAAGGCAAATATTTTATTTTTTATTTTCTAAACTTTTCCAACTTTATAAGCCATTATACCTTGTCCTCCAAGATGGAGATGATGTACTGTAAATATTTTCTGCCCCTTGACTGTTCCTTGCCATTATCTTCCACTGTAAAGCAGCCTGTATATCTACTATACTTTCTGGTATGCAAGAATAGCATCCCCTGCATCCAAGAAGAAATGATAGATTTTTACAATGATCTGCACAGCACAAGTGTGCTTTCAATCAGACTTCTCAGAATTGCACTGATTTACAGCTTATTAACTTAATACTCAACAAAAGTCAGTGTATAATCATATACATACACTCTATCAGCAAGAAGAAAAGTAATCTATGCTTATATTCAAATCACAAATTTCTTTTCCTGTTCTTTATAAGAAAAAAAATCAAATGCCATTTTGAACACACAAGAAAGGAAGGAACATCTCCCATTTACCATCTGCTATGCTTTAAATAGTCCATTGTTTAGTAATGACAGCAATAGATATGCTGCCTTTTAGCAAAAAAAAAAAACCCAAGCCTCATTATAGATCAAAGCATAATGCCTTTTGGACATTTAAGGCTCATGGGATAATGCGCAATAAAATCTGCTCTAATTTATTAATTGTATACTTGGATTATGACTCATACAAGTGTATGAATATTTTTATTGCACACAAAACAGAGCTGTATTTGTATATTTTTAAATATAAACTCAGTTTCTTTTCCAAGAAAGAATAACCAGATCTTAATGAAAATAGCTCAGCACTGAGGAGGAAGCACTTTGTAGGCATTACTCATGTTTTCAAGGAATGAACAGCAATTCCCTTGAATTCTTTGGACTGCTAGGAAAAAGCAAAAAAAAAAAAAAAGAAAAAACTAATCCAGAAATGGCCAGATTCCTGAGAAACAGAACATGGGAGCTTACTACCGCTCTGCCACCCGGCTTCCTTTCACACCTTAATCCATGTTCCTCAACCACCAGAAGGATGCCCCCCTCCTTTTGCTGTAGTCAAGGGTTTCTGAAAAAAAAAAAAATTAAATAAAAAAAAAAAATCTATACAAACTGTCTTTCATTTTGCTTGTAGTGACCGATAACATGAATCGTCAGCCAAAGCTGTGGCTTTTAGACTTGCTCCCCATACGTAAACACATCAGAAAATGGTCTGCTCAGTTTCTAGATGAAGCAATTGTAGTTTCCCAACCTGAGCAGCAATCATCATGTTTTGACAGTTATTGCTACAGAGGCTGGTTAGTCACATTGACCTAGCCAGAACTGCATCAGCCCAGTGGCACTCCTACAGGGGCCTCCGAAGACGGCCGGTTAACTCCTTCGAGGGTGGTGGTTACTGCTCCTGAGCTGGCTGCACTTTTGTCGTTACTTGTAGTCAGGCGTGTGCATACAGCCTTGTGTGCTCGGAGGGGGAACTGAACACGGCTGTAGGCTGGCCGCACCGGCATGTCCAGCAGTCACCCACACTCTCACCCCCTCTGCTCGCCCTTGCTTGAAAGATGCGCTGGTATCCTGCATAAGCAAACGTTATTTCACAGCGCTGTGGCTTTGGAGGCAGTGATGCTCAAGGCACCCCGCACCGTTAATCCACAGTGCAGAACCAAGGCTCTTCTCATTTTCACAACCAGAGAGCTTTTCAGTTTAGCATTCAGGGATGCATCTTTTCCTCACTGGCTTCTCAATGAAGCACTACACAGACTTGCCAAGACCTTGCTGCTCTCTGGATAGCAAACGTATGAAGTCTTCTGTACAACAAGTCTATTATTGTTTCAATAACAACTAGCAGTGCATGCATTCTCCCTGGGGTACAGCACTTAATGCTCTCTGAGCTCCTTTGCTCCTGCTAGTCATCAGCATCAAAATTTATACTGACCTCACAGTGTGTTAAACTTAGGGGATAAAAAAAAGAGGATATCATTAGTATTGTGTTCAGATGCAGAAAAAAGAAATGCACAAAGGAGTCCTGGATGTCTTCTGCAGCTGCCAAATTAATTTTGCAGATACAGATTTGACATCTAAGATCTTGTACCTAATGTGATTCACATACTGCATGCTCAACCAGAGCTACATGGCAGTGTTCATCAATTACTGATGCAGTTATCTTGATAAACTGGTCACAAATGCATTGTTTCATTATTTTTCTCTTCTCATTAAGAACTAAAAAACCTTACAGAATAGAAGTGGTATTCCAGGAGTCCCATAAAGACAGTTCTCCTGGGTTTGAAAGCACCTTGCACGTTTCCAATAGCCAACATTCTCTCTTTTCTGCTACTGCCTTTTCACATTGCAAGACAGTCTTAAGATGGGCATACATCTTATGTGTATAAAGTGTAACTGACATGAAAATCGGGTACAAAGCATTTGCCTATGATCAGCACTTGCGATCACGTACTTGGAATTTATGAAATAGCATCCTTTGAAAAGCAGAGTTTTAAAGTTCCTCCAGTGAACAGCCCTGTGTTCCCATGAGTGGATTCTCACCACCCTAAACACAACAGTTTTTCCCAGCTTAAGCTTTGCTCTGAGATTCCAGCCCCACTTGATATCATGCCAGCAGCTTCTGAAAATGTAGCAAAACAGCAGCCTGAGTTTTCACATACATTATACTACTAAATTAATGACTAAAAAATAAGTTTGATTTCTTATCTCAAACTGTCTTAGAGATAGCCTTAACACCTGCTTAGTTTGTCTTCCCCTATACTTAAAGTCTGAAGGCATCTTTCCTATGACTGACTGAATTTTTATTTGAATGCAAGACAAGTCAAGAAAATTTAAGTATCTTCTTAGCATTTGCAGTTCAGTGTGAAAGCTGTATTTGAGTCTCGGTGATGACTGTCAAGGGAAACACCACAACATAAGTTCTGAAATACGGATACTTCTCTGAATCACTGCTTCTGAATTTAAAACAAGTGTAAGTGAAAAGCACCTCTGTAGTCTTTACCCAATCTCTTATTTCATACCCCAGCTGGATCCTGCACTACAAAAATCTTCAGTAGTACTTTGCCTAACCTTGGCAGTTGCTGTCTTGTGGATGAGAAAGCAGAAAAGAAATGGGGGGAAAAAAAAAGACTCTACTGAAAAGTTTCCCTGCGTAAAGAATTCAGAATATGTAGGAGAACATTCAGCCTTTAAAGCACAAGGCTAGAAAATAGGAAATACAATACTTGGTTTCTACTCTATAGTTGCCTCATTGTAGTGTGATCTGGTTATATCCCTAACCTTACTTTTTATTTTTTGGTTTAGTCCATACATTTCCCTACAGAAATACTGTGCAACTGTTAAGTGCTGTAACAATGCATACCCTCTGAGCGGTAAGAGCACAACTTTTACAGACTCCTACTGTTAAGGGCTGTGATTTAACTTTTTGGTTGTTTTTTCTTTTTCCTTTTTTTTTTTTTCCCTCCTCTAAGCTATCCCGTTCCACAAAATCCCCATTCTGGAAGTAGATGGAGTTATCATTCACCAGAGCCTGGCAATAGCAAGATACCTTGCCAGAGAATCAGGTAACACATATATGACTATTTTCTTGCTCTATTCTACACCCACCTTTAATGCTCAGGAAAAATTCATCCAACCACAGCAAAAATAGAAACAAACCAACAGCTTGGCAGGCCCAACCAAGCAGAAGTCAACACCAGCGCAGGAATACTGGTACTAGGGCTTTTCCCAGGCACAGACAGCTAATAGTTATCAGCCTCTCGTTGCATCTGTAGCTTCTCTGCCAGTGCCAAGTGCTGACCACAGAAATGCAGCATACCATACAGGATGCTATTAGAGGTGCCACTCAAAAAGCAATAGTCTAAAAAGCACTGAGGAGTGCTGCGCGGTGGCATGCCCGTGTTCAGCGGCCTTCCTTACCATAATTTGGTGCCAGTTTTGCTCTCTGAGTTGAGGCTGCTGTGGCAATCCTGAAGAGATCTCAGGCTACATGCCTTGTGGTTCCAAGATCAGGAAGAAGAAACAGAGCAAGGCACATCTGCTGGGATGCTGTATGACAGGATTTAGAGTCACTCAACTGTCATGTAGAAAGTAAAAAAACAGACCAAAACCGGTCAAAAGTAACAACCTGTAGTGTGAAACGCTACGATGTTCAGAGCTGAAGTCACGTGGCTGAGCCTCATATTTACACTGCAAGTGTGTACACCTAAGGGAACACTCAGAAATAATCCCCCCTTATGTCTGATTGCGTTTCCCCTCTGCATACAGTACCTGGGGTTTGGGCTGACTTCTCCAGCCAATAACCTTTATATTCACCTGTTGCGGCACGACAGAAAGTGTGTACCTGTGGCTTCCCTAAGGCTCTCTGGGCAGTTTTCCCTGGAGCTAAACTTTGCACTGCCAGGCTAACCAGACAGATGACCAGGAGGAGGAGGTTTTGGAAGCATTAGAGATTATCACAGTCAGCAGGCAGAGTACTCTGAAGCTGATTTAGACAACAATTCTGAGCTGGCAGAGAGATTAGATCAGATGGTGACATCACTTGCATCTTTAAATACTTACATGCTATGGAAGTACTCAACCGGGTAGATAGAGTGATATAAGACTTAGTAATGCAAGTGATCAAAGAGAGTAGTCAGGGTTTGCGTTAGGTCAGCAAGCTGTCATTCAAAGCCATCTGCAAAACTGGTCTGGTCGTGTTTGTGGTGTGCTGAACATCAGCAAATTGAAGAGGGGGGCTGGGAAGTGAGTACTATCCTACTTTTTTACACCCTCCCCAAAAAGATGTAACCTGCCTTTCAAAATAGCTCACATTTTCCAACTGAGGAAACAGGCAGAAGGGCAGAGCATTATTCTTCGAGACATTAGCACAACATATTTTCAAGCATGTCTGCAATATTGCATTCCTGCCAATTTCCTCCGTCCTTGATACAATCTACTACTTGCAAGAGAATGACAAGCATCCACCTGGTAATGAAAAACAATGAGAAAGCCTGCTTTCCACCCACACCACCTCCCTCCCCATCTCCTCTTGGGAAGCTGATCTGGAGCTGTGCTCCTTTTACGGTCTGAAGTTCTGACGTAGGCATTCCCTCAATAACTCGTCCATCGGCTTGCAACAGCCACAAAGGCTAGGGTTCTGGAGCAAACTCAGATCATGCTGTTCTCCTTTTGGTGTTAGTCACAGTACAGCAGGAAAAAAAGCAGGCATGAAAGGGGGAAAAAATGTTATCAAATTCGTAGTGGAAACTTGCTACTTCTGCTGTAAGTCTGCATGTCTCACTAAGCCTTCAAAATTAAGAAATGGCATCTTTAGGTGCCTGTCACTAACAACTCTTTACTGAAGGCTCACAGAACTTGATGCCCAAAAGCAGAAGCACATCCCTTGCCTTCAAAAGCACAGAGTTTCAGTGAGGGAGATGACTTGGCAGAGGATGGGCATATAGTTTATAGGAGCCACAGAGCTTCCAGGTAAGGCTTAAAGAACAGAGGGAGGAAGAAAAGGATGACCTGAACCTGCATAGAGGTGAAAACGTGACCGCAGGTCTGTGGAACAAGAATGAGGGGAAAAAAGTAGTAGCATTGAGAAGACTGCAGGCAAGCCAAAGGACAACAGGTGAGGAAAGCAGATTTGTGAACAAGACAAAGTTTGACTACTTTGCCTTTGCCTGATTACTGTGAAGTAATCAAAAGCAGGCAGGATATCATGGGAAGGTTCAAAATGGGGCTGAATGAGCAGGATAGAGGGAAAGAGAAACAGACTTTCACAGAAGCACTTTTGGAGGTTGTGTTGAGAGCTGGAAAGACCATGAGATGGAAAAGGACACTGAAAGCTGGGATAGGGAAAGATTAACAGAAGGGAATTTGTGTTGACCCTTACTGAACATCGCGGAATGGTGGAAAGCAGACAGAAGGATAAAGAAGCTGTAGTCAGGCCATGGACTCAGGTGGTAGAAAGAACAACTCACTACCTCAGATTGCTATGTGAGGCTGGATGGGGAAAAAAGCAAAGATAGATGAGATTACATCTGGATGCAAGGAGTCAAATGCATATTGTTAGCATCAAAAAAGCCCTGGAAAACATGTATGTTTATGGAAATGTTCACAAAGAAGAGAGTTTACCTTTAGGGCATCAAAAATTCCTGCCGATGCTGTCTCTAACCTCCCTTCATATGCTTGCTTCCTACAGGTCTGGCAGGTCAGACACCTGTGGAGCAGGCACTAGCTGACGCCATTGTGGACACCATAGATGATTTCATGACACTGTTCCCTTGGGCAGAGAAAAACCAGGACGTGAGAGTAAGACAATCACTGATTTAAACAAAGAGAGCACATAAGCCATAACTCTGTACCTGAGCATCTCCTCTGGAGAAACTGCCATGTGCCACCAACTGGGTCCATCACCTCACCCCAGCAAAGCTGAGCTGCAGGAGCTGTGCTTCTTCCTGCAGGCTAATCCAGCCAAGAACTACTGCTCCCTCCCACCTCCTCCTTCATCATTTTTTTTTTTCCACCCCTGGTGGAAGCAATGATGAGGCCATCGTGAGCCACCCCTCACGAGTTCACCCTGAATCAAGCATGCCACTTGTGCCTACATCAAACTGCTCTTCAAGGGGGAAAGACAGGACACTTCCATCCCAGCCAGCACTGCACAATACCTGTATCTTACTGCAAACAGAATAAGCCCAAATCTTTCTCTTTTTGCTACCTGAACAGGATTAACAGCTTCATCCGATCTTCCTTTTGCCCTTCTGCATCTTGATTTCTACTTGGCTTTTAATAAGCATCAACTTTCAATAGCATCAGCTGCCAGGGACGAGTGCTTTTCAATTACCAGGGCAGCGTAGGACAGTGGGCGCTGCTAAAGAGGGGAGGTAGCACATCCCTCACCGTCACTGTGGCCGTGCTCTCCAAGCCCCGCGGCCCCTCCTTGGTCCTCTGCACTGCTTCTGCAAACACTGACACCAGGCTAACGTGCTGCCATGGCTACTCCAACACACAGTCATGGGCAAGTCCTACAGTATTTGGGTTTTTTTAGTTGGGTTTTTTGACATCAGTCCAGTCCCTCTCCCCAGAGCCCCAAATGCAGGCATGCAGGTCAGCTGCTGGGGAAGGAGAGTGATGGATGAGTTAACTCCAGCGTTACAATGGCTCCACGCAGCTCTGACCCAAGCAGATGACCTGACCCTGTTAGGAAAGTGGTAGTGTAACAACAGGTCTGTCGTGGTTAACTACCAGTGCAGCCACCTTCCATTTATTCTAGGGTAACGTCTCAGATAGACTAGAATATCTTATTACAGAAACCACAGAGTACAAAATGTTGACCAAAACCAGTAATAAATAATGAAACGATATGAAACTGCTCTGAAATCTTGCAGAAGAAAATCTGAAAGTGTATTGGGAGGTTTTAGTATTAAAAAAAAATGTTAATTACTTAATCTCTTAGTGATTTCCTGAAGTTTTTTCATTTGGGGAAGGGACGTTGACTCATGAATTTTATTCATTTAGGACCAGCCACGCTCTTGCTAACGTGTTAGTGTAGAAGCAGCGCTGCTGCCGCAGTACTGCTGCTGCGCTACAGGGAAACTCCCACGATAACGCCTGCGTGTGTCCCAGCTCGTACTTAGCACTTCTCCGAAATAAGGCCCTAGATCATGTCACCAGTGATTAATTGAAAAGGGAAAAGAGTTCACAGGCAACCTTTGTATGCCTGTACGCACGTATGCATGCAAGGGAGTGTTTTGGGGCCAAGGAAGATCGAGAAACTGACTTGCTGGAAATCTCGAACATTTTTCTCACTAGTAGCTGTTCTCCTCTCTTCTCCTGGGTCCACTGCTACCACCTTGTGGTACAAGTGGGATCTCATGGTTTCACAAGGCCAGATTTCACTCATTTACACACAGCAAAGCAGGAAAGTCAGAAAACTTCCCCAGGTCTGACAAGCGATTAGAGGAACACACATCCCTCAGAGAAAGCTGAAAGGATGCTGTATAGCCAGCAGCAAACTGAAAACCAAGCAAGGTAAAGCGAGCAGCAGAGGTGGAAGCTGCCCATGGAAGCTCCCTCTGCCAGGCTCTCCCTTCACCCTACACCCCCCACCCCACCCCCCCCCAAAAAAAAAAAAAAAGCTGGTGTTGCAACAGCTTTGTCAACGCATTACTGGGGAGCTCCAGGGTTGAGACAAGTCGGCTGTGCTACTCCAGGAGGTGGCTCCTGGTCACGTCCCCACCAGCTTCACGTGTTGAGTGCGTACTTCTGCAGCTGGGGAGGTCATTACCATCATGATCACACAATAGTTTGAGGTTTGGTTTTTGGTTTTTTTTTTTTTTTTTGCAAGGGGGGCAGGGGAACTTCGGTATAAAAAGGAAATGCTATGGCACAGGGTACAAATATGAAATTTCTGGACTGCAAACTTCTGGCTGTTACTTGCAGTCACAACATTCAGTTATTAAGAGAGACAGCAGAAAATGATCTCAGATCTTCAAACGCATCTGCAGAAATACTGACTTTTTTTCAACCTGCATTTTTTTAGGACCACTTAGGCTGCTGCCTCTTCTAAATTTTTTTTTTTCCCATTAACCTGAATTTAAGAGCTGTTGAAATAATTCCATTCCTGTATAGCAGTGCTTACTTAACCAAGCCTAAGTGTGTTCCTCCAGCATTAGGCCAAAGACATTAACTGCACAAACTGTGCCACACGGGTCACACCAGATGATTACAACAATTTGCAGTCTCAGTTGCTTCCATGCAGCTGAGAACAGAGAACCAGAAACAGTTTCCCTCTCCAAAGGAATGAGCTAAGTCTTCAAAAGCAGCCTTAAAATTTTCTGCTATGGGGAACGGCTAGCAGATCACCACCACCATACACAGTCTCATGCTTCATCTATTAACACACAAATACTAAGGCCCACATCCTTCGGCACAGTATTCAGC
Source organism: Burhinus bistriatus (assembly GCA_013397275.1). NCBI lineage: Eukaryota > Metazoa > Chordata > Aves > Charadriiformes > Burhinidae > Burhinus > Burhinus bistriatus. The sequence goes on from VYXH01008210.1 coordinate 1,116,138, forward strand.
CTTCAAAAACATATTTTCTGCACCTCAGATCTCATTGCTGTGGAGACAAAATAGGAGAATAACCTGCTAACATAAAAGATCAAAGGTAAACCCAGCAAAAGTTCAAAACCCGGGTTCCACATCTCACATGAGAAGGGAGGAAAAAATAACTGGCCCACATCTCACTGACAGCAGGAAAGATCGAGCTTAAGGGATTCTGGAACTCTGAAAGACTGTACTGTAGAGAACATAACATCCAAATGTGTCCTCCAAAAAATCACTGAGAGACATTGGGAATATATTTTATAGCTGGATTCTTCCCAAATCTATGGCAGGGCTCCTGTCTTTCCATGGCTGGGTGGCTGTTAGCACCGATAAATGAGCAGCATCCCCCCACGCATCCTGTCTCAGCATCCAGGAGCTCCCTGGTGTTCATTAGGGGAGCAATTAGCTTAACTCACAGCTCACTGAGCCACCAATGCTCCCGGTTTTGAACATCTAACCCACTTCATGGATAATTACCTCAGCTTTCCTAAATTCTATAGTGCCCCTTTGCCTGTATCCACATGACAGTTACCTCTGCATTTCTTTACTCAGCTTAAGTAATTGCTGGTCGCTGTATAAATCCTGACTTGGATGTTAACATGTTCCTTCTTCCAAAGAGAACTGAGAGTACGCTGAAGTTTGGGTCAGATCAAATGATTTCACCGCCACCTTTTTCAGATTTCAGCTTTCTTTTTCACAAGTAAGAAAGCCCCGTAAGTTCAATTTTGCTTACACATTGGTGTGCATCTTTGTGTTTCGGTTTTTCCCCAGAAACAAGCATTTGATGATATCCTCACCAACAAAGCACCTGAGTTACTGAAAGATTTGGATACTTTCTTAGGGGATAACAACTGGCTGGTAGGGAAGTCTGTAAGTATAATTTTTGTTTCTCCCATTCCAATCAGGTTGCCAGTAAAATAAAATCATTGACTGTTGTTGAATTTCATGCCAGCCTGTGAAACAACTCTCCCCGCTCTTTTAATTCTTTGTTCTTACTAATATACAGTTGGTTGCTCAATTGTAAAGTGAAAACTGTTTTCCATACCATTAGAAAAGTGAGGCAAACCAGGACGGGGAACTGCATTTGCTAAACCAGTTTATAATGTTTTGGTGTCAACATACTTCTAAATGCCTTTGTACTAGTCAAGAGAGATGGGAATTGTTTAGAACTCAGCTTATAATCACTGCCCAATTTATAGGACAATATGAAAAAAACCCTAGGAAAATGTAATCCCCTTTTTTACCCAAACTGGAAACTAATTAAAACACTGTTCTGCAGCCCAGTTTCAGCAGGAAAGATTAATATTATAATACAAGTAATATTAGTAATAAGGGCTTTATTTAACCAATTTTTACTCAAGTCAAGCTTTGCATTGCAAGCTAATTACTACTTCTGTAATTATAGGCTTTAAAAAAAAAAAAAAACAAAAACAAAACAACACAAACCAGATCAATTCAAGTTTCATTTCTGCAGTTTGCAGGGAATATTAGTAGTCCCAGCTTCTGAGATCACCAACTAAAATTTACTGCTTTCTCTCCCATTTCCACCAGGTAACATGGGCCGATTTCTACTGGGATGTGTGCATTACGACCCTTCTGGCCTGTAAACCTGACCTGGCAGACAACTACCCCAGGCTTTTGGCTCTCAGAGACAGAGTGCAAGCGCTCCCAGCTATTGCAGCCTGGATCCAGAAAAGACCGAAGACGAAAATGTAGATCAGCTGCTCAGACTGGGGAAAACAAACACTCGTTTAGTTTTCGACAGGACAAGCATCCTAAGTTATTGATTTTAGAATTGTTTAAATTAATTTCAGATGGGTATGCTATACCAAATCCAAATCTGCCACTTGTATCCATTTATAAGAGAGAATCTAAAAAGCTGATTTAGCAGAGTAGAGCCTGAGGGAGAGATGTGGTTTCAACTAGATTTCCCACCACTACTAATAAAGTGCTTGATCAACCCAACAAGTGTTCTGTGGGCTCTCAAAGGGAGAAGAGATGAATAAACCTTCCTGGAGAGATGTAATCTCAACACCACTTTGTTTATTGTAGACTTTCAATCTGGAGTAAAGCAGGCTAATTAACAGAGAGCATAAACGCGTGGGAAGGCTAAGGACACTAAGCAAAAGAGAAAGAAAAGAAAAAAAAAACCCAAAACAACTTAGTTAACAGACTTCAAGCCCCTCAGGCACCTTCTTTAGCCTCTTGAAGTTCATGCTGTGCCATTTGGGGTGGGGGGAAGGGGGCAACCACAACAGTACCAGTTCTCCATAACACATCAGCTGCAAAAACATTCAGTAGCTCATTATCTCTTCTAGTAAGAAGGAAACACAAACTCGGGGGCAGTGGTGGAAACCAGGTTTAGAAGAAATGAACAAATAGTTTGTTCTTCTGGGGCTGGGAAAAACAGGTAGGTGGATATCCCGGCAACTCGGACAGCTGTAGATGCAAGCAGTTTACACAAACTCAAGGGGAGACAAGTGCTTGCAAGAGCACTCCACTGTCTGGTGTAAGCAAATAAACCACAACAAACTTGGGTAATCCTCTGGGCTGAATATAGCTACTGTTGGGAAAGTATTTCCCTTGCCACTTGCTTTTCTTTCCCACCATAAGTATTGTTTCATTGAATCACACAAGTGACACCAACCAACCACTAACAGTTCAGAGACAAACCAGGTATTGGCAGAACTGAAAGCAAGGCCCAATCTTTTGCTTATTCCAATATGGTATCTCCACCTGCTTTGCAACTCCTTGCACGTTTTGTTCTAGCTCTACAGATTTTTTTCCTTCATCATCTTCCACTCTCCTCTCTTCTTCAGCAACAGACTTCAGATAGTGGTGAGGTTTTTTGGTTGGTTGGGGTTTTTTTTTTTTGCCTTGTACATCTTTTCCAGCCAGAGACACAGAATCACAGAATGGCTGAGGTTCAAGGGAGCTCTGAAGGTCATCTGGTCCAAACCCGCTGCTCAAGCAGGGCCCCTAGAGCCAGCTGCCCAGGACTGTGTCCAGACAGCTTTTGAGTATCTTCAAGAATAGTGACTCTACAATCAATGAAGACCCCCACCTAAAGAGGGCAGAAACAGTTAAAATAAACAAAAAAAGCCAGAAATACATATGAGCTTCATAGCACTTAAAGACAAATATTGACCCCAGGGGTCTAGGGATATGATTGTTTAAGGAGTAACCAACTGCTCAGCCAGACTGCATTAAGTGATCACACACCAAAACACCACACACACCACCCTATAGGGCAGGCGTTTTATTTCATTTCACATTTGAAGCAAACATGTGAGAACATGCAAATACAATGGATAAGAGTTGGGCTAGGATCATATTCAGTCAAAACAGACAGCCTAATTAACTGCAGCATTTACACATTTGTGGTTGTCTTAAATCTCACTGTTTAGTCCAACAAAACAGGTGGAATTAAAGAAGCACAGCAGACAAACTGATTCTTACTCTTCTCCCTTACACCAGGGCAGAGCTGACATTTCCATATATTCACAATTTCAGCTGCATATTTTGGAACATGCAACAGCCACACAAGATTTCTAGTAATAGCCAAGTAAAGTTCAGTCCAAACTGCGAAAGTATTTTAACAGCTTTCATTTTCCATCTATTTTGTACTTGCAGAAAGAATGCACAAATGCAAAAAAAATGCCCACAGCCATAACCAAACCAAAAAAACCCAATGCCCACCTCACAGATCACCTGACTAATCACTAGCAGTATCCAGAGACAGGCTGAAACACTGAGCAACCATGGGCTCCAGCTCCTCTTCCTCACTCTTCATATAAAACTGTTTTAAGTTCCTTCAAAAGATGCAGCAAGTGTCTTCTAACTGTTATAACCACATACAGAAGAGTGGTAACTAACTAGCAACCCCATATAGCAACCCCATATTGCAAACCAGAGTGAATTTTAGAACACAGTCCTCAGAGATTCAGCCTGGTACAGATTTGCTGAGCTCTGCACAGAGCATGGAGTAGCTGAAGCTTTAACAGAGGGCAGAGGCAATAAAGACTTCCCCATACTTTGCCTTCCCCCAGCTTCTAAAAAAGCAGTAGTCTGAATCTTAACTACTCTGAGTTCAAAAGACCAAATTTCAGTCTTTTCCTCTGTCCAAGGAAATGGGCTTTACCCCTCTCCTGCCTCCTCAAATCACATCCTTGCCAGTAGATTATAAACTTCAGGTGGAAGCACACCTCATCATTGGTAGCACTGAAGCTCTTCATTTCACTGACACTCGAAGAAGAGAGCAAGACATAAGCTTTGTGGTTAGGTTACACTTAATTGGCAGAACACAGATCTGGTATCTATACCAAGGACTGACAAAAAAATTGCAACCTGAGTGACAAGTTTCATTTGGCAGGAATTCTGGTTTTATAATCAATATCCTAATGCAACCGTGATTAGAGTACAATGAAACATTAGTAATTAACTACTGCTGGACAAAACCAAGTCAGTTCAAATGGAACGTTTCAGCTAGTTTGAAAGCTGCTTATTTGATTTATAACATGCAAGTTATCACCAGCCCCACCTGCCCCCAAATAACCACAAAATGAAAACAGTTTGTTAATCTATGGAATTTTATTTGAACAAGTTGATACAAAACCAGTACGGTACATCAAATGAACCAAAACAAGCAGAAACAGACGCGAGCATTGTCAAATAAGGCACATATAAAAAAATCTACACGCATAATCCAGTGAAACAGACAGTTTTTATATATATATTTGGAGGTAGAAATAATTACAAAAATACTGACAAATCTTAAGCAGTAGCAGAGTTGTTAAAACAATTAGTACTTAGGTCCCCGTTTTGAAAAGTGATCTGTAAAATAATATTTATTCAGCAACTGATGTTGGCACATTTGGGCCACTTATGTTTTTAAGCATCAAAAGAATGCTATCGGTGTTAAAAATTTTCAATACCATGAGGAATACAATAAAGGAACTACAAAAAGTTATAAATGTTCATAAAACTCATGGTCGTCAGTAACATAAGAGTCCTTGGGGTACAACATCACCTTTCTTCCTTGAATTCCACAACATATTTACATTTTAGAGACCTAACGAAGCTTTTAATAGTGTGGCTATATCTGCTGGAATGGTTCCTTCTTCTCCTGAGGGATAAAAACAAGCATTAGGTACAGCTCAAAATATTTCACATAAACAGACAAAAGTCTAGATCCCCCAAATTGGACAAAATCCTCTACTTGTAGAAGTCTGTCATTGATTTGTAGGTCAGACTCAGAGGGCACTTCCTGTCAAACCGAACAATAATCAGCACAAATACACCTTTCTAGTTTAAGATAAAAAAAACCAAAGGCTTGTCTGTGTCAAGAATCTTGTTTTTTCAGAAAAATATACTGCAGTAACCTGAATTCTCTTAAGTGGACATCATTATGTGCAAAAGACTTACCTGAATCTGCTGCAGTCATATCTTGTTCTAACTTCAATTTCTGCTGGCTGATTTTGAGCATGGATTCTTCAATAGTCCCCTTACTGATTAGCTTTATGACTTTTACTTCTCTGAAAACCACAACATAGGATAAATCCATTTTTATAGTTTCTTTGGATTAGTGCAAAAGGGAAGGATGCTATGCCTTTGCTTAGCTAGCAGTGTTTTAAAACAAGGAGGAAAGGAACAAAAGGGCAACGCTAAGCTTCTAGTTTTTCCTGTCTGTACCAACTGTGCTCTGCACTGCCAGAAAACTACTGCACTCCCAGCCACTGCGAAGTCTGGACAATCACAAAAATCTCCATTAACAGAAACAACTCAACTCCCCCCTCATCCCATACTACAGTTGAAATACCAGTTATTACACGTATTCTATTGCTCAGGTTAGCTTATTCTGACAGAGGACTGTAAAACAGTCCATGGTTTCACTCTTTATGACACGGTGGCACTTCAGAGCTTGGAAGTCTCCTGAAGAGAACAGACAGCTGTGCCAAACAGTCCCAAAGACTTCAGATCTGCCTTGATCTGTTCCTAGTACCAGAAATTTGAGAATTATAGAGAGTTTGAGAGTTATAGAGAACTGGAAAAAGGAGAAGCGTGTAAATAAGGTTTGTTCTGGCAGCAAGATGTGCTAAGATAATTTCAATTACCCAGCTCCCACAAAACCCAGAGCTGGTTTACGCAAATCTCTGCTTATGATGGAATTTTTAATCATATAAAAATATTGTCCTTCTTTTAGCCTCCTTTGAGACCTTGCCTCTAAGAACAGCCAGGCATTATAATTAAAAAGACTTACCTTGTCTGACCTACTCTATGGCATCGGTCTTCTGCTTGCTTATCATTGTATGGGTTGCAATCAATGTCATGAAGAATAACAACATTTGCTGAGGTCAGATTAATTCCCAAGCCACCAGCTTTGGTTGACAGGAGGAACACAAATATACCCATATCTGTATTGAACTGATCTATTAGATGTATCCTGCAGAACACAAGAAAACACACATTAGGCATTAAATAAAACACTGCACGGGTTCCAGAGTTAAATACAGGAATTACAATGATGATCTTTGAAAGGGAGGACAGTGGCACTGCAAAGCAGCTCAAAAGTACAGATGTTATGCAGAAGAAAAAAGGGTACCAACAGTCCTCAGTGTCCAGAGAAACATGCTATCGATCTGTCTCTCTGAGTAAAGAATGAAGAGGCTTGGGAAAAGATTTTGGGTCATCACAGAATACAAAGAGCAAGCTGGAAGACAAGGGAAGACTGAAGTACATGAAACAAACAGGGGAGGGAGGGAGGGAGGGTGGAATTTAGCTTCGTGATTGTCTTCTGTACTAATTGCACATACAAAGGAAGTAACAGATTTCAGCTCTAAGTGGGAAGTAATACCACAGCAAGAATGACAGTTTTTTGAAAACAAAGGAAAGAGCATCTAAAAAAATAAAAAAATTTAAAAAAAAAAAATCATGAAACAGGAAACAGCAGAAAACCAGCACAGCTCAAATACAAGAAAAGCATTGCAACATTTTCAGCTGTGAAGGACAGAGTAAATGGTTTGTCCAAGAGAAACAAAGGGGCTTATCTGCCTACTGTAACAGAGATACACTATACTTCCAAGGAGTATCTACAGGTGAGTTTTTGTTATGGCATCTGACATACAAGCAAATCAAACACACCATGAACTGCTGAAAACCAAAGTTTTTCATTTCGATCGCTAAGACTGTAACCCAAACATCTAAAACTCACCTTTCAGCCTCATCCTTACTAAGGCGATCTGAAATCCAACATTAAACACCTTCTATAGTCAATGCCCACTGACCACAGAATTCTATATATTGGAAAACAAAGGTAAGGGCTTTAAGTTACACACACCACCCCCACCCCCCCCCGGTCCCATGCACACATCCATCTCTTCCTCTCATCTTCAGCAAAAATGTCACATACCGATCAGAAATCTGTGTTTTTCCATCCAACCTAATGTATCTATGTTGCCAATGCTTTAGGAAAACTTCCAAGATATCCAACATCATAGTAAACTGGCTAAACAATACAACTCTGTCACCCTGGAAATGACAAAACAAAACAGAAGTTTTAAAGCATTTCAATTACAGATAAACTACAGAAATACTTTATTGGTGCAAATAAGTGATTTTACTTTGACTAACTATTTTCCAAACTAAAGACTAAACTGAAATTCATCAAGTCAGGATTGATTTTCAGTAAAGAGGTTGTATCCACTATCTCTGCTGCATTAACTAACCTTTTTTCAGTGCAATAATTTTTCAGTTACTTTCTACTTAGGTGACACAAATAATCTAGAAATCACATATCAAATGCATAAATGACAGATCTATTCCATCTATAAACATCAAAAAAATTTTCATGAAAAACTTAACTCTAAGCTATTTTCCATATCATAGAGCAGTAGCACTCTGTTGTCTGAAATAATCAAACAGATGGACAGCACACGCTTGTGCAAATTCAGGATATTCTGAAGTATTATGGTACATGCCTATTTGTAAAATAAGCCGGTTTGAATCTACGACTCAAAACAGTGACCTCTTCTTACCTTTACACTGGCTTAACACATACATGATTATTCTAATGTAATGCAGTCTTATTCAATTGCCAAAAGAAGGTCAAAGTTCATAAGCTATAAAAATGATACTAGCCCTCCAAACATTGAGAAAGTAGCGTTAACTCAGCATGAATATTCTGAAACCTGGAAAAATGGGAACACTTTTTTCATCTGTCTCTAAAATGACGTGTGTAGGCAGGACTGCACATTAAAAGCTGTAAGTATTGCTTTGCGATACTGCACATGCGCTAAATCACTCTGCAGAAAAGCAACTGGGTTGCATATACAGCTAGCAGACATTAATTTAACCAGTTACTTAGAGCCACCCTTTAGACGGGCAGGAAAAGATGTTTCAGCCATCTGTAGTACCAACCTTCTCTTTAAGGTCAGAGAGAATGCGTTCCAGTGCTCTAAACTTCCCAGAATCCAAGATCTGATCCATGTCTAACTTGAAGTCACCGACATGAGAATATTGCTTACAAAGCAAATGCAGCTCAAAATCTGTCATCACTGTCATATCTTCAAAGATAAGGTCAGGGTTAGCATCACAATGTGTGGGTTCCTGTTAGCAGAAATGAAGGGAAATAATGCAATACACAGTCTCACCAGACAGACACAAAAAACCAAAACCACCACACAGTACTATCCAAAATTTCTGAAAGAACAAAGTAGCACCACTAGACATGGACAAATGCCAGAGCGTGGCTTATGCAAGCAACAAAAGATGAACTCTGCAACCCCAGGTTTATAGTAGAGGATCATTACTTTGCAATTTAGCTTTTACAAAAACTTGTACTACCAAAAACTAAGTATGTGCTCAACCTCCATAGCAATTACCTAGTTCCCATCAAGCCCTATGACCTTTTACCCCTGTATCAGACCTCTTCCCCTGAAGACACATTCCCTAAAAGGGAGGTCCAGTCCTTGGATAGATGGTAGAAGACATGGGAAGCCCAGCCCAAGATGTAGGGTGGGTAGAGGGATGTCATGCCTGGAAGAAAGAGGAAAAGAAATGCCACATCTGGAGAGTACGATGATATGAGTAGGAATAAAATGGGACAAAAATCCTTCATAAACCAATGAGTGACTTCTTCCCTTCCCCCCTAGCCTTGACTGGCTTTACTTTAAAACAAAGCTGCAGATATTCAAAGCGAGCTGCAACTTTCTTAGAGCATGTGCTGCACATTCAGATTTTTTTTTTTTTTTTTTATATACTTCAGAAGGAAGCAACAATTTTCCCCAAACTCCACAGGCATTAACCCCAGCCAAATTACAAAAAAAAAAGCCAAACAACAAAACTCTCAACAGTTTGATACTTATGCCTTCCCTATTTTAGTTCTGTACAGCCTAGATTTCTTGCTACTTGGAAAATACTACTAAACTCAAGTGCCCAGTCAAGATTTCTTTCATAAGTACTTCAGTTTTAAATTTTGGGGTGGAAGGAAGAGGCGTTAAGAGGGGAGCTAATGAAAAGGAGATGACTGCAGTCCCACAACTGTTCTCTCCATTCTGATATATGACACAAAAACCTAGTGTTAAACACATACAGAGCTTGATTCGAGCACTAGATAGATGCAGAGAAATAAAAAGCAGCAACAATGAATTAAATTTTGCAGGACACACTCTTGAACAGAGGACTGACACTAAAAAAAAAAAAATCTATTTAAGTAGCATTAGAAAGTCTGAGAAATTAAGGCTTGCTTCCGACTCTCATCACCTTACCTTGAGCATAAGCGTGGACATTGTCCTGAGCTTGTCAGTTGTGTAATACTGACGGTGCAAGAGAGGGTGATTAGCCATTTTTCTAAGTTGCATCATTGCATTTCCCATATCAGAGTTTTTCTCTGTAAACAAAGAAATAAGGTATATTCAGAATACATAGACGTCTATCTGACACACCTTTATCTCTCAGGAGAACTTTATTTATAAGGATTGAATTTGACATTTCCCCTGTTACCTGAACTTAGGAAAAATTCATAGAAGGGATATCATCAGTTTATGAGTGTTAGACATTTCTACAGAGCAAGGGCTTTGTATTCACATTTGAAATATGGGCATGAAAAAAATCCAGCAAAAGAAAATGAGACCCTCACATACCATTACTGTTCATAGTTTTCTTGAGCTTGTTTAAGAGATCACAATATAGTTGTTCCTGTTTCTCAGACATGGCACATAATTCAATGAGATCTTTTTTGGGAGGTAGTTGTTTGAGGACCTGACAAAATAAAAACATACCAGGTAAAAACTGTACTGTAGTGAACGGTCGGTTATTCTGTACTATCCTACAAACCTGCTTTTAAGCTACTCAGTTCATTCTCCCCATCCCAACTCCTTTCATTGGCTGCAACTTCGCTGAGTTGGCAGTTCGACTTACAAATTCAGAACTTGTTTTAGATTATACATCACTCCCCCATCAAGTAACATTGGCTGCACACTCCAAAACTGCATGAAACAATAATACATACAATACTTGGAACCTACATTCATGCTAATCAGAGATATCCCCTTCAAGCCATTGATCTCGTCAATGCTTACAAATACTTCAAGGGAGGGTGGCGGGAGGATGGAACCAGTCTTTTTGCAGTGGTGCCCAGTGACAGGAGAAGAGGTAATGGGCACAAACTTGAACACAGGAAGTTCCATCTAAACATGAGGAGGAACTTCTTTACTTTGAGGGTGGCAGAGCACTGGAACAGGCTGCCCATAGAGGCGGTGGAGTCTCTGACTCTGGAGACATTCAAAACCTGCCTGGACGCCGTCCCGTGCAACCTGCTCTAGGTGACCCTGCTCTGGCAGGAGGGTTGGACTGGATGATCTCCAGAGGTCCCTTCCAACCCCTGTGGTTCTGTGACTACTAAGTATGCAAATGCACAGAAACATTTTCTCAGATCACTATTAATTTTTCCCTTTCTTTTATATATGCAATTCTAAATAGAAGAATTTAAATAGGCTTTTGATTTTGGAATGAATAAGAAACATTTTGATGACAGCAAAACAAAACACACATTTCTAGTCATACCTATGCACAAATACACACATGCACATTCACTGCCTTAATTCTTTCAGTTAAAATAAAACATCATTAAAGTCACAAATATTTTTGTGGTTAATGTGGAGGATTTCTCAATTCTCATCGTTCAGCAGCGCACTGAATCATCTTTCAGTGATCTTTCCTAACTAAAATTCCCAATTGTAAATAGTCAGTAAATAATGAGCCTCAAAACCCAAAGCTGCAGTAGGTCACATTTTTACTTGCAAACTCCTGAAACATGAAAGACAGCTCAAGTTTCTTGCTCTTCCTAGATAAACAGGTAAAACACTGACAAAATTTGACGTTAAATTTTACTGCTAGTCTCAAAGATTATCAAGCTCTTCGATAATATGAAACCATTATTTTAAGACAAAACATTACCTCATCTTTTATTCTTCTCAAGATGAATGGTTTTATTATCTGCTTTGCATGTGCAATCCTCTCCTTTTCATATATGCTTTGTTCTTCAGCACTCTTCTAAGGAAGATATTGCAAGAATTCAATTACAGTGTGAAGTTTTCAGGTGTAACAACGCTACCTTAACTATTCTAACTTGATGAAAAACCCAGCCAGAATAGACAAATCTAACAGGACCATTAGTATTCCGAGATATCCTGTTATGACACATTTTTTACTTTAAATGGTTTATTTCATTGTTTCATTTTCATAATCACATTACCTGTTTCCATAGGATACCAATATGAAACAAGTTATGCAGCAACAAATATAGCAAAAAATAATGTTATTTTCAAGAAGAGAATATACAATACTTACTGTTTTTGAAGAGAACATCCTTCGGATTTCACTTGTACTACTGCTGAACATATGTGGCATGACAAAATTCAAGAGGGACATCAATTCCAACAAATTATTTTGAACCGGAGTCCCTGTTAGCAATAAGCGATTCTTTGCCTATTTGTCCAAAAGTGGAAAACAGCAGTGAGAAACATTAGTTAACAAGTTAAAAATTAATATTGGCAGAAGTAACACAGCTATGGAGAACTGAGAAAATTAGCTTGGTTTAAATTATAACTATTTAAACTTAAAATATATTTAGAGCTCATGGAATAATTTCCTGTTCAAGCCAACAAAATGGTTTACAGATCTGTGGGGAACTGAGCATATATCAATTCAAGATTATTCAAGAAGCCTAATCCAGATGTAACAAAAGCCTTCCTGGCCCTATTCGGGTTTTCTTGTTTGTGGGGTTTTTTTTGTTTGTTTGTTTTTGCTTTGTTTGTTTTGTTTGTTTAGTTGTTTTTTTTTCAAATTAATGTGCTAACTATTGCTCCTATACTATGTCTTTTCTAATGTCATATGGTACATATGCACAAGTTTTGAATTGCAAGTATGAGTCATAGTTTAACTGCTTAAAGATGACCTTCTTAAAAACGCTTTTAATGACAATATGATCTTGACATTAAGTTGTAATAACTTATCATAAGTATATTATTACTGTACCAACACTACAGTGCTAAATCACAATGATTAGAGAAAGAGCTCTACTTAAATGTTCTATTTTCAAAATCCTTCTCAGGCCACAAGCTATGTGAAAAAATTATTTTAAAGCTAGGTTTTCTTGCACAGTCCTATCAGAGTAGGTCCTTAAAAACTACTATGTTTCAGTACAAGTCTTTAGAATAGCATTTTACAATTTTTACTACTATGGGATAAAACTGGAAAATTGCTTAATACTGAAACTGAACTACTCCGATCAATGTAATTATTGCATCATTACAATGATGCTACAGGAAATACGCTATAGGAAATTTATTACATTTCTTTGGGAGCTTGTCTCCCTGAAAGAGTTCATAATGCAGGATCCACTCCTAAGGCCACACCAACACTTTTATGTACTTGCATACTGTAGTTTGTGGAACATTACATGTATATGAACTTCACAGTTAATACTCCATTTTCCCCTCAGCCCGTAACTACAAAACATAAAAAACAGGAGTTGTTACCCCTAACCCAACAATAGCTAAACCTCTTACATTAATTGTCATAAGATGCTGGTAGCGTACAGAGCTCATATTCTTGAGCATATGACCCTCATCAAAAATTGCATAGTTAAGCTTCAATCTGCGAAACAGTCCTCGATCATCTGAGCTGCTAATTGCACAGTTGTATCTGTCAGGGAAAGATATCACAAAAGACACAATACATGACAATGTGCAAGATAGAATACATGAGGGGCAAGATGTCAAACTGCCTAGAAGTAACCAACCGTAACACAGTTTACTACTGGCAAATAATCAGTTTACTTGATGAGCCAGTGCTCTCCATAACACTTTCCAAAAACCTGTGGAGATCTATTAAAGTAATATGTATCCATTAGTATTTATTATTTAATAGATACATACATAGTATCTAAAGCATCTATTACATAGTATCTGATCCAGCATTAAAAAATTTCTAGTTAACCACTGCACAAAACAAATTAAATTCCCTTCCCACCTCACCAAAATCCAAATTTTGTTTTGTTATACCACTAGAGGTCAGTAGTAGCTAACCGAAGCTCACTTGTTACTTAATTACTGTACTTACGTAGTTATAATCACATTGAAATCGACAACTTTATTATTAATGTCCACCCTGAGATGTTTCCGATCTTCTTGGGATCCTATCAAAGGACAAAGCATAACGTGAGCACAATTACTTATATATAATTTATTTACATATAAAAATTAAGACAGCACACAGAAATACAGTCAGCAATAAACACGTATTTAAACAACTGTCTTAATGCTTCCATGAGAAATTAATGTTTTCCTAGGTTGACCATGCAAGCAACTGTATTATTGGGTTCATTTCTAAATTACATTCCTCACCATAGTAAAAAAGGACGTTCAATTCAGGACACCACAGATTAACTTCTCTTATCCAGTTATCTGTAAGACATCATTAAAATAAAAACCAAGTCAGTTATACTGTATTATATCTTATGTAACTTCAGACACACCTCAGCATTAAACCAAATCCCTTTAAACTCTCCTGAAGGTTAAGAAACGTTCTCTCTAAACTCTGGAAAACGGATAATATTTAAGGAAATCAAACAATCCACAAGTGGGCTTTAACTAACTCTTACTTAACCAGTTTGCACTTTAAACTCCTACAGAAATAGAACCTGCATGGTCTGTAACCACCATGTAAAATAACAGAACGCTTAATTTTTCAGCCCGATTTCTTCCCTAGGTAGTTAACTTCTCAGAAAGCTAATCACTTCATTTATCAGTACTTGCATCCAGAAGTGTTTCATCAGGAGAGACAGTGCCTCTGGGATTTGGCAAGGAAGCCTAACAACTCGACCCAGCTCCAGGTGTGCAGCCAGCAGAGCAACATTACCATGCCCAAGGGGAGGCTGCTTGACAGCCAACACAAATGCTGACCCCAAACCACAGCAGAAGGGGTTCTCTGGTCAATGCCAATTGATCCAGGCCAGCCTCAGCTCAGGGGTGAGGAGACGCCTCCAGAAAAGTGTCAGGAAAGCTGTGGGTAGTCTGCACTTCCCAGGCATCCCTGTGCTGGATGGCTTGGGCCAACCTGCCACCACAATTCATGAGCCTCTACGATCCACTTTGCAAAAGCGCCTTCATTTACACCCTGGGTTTTAAGCAACATGCATTCTTAAGAGTTACTTAAAAAGATGTGTTCTAGTGGATTTTAAAAGAACACTGAAAATTTCGAACCGATGTTGAACAACTGGAAGCTCTTCTGATGTGTTAAAGAGAAATTTTTGAAGCTCAAAAGAGTATTTACATTAAAAGCAGCATTTTGTTTCTAAATTAAACTTGCTACTTTCTCCTTTCTATAATCATTCAACAAAACCAATTTAACTCTACAGAGAACTAGTATCTGCTCAAATACATCAGCTTCGCTGACATATTTTATTCCACCATATTATTCCCGCTTTCAACTGAGGTCATTAAGCAATTAAAACACACAACTAAATGAGAGTCAGCCTCATCGTTTTAGGATTTTGATCTGCTTTGACAGATTCTGTGCAGCAAAAAAAAAAGGCTCAATGTCTCAAAGACTCTGAAAGACTCAAAGAAGACTCAGTGTCTCAAATGCCATGAAACCTAATCCTAAGCACAGCCTGAAGACTAGGAATTTCAGCCAATATTCAGTAAGTAAAAAGACTGCTTTGCTAAACAAGTTCAAATTGTAACAAGCAGCTTTATTTTTTTGTGAAGCGTATTAAAAAAATTTCCATGTTAGGCCTAGTTAATTCAGAACAAGCATACCTTCAGTATAGTTTGCATTCCAATTCAAAGTACTTAAGGAGTTGAATATAACCATAAGAAAATTAAGTTTTCTTTCACAAAATTATCTTTGTTTCACAGTCTGTCCATGATTATTTTTTTAAACAAATAATTTTGAAGCTTGTAACTTACCTAATGTTGAAGCTGGCACAACAATCAAATGGGGACCCCTATTGCCCTCTTGGTAGAGATAAGCTAGAAATGCAATAGCTTGAATTGTTTTTCCTAAGCCCTAAGAGAAAACAAATCCATTTAAACAAAATTTACAATCTGTAGAACATAATAGTGTTTTGTACTCATAAGACAGTTACAGTGTAGTCAATGTTAACTAAAGATTACAAATCTGCATAGAAAAACTGTTCTGTTTAACCGCATCGTTTTACAGAAGACAATTCCTTATTAAGCACAATCACAGTCAAACTCAATTATCTTTTCAGCTCAACATTTGAGTATCAGGGATTCATCTTTTCCATTTATGAAGGTTTCATTTTAGTTCAAGTTCATCCCTTAAATCTTCTTCAAAAATTTACCTTCCTGAAACAGTGCCACAAACAAATGATTACTTGGAAACTAACTGTTTCTTTCCATTTGAGCCAGTTGTACAAAGGATATTCCAGCTAATTCTGAAGTGGAATTTAATATAGCAATCAGATCTCTTTAAGACAAGCCAATGTTTCTGCCAATACTCACTTTCCCATCTTCTGTATCACGGATTTCAGAGTTTATCTTATCTATCACAAAATATGCACATAAGGTAGTTCTTACAAATATGAAACATAAGGCAGTGTTTCTCAACTTCCATAAGTCTTAGTGAAGCAAAGCCATCCATTCACTCACGGTTCATCACAAGATGACTAGCAGCCAGGATTAAATGCAACTGACAACGCATTTAGCAGCTGCATCACTAAGTTTGTTCTGTTGTACAGTTACTGGTGGTGTCAGCACCAAACAAAACCTCAAATCCATAAGCTTTCTTCTCTTATTTCAAAATTTATGGAAAGCATAATGACAAGAGATGGCTGAAATGCTGGAGAACCACCAGGAGGTTTCTACCCACTTAGTTTTTTCTGTACTGTTAACTACTTGTTTTGAAGGTGATGGAAAAATGTAGAAGATAGGGGCTTGCTACAACTAAATGCTGGACAAGTAGAATGAATTATATTCACAGGCAAGGAGCTATTAAGATGAATGGTTTGAGGATAATCTGTTGTGGTAGAAACTGCTTCCATTGCATCAGAAGACACCACAAGACTTGTAATTACCAGTGTCCGTGAATCTTACGCTACCTTTGACTTTCGAACTGAAAGTATGAGCTCAGCAAATTCTAAACATTTGGAGAAACTGCTTGCAATTTAAGTTATACTAGCTAAAACAAATTACTTACAATCTGATTGGGGTTTCTAGGAAAAGAAAGAATTTAGCACAGTCATTTTTGCAAAACTTTTAACGATTCTTAAATAATCGGTTTCACACTTACCATTTCATCAGCCAATATGCCATTCAATCCATGTTTATGCAGAAGTGCTAACCAGTTCAAACCAATCTTCTGATACGGCTTGAGTTCCAAACTGTTAAGAAATCAAGCTTAATGTGTTACCATCTTTTATTTGTTTCTCCATGAAACACAACTTTACCACTTTACACTTATGTTAATCACAGAATGGTAAGTTTAATATTGCCTGAATTTTAATGCACTCCAGATCTCCTTGTGTAATGAAAACCAGAAATTCTATTTCATCAGTCACCTGAATACCAAAGAGCATTTCTGAACTAAGTAGTTTATCTGAATTTTCACACATCTTAAATGACCAAAATTAATGTTAAATCAGTGATCCACAACTAGTTAAAAGCAGTTACACAACTGCTAATTTCTAAAATACACAAAAAATTAAGTGGCATTTAGCAGCTGCATCACTAGGTTTGCTCTGTTGTAGCGTCGGCACCAAACAAAAAAACCAAAAACACACAACCCACAAAACACGCTCAACAGCAAGTGACCTAGTTCAGCACGTTTTTCCAAAGAAGAAACATCACCGATAAACTCCCTCCAGACAGTTCTCTCTTCCTCTCTGGTCTTATTCTTTGCTATTCTTTCCTTTTGCTATCCTTTACCACTAACAGCCTCCAAGTCTAATCCAGGTTGCTACTCTGGCCATTCCAACCTATGCTTCCTAACCCTTAGGATAATGCCCCCCCACCCTACCCGTTTCCATTCCTCCTAAACTCTCTCTTTATCCCCAATATCCATTTGGGGATCCTTACCAATTTACCTCTCTCAAATAAATCCTTGCCCCCGCAACACATCCCCAGTGCCCCCTCCCACTGGATACAGAGTTCTAGATCATTTTGCACATCTGAACTTCCTGACTGAGGTCTTCAGTCCAGCTGATAAACTTTACAAGTTTGCTCAGATCCATTTCAATTTGGCATCTCTGAAATATAAGATTCCCCCATTACAGAAGCAGTTTTGTTTGGCCTTTTGTTTGAAATAAGTTGACAACTCATGATCCCGCCACTCAAGGTTGGCTTCTACATTCATCAAAAACTGGAGCAAGTAAAACGAGGTATTGAGTACTGTTTTATTTTTTTGCTTTTTATGTTCTTATCCTCCTCACCAGCTTTCCTGACACACTTAAAAATATTTGTTGGATTTCCTCAAGTTTGCACATCATTATCCAGCTCACTGAGAGCTGTAGGGGGCAAACATTTGCAACTCTACTTTCAGAGACTACAGTTTTGAAAATCCCATCCTTGTAATTATAAAAAAAGAGACAGATACCTCTGATTCAGAATGGAGGGTTGCTCTATGTTCCATCCACATCCGCCATCTTCAGTAATCCTGGTTACTTGTTTTGTCAGTTTATTTGAAATGTCTTCACATTTATTCATGAGCTTTAGAACCACATCCCTCTCTTTCAGCAGTATCTTGCAGTTCCACACTATGTCTTCTGACAAACCAGTAGTCTTAGTCATTTTTGTAAACTGCAAAATAATAAAAAATACTATGAACAATGGTAATCGCAGCAAAGGTCCTCTGGTGAAAATCCACAGCTGCTGCAGGCAGCAAGTAACTCAAGTAGCAGACAGCAACAGCACCCCGACCTCCTATCAAAACTTCAAATATTCCTTACACACTTGGCTCACTGCAAAACTGTGAATCCACACTGAAAGTCATCATTACAGCTTCTCGCATAGCAAAACAGATCTTAAAATAAGACAGAATTTCTCTGAAGGGTTTCTACTGTAAAATATAGGAGCTTCAAATTCTTAAAATCCTCGAGGGGAGGCAATGCACACTGAAAAGCAAGCTTTGAAGGCCAGGCCCACTAACAGAACAAAAAAAAAAAAAAAGAACCGATTAT
>VYXH01008210.1:1134911-1162283 GCA_013397275.1 Burhinus bistriatus
AACAGAAAAAAAAAAAAAAAAAAAAGTACCGATTATCCTTAGATGTCCTTTTAAGCAATCCCTACTATATACTAAAGATATAAGATGTAAGCATAATGTAGGCATCAAGGCAAACAAACCTATGAAGAAGGCTATTAAGATTTTGTTATGAATCTGTCCAGAGCTCAGCATTACTCGGTCCCAGTTCTAACTGTACCACAAACAACACGTTCAAGGCAGACTAGGTGGGGAGCCGGGGGTGGGGGAAGATTTAAGGGATAAAAAATTTCCCCAAATTATGTCAGGTTTTTTGTGCTCACCAAATACTGACAGGCCCAAAAGATCAGCAAGAAATGGTTCATTCTTTTCAGTTCTTCACATTTCAGTGTTGGAGGAGAATTTCTACACCAAGCTAAGATTGACCTAAACTCTTCTTGCAATGAACCCAACCTCCTGTGAAATCTATGAAACATACTTAGATAAATCTATCAGGTCATTGGCACTTGCCGATACATTTTCATGGGCAGTATCATCATCCTTACAAGGTTTTAGCATCATTCAGTTTCTCCATTTTTTTGCATGGGCATGTTTCAAGTCAGTATTATTCTCATTTTACAGAAGGACAAACAAGATAAATACAAATACATTTTCTAAATGTCACAGCAAACAAGCAGGCAGAGGACAAGTCAAGCCAGATACTAGAATCTCAATGTAAATACAAACTAACACAAGGCCTGTTCACCACTCCTGAGTGCAGCTGGTTTACAAAGATGAAGCACATCAGTGAATCAAAAGCTCTCAGCTGAGCCATGTGGACTGCCCACGTTCAGTATCACTGTGTCTCCCTATCCCACAACACGGTATTCCCTGCTATCTTGGCTGAGAAGAAATCTTTAAGTGCTGTAGCTGCTCTGTCACCACATCCTCATCTTCTCAAAACACATGTTCCCACCTCGACCAAGGCTAACTTCCTCTGCTGCTTTGTACACTGAGTCTACTACTAAGACCAGAGGTTGCTTCATTCATGCTTGCTAGAAGATGCATCTAATCTAGCATCAAATTTATTTTTTTTTAAATAATGGCTCTATGTCACAATCTTTCCTATGTCAATCACGAACACATGCTTTCTCCAAGAGCTCTTGATCTCTGTTGTGAGACCTGCTGCTCACGAGTCTCATTCTCACAATCTTGTGCCAGCCACAGACCTACAGTGTGACACTGTGTCTTTAATTAAAACTTAAATTTTGCTATTTTTTTCCTTTTAAACTATAAAGTATTATTAATTTTGACACACAAGTCTTACTTCCATCACTTGCCTCAAGTCCACACTACTTTATTTCCTTCATCTAAACTTCGTGTCTTCACTACAATATGGATATTCTCTTGTCTTAGAGCTAAGAAGCCTGAAGTTATGTGAAAACAGGCCCTCCAGCTTCTCCTGGATTCCATCCAGGGCCATCTGCAAAAAGCGTAAAACCTTCTAATAAATTTGTTTCTTCACTGAGACCATATTTGTAATTACAGTATTTTGACATGTATTTATGGATACAGTTATTTCACTGTAAAGAAACGACATCTTCCTTTTTTATTAATGGATTTAAAGAATTGTAGAATACAAGATCCTTTGGCTTTGCCATCCTTTTGATAAAACAGAAGTAATTTCCCACAGATTTTTCTGAATTTTAAATCAAGGATCTGTTAAAATTTAGCAGAAGACTTCACAGGCATATATCCTCCTAGAACTCCTTCCTTAAGAAAAGAAGGGGTTGTATGAACCAGCTATTATGTGTTAAGTAACTGATCAATATTGCCACATTGCAGAGTAAAAGCAAGGTTTGTTAAGCTGAAGTGTATAAGTAGGCTATGCTTTGACTCAGATAAAAAAAAAAAAAAAAAAAGAGTGATGCCCTCTACTGACAGTCTGCCATTACAGTTTTGGGGTTTTTTGGTTTATTTGTGGTTTTGTTCCACTTTAAACCAAACCCAGAAAGTTTACCAACACTCATAGGTTAAATCAGGCTAAGGCACACATGTCAACACTTGTGAAGAAGTTTTCTGAATAGACACCTCTATTTAGAAATAAAAAGAGAAGAACATGATTTTTAATAGGCGATTAAAAAATTTCAACATTTGTTTTGATGCCTAAAGCTTTGGTTGGCATGAATATAAATCCTGTAATCTATAAATAAAGGTGTGGAGAATGAAGCCATCTGTTAACAGAAATTGTATTGTTTCGTGTCAGCACATTAACATTCAATTCCAAGTTACAACAAGAAAATCTTTAGCCACTGGTTTACACGTAAAACACATGATGCTACCCTGTCACGCAGAACACAAAGCAGATCTTCGGATGGCCTTCGGTTTACCAGAGGTTCTGACATCCTCCCAGGTTCATTTTTTTCAAATGAGGTCCAAAAAGGTGAGACCATCACAGACAACTGAACCTATGAGCTTCCACAGCACACTTTGAAGAAAGGTCCACTGGAGTCCCGGGCTGCAGCACTGCCACACCACTGCGCTCTGCTCAGCCTTACTTTACACCGCTTGAAGGCGATTTAGAATTTCACTTTACTGCTTAAGGGTAAAAGCCAGCCTCAACCTCGATCAACAAATCCCAGTTCCACTTTAAGCAGCTCCCATTTCTAATCTGACATGTTTGCTGCTTTCCTTCAGTATGCTTTGGCGCAAGGTACTTCTGGACTGCTGCTAGTTTGGTTTTCATAGCAGTTTGCACATGTGCAGCCAAACAAAGTGAGAGATGATAAAAAAGCCACAGCTACCCTCCCTTGAGTTTATATCTCCTAGCTTATATGCTATCGCAGTATACAGAATACGATGGACAAGTCCATCTTTGACTGCTCAGTTCTCCCATTCCCCTAAAAAGCGGTAAGCTAACTATATGCTATGTCAGAATTTCTATGTAATATTTTGTATCAGTTTAACTTGCATGTACTCCTTAAGAATTTGTGATTTTTAAAAACAGACATTGTTTAATTCACATAAAGGCTTTAAATGCTAGAAGAGATGGCTTATTTTGTGATAGAATAATACCGTGAAGGACAGAAACGAGAGGATACAGCAAACCTCAGATACATACGTTTCTACACTAAAAGGAAATTCAAGCTGTTAACAACTATAAATCTTAAAAATAAGAAACTAAATAGCATTTAGTTCATACCCCTGCATTTATCAGAGTCAGTGTGAAACTGCATTGGGCCCACACAACAGGCCAAAGAACACAACACCTCCCCAGACCCCAAAAGCTCAGCTGGGCTCCTTTGGGAGCCAGTCTTGGCTCTGCCCGTGTTTCTTGGCAGGCACTGAATACAGGCAGGTATTGCTGTTACGTGACTGTGTTTACAACCTGTCTGCTGAGGAAATGGCACTGAGCTGCTGTCTCCAACACCTTCCAATTCCAAGAGTCTGGAAAAGAGAGCGCTGCTAAAATACAATTAAGCACCAATGAGTTTTTTAGAGGAGTGAGAGCGAGGAGGAAGAGCGATGGGTGCCCAGAAGTGCTGCCACCAAGGAAAGATATCCTGCTGTCTGACAGCCCGCAATATGTGCCAGTGGGGTGGTCACCAGGACCCCGGAGCAAACAGGAGAGGAAGGTGGGAAGCCAACATAGGAAAGGACCCACCAGGAAGGGAGGTATCTCTAACTGCTGTCGGTTTAGTAATGCACGTCCATCCCAAGGAGGTGTAGAGCATGCAGTCAGTACAGAGCAGGCCTGCCCTGTGAGAGTAAAACATCGCTGAACACTGGCCCCTCGCGCAAAAGCTACCCAACACATGACATCAAACCAAGACACAGGGAGGTGAACTTTCCTCTTCACCCTGTCCTGCAGTCTGCTCTGAAACCTCATCTTTGGCTTGCCCTCCACAACCAGCCATGTTCTCAGCGCTCCTCCCTCCCTCTCCTCCAAGCTCTCGTAGCCCTGCTTTCTGCTGACCACCCTCTAGTTTGCCTACCCCAGCATCCCCATCTACTCCCCTTTTGTTATAATCCCCAATTCCCAGCAGGGGAGAGCCACTCCTCATGAACTTCTGCTCCAGCATTTCCCATTTGGGTATCACACCTCCTCTTCTGTCTCAGCTCCACGCTTGGGCTTGCTTCTACAGCACAGGCACCTGGGATCACCCTTCCAAACCTTCTGCCCTCAGAAAGCAATGTGCAATTTAAGTTGTGAATACTCAGAACACTCAGAAAGGCGCTCTCTTGGAGCACACATCCATTTTGTTTTGTTACCTACTACTCTCCCTATGCATACAACGTATACTGGAGAGAGGCCACAGGTGCTTGCACAGAGAAGCATCACTTCTCTGAATGAAGAGACAGACACCTAACACCTCAAGGACATACCCGAGCACTCTTTATAAAAGTTAGTGCGTGACGAGGCACTCCCAGCTAGTCATCTCCAGCACTGGAGACTGGATAAAACTACCCTCCTGGAAAACGTAGTTGATCTATAGTATGGGCGTTTCTAAATTGCCAAAAGAATGAATCCTTGTGAGCAAGGACATTTTCAGCTCTCTCCATTTATTTTTTGAGAACCACGTTTGTTAAACTTTTCTGTGTATTTTAAGTGTTATTAGATCAAGTTACACGTCTTAACTATCTGCTCCAAAGAATAAGTATTTTCAAGCATTCTTAATAACTTCACAAGCTTGAAATTCATTTAAATCCATCTGAAAAAATCTTAGTCCAACTTAAAAAGCTTGTCTAGAATAAAAAAGCCATTTTAATTTACGTTCTCCTGGAAAAGGACGTTCAGTTTCCAAATAAGTAGGCTTTAGTCTTAATCTCAGGCTGAAAGCCTTAAGATCTTCCTCAATTCTAGTAATGAACAAGTGGTAACAACTTCCAGTACTTTGCATTGTGTTATAAAAGATACCATTACAGTAAAAAGAGACCTTAGAACTAAGCCAATTTCTTTAATGCTGAAACTGAATCAACTCTCTCCATTATTCCACCACTCATTAATTAGTAGGAAAAACGTTGGGTCACTGAGCTACTGGATCTTTATAAACAATTAAATCCACACTGATACAAAACATCTGCTAAAATCTGCTGCACACTACTTCTACTCTGGGCAAGTATTCACAATACTACATAAACATGTGGTTGCTGACAGCAGCAATCTTTATGAAAGACAAATTTTGAATGCAAACAGGCCCATGCAGCTTTTTTTCTGTTAAATATTTTACACAGAGAAAAGGAGAACAGCCCTGTAGCAAATATTTCTGCAAAGAATTAAGCTCAGGCAAAATCCAACAAGTTTAGAAAGGAATAGCCATATGACAGATGTTCTGTGAGAAGCCAAAGGCTTGGGGCAAAACGGATTTCTTCTGCAGCATACCGGCACCTTGTATTTTTTTTTTCAAGTATCCTGCTCTCGTCTCCCCCCCTTGCAACACAACATACAAAGATCATTTTGTTTTCCTTAAAAATCTGTTTAGTATTTCTTACTGTTTTGTGGTAAAACATTTCACACACCGAATAATAAATGTTATTGGTTTACACATATTGGAGAAGTTCTATTCCGCTCTGAAAAAATAAAAGCGGATCTTGCATAGATCAGTGGGGGAGGTTTCAGAACATATACTGATGAAAAAACACACCAATTACTCTGTAAGAGGGCCTACGCATAGTTACTGCCTTAAAATCCAAAGCACTAAAAAATTAAACAAAGAAAATCTGTCATAATGCACTTCAAATTTCTTACCAGGACATTGCTCTTATCAGGTCTCATGTCTTGTAGTTAAATGAAACTGCATGAAATGTGAAGGTAACAAACAAACCATGGGAAACACCTGAAAGTAACATCCCAGTGACAGCAGATAATCTACTTACCAAGAGATATCATTTTCCCTTCTGTTGTGGATTGTGGTTTAGCCTTCTGATGCTTTACCTTTTATTAATAAAAACACAGCAGCTCGTTCCACTAAAAAAATGGCTGCATTGCTCAGCTAGCAAAACCATGCTAGAGACTAAGCTGCAGTAGATTAAAGGAAAAAGACAAAAGAAAAAAGAAAAAAAGACAACAATTGTTTCGTGTATGAAACTGAAAATACATCCATGCTGGCACCTTCAATCATGGAGCTACCCTGGAAGCTGCTGCTGCTGCTATTCAAGTGTCTGCAGTAAAGGTCCTGCCACGTTCTTGCCTCCTGCATGGATTTTCAGCTACAAGAGCTCAGAACAGGCTAGCAAACACCTCCTTCCCAAGTGAAAGCTCTAATTTCTTCTTCTGCAGTGAAATCAACCAACTTTCAGTGCTACAGAGTGAGTGACAGTAATGTCAGCCAATCAGCTTGAGTTTTCCAGGAAAATCACCCCTTAATTCATTCAAAATCAGGTCATATGACACTATTTGAAACGCTATTGGCTTAGGAGGAACATAGCATTTTAGCCTAATCAGGATAAGGCCACCCATCTAAGCCTCCCTAGGCTGAAGCCACCTTGACTCTAGGCAGGCTGGGGATAGGAAAAGAAGAATGCAGACCTACCAGAGCCTCCCAGCTGTTAAAGGGCCGGAGCGCTATTATCTTCTGAGCCTTTTTCTGAGAACACTGGGGAATCAAAGTCAGTTCGCTTGGGGAAGCATCCTGCAGAAAGCTGAGGATTTTCGCTTTGTAGCCGTCCTCCATCACTTCGTCACCGCTGCTGTAGTCCTCGTCAAGGGAGCTGCCACCGTCTTCGGAAGCTGACTCGGCCTCCGAGTCTTCTGTTTCTCTTTTAGTACTCCAAACACTCTTTTTGCCTTTGTCCTTTTTCCGAAAGCCGTTCTGCTCTTTCCCAGAAGATTTCTGCTTCGGCTTCTCTTTACTGTCATTGCTTCTGCTCTTGGTGGAGGCTTCGGTCCAGTCAGAAGCTTCACTTTTGGGAGGAAATTCCATGCCTATGCATGCAATATAGAAGGCAACACGTCAATGCATACTGGTTAAGGGCGAATTTAAACCCCCTGTTCTTCCAAAATAAAACCTATATAGATATAAAACACAATTCTAGTATTTAATACACAACTCAACAGCAGGTATTACTTAGAGAAAAGAGGAGCAAACACCATGCAAGTCTGTTTAAAACATTAAATAGTACCACCTGTGAGTATAAGATGTGCAATGCTAATTTGTATCCTGCTCAAATAGCAGGTTTTAAGTAACTGTCTTAAACTACAGATGATCAATGCTATGTAATGTGTGAGCTGCAGAAGCTCTGAGGTAAGAGCAGACAGTTAAGAACTCTGGTGTATCACTGGGATGAGGCACTGGATCTCACTCCACCTGACTGCAGAGATATTAATTCTGCTGATTTCAGAAAACAAGCCTACTTTCAGTACGACAATTTTTTCCATTTTAATGCATCTCAGTACAGCATTAGAGGTGGGACAATAAAAACATGCTCTTGTTAAAGAAACTGGAAGAATGAGGTATTTCCAACCAAAATAACCCTACTGTCTTAAAGTAAGATAGTGGTTATTTAACAGAATGTGAACCAAGTCCTTTTCAGAGTTACTTGTATGGGGTTTTATTCCTTCTTTGGAAGAAAGCACTTGCAACGCTTTCTCTTCTGCCCAATACCAGCTTGCTGCTGATTGACTCCAACCTCCATGTCTACCTTCTCAGAAGCAGCAGCAGCAAGGACCCAATCTCATGTATACCGATAGCTCTCTCCTTGTAAAGAATCCCATTAAGAATACTATCCTATCCTGAGAATACTTAAATAGCTAATACAGCAGAACATATACATATCTGACAGTGTAACACTCTGAAAAGTAATCAACTCATTAAATAGTATTTAAGTTACAACTTGCAGATTTACATGGAATCATGGTTCTTGCTCCCTACCACATTTAATCCACTGGTATTCATAAATTGTTTGCATAACTTAAGGCCTATTTCTAGTATTTTTCACTCCTAGAATATATTTTAAAAGGATAAAATAGGATATGTCACCTGTAACCTATGCAGTTATTTGCAATTACAGATTTACAAATTACTGCAGTTAAAAAAAATTATTTTTAAACAAGCAGGAGGGAAGCAGGTGTCAAATGTATTTTGACACATTTCAAAATATATTTTATGATATACCCACAGGTAATTACAACATCTTATGTAAATCTGTATTAGCAAGGCAGAGATATTTATCTCTACTTACAGAGCAAAAGATAAAATAATCATGATGCTTAAAAATACAGAAAAGGTGAGCTTCCTTCTTTTATCCTCCCCATAATACTAATTTCAAGTATCAGTGCAAGTTTTTGGGCATAGTGCTGTCATTGCTGGACATTAGAAGAGATTCGTATTACAATTCTGTTTGTTTTATCTTGAGATAAAATGGATTATAAATCTGTCTTTACCTTCATCATCTTCTGCAAATACTCTCAGGGCCTCCAGTGCTTCATGAAACACCCAGTTATGCTCCTGAAGTACATCTCTCAGTTCCTAGTAAAAGATAAGAAATTTTGTATTGTGGTAAGGCAAGCAAAAACTAGATTTCTGTGCATAACAACATTAAGGCACTAACACTTAATTTTAATCGCACAAGGCAAAGAAAACCCCTGCAAATCAGATGATTCAAAATAAAGGAAATAAAAAGGAGAAAACCCTTCAGTTTACCCTTATACACTCAAGTTTAGGCAGAGCTGAACTCCACTTTTGAAAAGGGCAAGAACGCACAAGAACAAGCTTTGCTTCCAACAATTTAACGCACCGTATAAAATGCCCTGACCAGTTGCTGAGTAACATCAGGTACTAAACTAATACAAAGCACATAGTATATCTAGTTGTCCAGGGGAGAAGAGTGTGAGAGAGAGGGAGGGATAATTTCCCCATGCATTTTTATAACAGGCCATCAAATTTGACTATGCCAGGCTTGTCACAGGACCAAAAAAGTAGGATGAGAAGTTCCGTATGTCCTGGTTACATCCAACTGCTCTCAGTTTAGGGCAAGTGACATTCCAAAAGGAGCAACAGCAAAGACCTTCCTACCCTGGGCTCCTTCCAAAAGTGCTGCTGGTAAGGACTGTTTCATTTGGACTATCAAAACCTGAAATGCCATCAGGAGACATGAGCTCACCTCCTTATCCAATCCAGGGAATGTATTTTGCAGCTTCTTCACAAGCATCTCTTGCCTCTCCCATTGTCTTTGGGGTTCTGACTCATCCAGCTACATTAAAAAAAGAAATCTATTAGGTTTAATGTAAATTACAAGCATAGAAACAGAAAAACATTATTAAAAAAAAAACCAACAAAAAACCAAAACCAAACCTAATTCATACTGCTTATCCTTCAAGAGCCACCCTAAATGACAAAAGCACTTAAAACAAATCCAAGTTGCCGAAGTGATTCCTCATACATAGCCAATGATCAAAATAAGACCAAAACTTTCATAAGTATAGAAAATGTCTTCAGTCATGAAAGACTGGCATTCTTTACTTGATAAGCATACACAGTGCAGATTTACACCAAAATATAAATAATTTAGAACTAGCTAGTTCGTATTTCTTTAAAATAAAGAGTTAGTAGTGATTCTGGATGATATTTAAGGCAGAAGATGGTAGGGTTAACAGTCAGTTAGGTTAGATTACCAAGCGTGCAGTATTTAACCCACCAGAGTCTATAAACATGTCAAATGGTGTGTTTATATGAAGATTTACAGGTAAAAAAAAAATCCACAAATACTGTGTCACAGCACCATGGAGTCACATCAAAAGCTGGCAAAAGTTTTCATCAACAGTAGCTTCACTAATAGCTACTATCAGCCTGCAAAAAGGGAGGTTTCTTATGAATGAATGCCAAAACTTCTACATGCCACAAGCTGCTCTGTTAAGCATTCACCACAAAGATTTACACAAGTTTCTTCAAAGAGCTTTGAATGCAAAGTGGTTACAGATCTACTTATCTATAGCAGAGATGTCAACAGGTTTGATCAATATTTACTTCGCTGAGTGATACTATTTGCTGGAAGAGCACAAACCAGATCACCCAGAAGCACTCCGTGAGGACACGGTTCCCTTCCCCAATGAGCCTATGGTACCATTAAGAGTACAGCTACAGTACGTACAATAGCTGGCAAAGTACACTCCAGTCTTAAGAACCAGAGGAAAAGTAAGAATGAGGAAAAAAAACCCTGCAAGTTTTCTCACTACGATTGTCTATAACAAATTCTAAACCTCTGTGTTTCAGCTTTATTTTTCCCAGTCCTTCCCCTTTTTAACTGTAATGGAACTGTTAAGTACAGAAAACAATCTGCTGCATGAAAACAGCTCCAGTGAAGCATTGTTTGCTAGGCTGACAGGGTAAAGTCTCCATTGTAAACTAACCGAGGGGTTTGGTGAGAAGGAACAAATGCAAATGCCAGCAAATCTTGCCTCTCAAAATTCACAGCTCTCCTCCAGGAAGCAGGGGAGTATCAGAGTAATATTATTTTTGCTTTCATGAAGAAATCGCCATTTTCTTCATTTTGTTCTGAGGACAGTATTTCATTAAATTTCAACAAAAAGATAGTCACCGTCCTCCACCCAGCCTCCAGTATTTACTGCAGAACTCCCTTTCTCTACTGTAAGTGGTTTTCAAGGATGTTTACTGGGATGCCTTGGAGCTGGCCTCATGACAGGACTGTAGGACCGTGCATAAGATCTGCCAAATACCAATCTGAATACACAAGAATCATTACATAGTTCCTATTTATTAGCAGAAGTCAAAGCAGTCATTCCTTTAAATGTAACTAATTTATTCTTTTTAAAGATTTCCCTAAGTCAGTTTCAAATATATACATAAACAATATTACTCCTATAACACAGAAGAACAGTATCAACAGATGTTGAACTTCATCTGTTTGAGGAAACATGAGGCATGAACTGATGAGGCAAGGTGATCCATAGCCTATAATTCCCACTGATGTTCATAAGAACTGTGTGGCATCCAGCGCCTCACATACCATTACCTGCCATCAACAGTGAACAGCAGTGAACAGGCTACTGGGATACAAATCCACAAACACTAAAGAGCAAAGCAGGTAATTCCATTCAGAATTGCCATGGAGAAGAAAGCAGAAAAAACTCATTCAGATAACAAGATTTGAATTTGATTGGATTTGCTGATAAAGCACACCAAGTTCATGACACCACTGTCATTGACCAAGTCAGGTAATTCCATCTATTTTACAATGCACAGAGACAAAAAATAGTACTTACATAATTAATTTTTGGCTTTTTTGTGACTTGCTCATTTCTGTCTTTGCAATCTGTGGGAGAATCTTTTAGTTTCCTTTTACGAGAGGCAGCTTTAAAAAGAGTCAAGGCAGAAAAGAAGAATTACTTTCATTAAGTTCACCCCAAAACAGTAGGATCGTTCAAACCAACACTAGAGTAGCTACTTATTAACTGCACAAGATGTTTACCAGTCTTCATAATAGTTTCCTATTATAGTCCACAGATACATCGAAACATTAAGCAAAGCAGCTGCTTGAAAGTATGCATTTATTTACCTCTCAGTTTTCTTTAGTAGTTTGGTGATTAATCAGACAATTACCTCTCATATATAACACCTGAAATAGCTCTTTTTTTAAAAAATAATTGCCAAGTGTTTTACACACAAGTTGCATAAAAGTATGTCTGTCTGTTTTTATTCAAGGTGACTGCTTTTAGAATGCTGGCATTTAATCAAGGCTGAACCCCAATGGTGAGCTGGAGTGTGTATATCACTGCCAATCTGGAAGTGCTGATGACTGATTTCTGGCTCAGGTGCACACCAGAGAGGTTACCACCAAACAGTTTTCAACATTAAATCCAAATGTCTGAAAGAAAACTATGCATATTAAGTCAGTGATAACTAAATATCAGTGATAACCATATTACTTATGAATAATTCATAGGAGCCAGAACTTTCTGAATCTCTTTGGGCTCTGGTGATTATCAAGAGACTATCATCTTAGCATTAAGATCTGCCCAAGTCAGGTGCACTTTCTGACTGCCACCGTGCACACCTCACGAAGGCAAGAACACATCACCACCATTTCTGCACATTAGCTTTGCTTGAAGCAGCAACTATTACCAGACCAAGTTATTGTAAAAATTCCTAGTCCATGACCTGAAACGGTACTGCAAGTTAAAACTTTTTTTGAAGAATAACTTCCTGCAGAGCTTTGATGTCCAATACCAGCATCTTTGGCCAGCCTCCTCTCTCAGACTGCCAAAGGAGGCCAGTGAACAAGCACACACACACACAAAAAAGCACGCTTGCTCTCCAATCCAAAAGACTGCCTGGATGATCAAAATAATTTTAGTTGTGGAGAATTAAGTAGCCACACCTTTTCACAAAAAGACATTATGTGTGGAAATACTTTAAATAATTGATGTCAATGCGTCCAGTAGAAAAAACAGAGATGTGACAAATATTTTTAAAAAATAAATCATTAAAACATCCCAAAGGCAGAAAAGTAAAGCATCAGCTATTCCTCCTTAAATGAAGGATGTGGCAAGAGACACCAGAAAACACCAGTAAGATTTTTTCAAAGTCTATGTATTTCTATATATAGGTAGAAATATATACAAAAGGCACAGTTCAAAGCATCCATAGGATGTGCCAACAGAGGGGAGGAGGGGAGGTGGCTCTCCTTCACCATTCAGACCTTGATCTTTCTGCCCAAGAACCTCACTTAAATAATATTGCCAGGAAAAGCCATGCTACTAGCTTAAGTCTGAGAAACATGCATTTGTCTTTATATCAAAGCTAAGGGCTGTCAGAGTGCTGTTGGGTAAAGCACTGGAAGTCATGGAGGCCTCATGCTATTACTGCTTAAGCTCAATTAAAACTGTATTCAGGATGGGTAAGTCTGAATACCAATAGTGACCCTGCAAACCTCTTCGCCCTAAAAAAATACATGGGCTCCATATAGAGTATTTTGAAGATCTCCCTGCTTTGAAGTCATGGGCTGAGCACTCAATAGTCTTTGAAGAAAACCCAATTGTGAGCAATTTTAGAGGCAATTAAACTGTAGTAAAGGATCTGGATAATCATGGTCTCAGGAACCTATCAACACACAATTATTTAGAACTCAACCTGTGGTCTTCTGAAATCCTGCCATTTGTCATCTGCAAATGACAAAAAAAAAAAAGCCAACTTCCTCAAGACATTCACTTTGCAAGGTACACTTAATTACTCCTTCCTGTTCTAAGGGAGCATACCACTCAGGGGATGAAGAAACTCTATTACTGCTAGACAGGAACTATCCTTGAAGTGGAGGCAGGGGATACTGGGCCTTCCAGAGGAATCCTTGTTCTCTGTATAAATTTTACGATTAACGAGCAATGAGAAAAGCAGGCCCAGGGTTTTAAAATTGAGAGGCATCTGTAACTACTCCTACTGTTATCTGCTGCTATCACTACCTTATTACTGTGACTTCTCCCACCATTATAAAAGAACCAGTCATTTCTGCCTGTTCAAAAAGCAGTGAGCATCAGACAGGTTTACATGAGGCTTCAGCTCAGAAGCACCCACACTGATTTCATGGTTTTCACAATGTAGAGAAAACAACATTAGAAACAAACCACAAGCAGCAGGTATTACTATAACCTCACATCTTTCATTCATACACTTATTTTCAGTGTGTCACATCTAATCTTCGTACCTGTAAGTCATCTGCAATGCTTCTTGTTTTAGCTATACACAACTACTGAATTCAAGCTATAAATACAAGTTTTTGTCACTTTGAAAGAACAGAAAAATTTGAAGATGACTCAGCCACACTTTTTTAGCAAAGCCATGCTTCTTAAAACCGTATCTTGTACCTGACCTCTCACACACTCAACACTTCACAACAAAGTAAAGCATATCATAAATTGACATAGGCAAGCAGATGTTCAGTAATGTCTCTCTCACATTTTAAAAAATGTGTCCAAAACGAGATGATTTATACCATCACTTTCAGACATGCTTACTCCTAACTAAATATTTTATACAACAGCTGCGATTAGTGAGAATTTTGCTGCCAAGAAGATTTTTCTGTGGGCTCATATTGAAAGGATGTGAGACAGCATTCTTAGATTAACATAAAAATGGCCAAAAGGCAGGGCCTACATACCAGAAATCAAAGTGGTTTAGTTCAAACACTGTGAACTGCAACAAAGTTTAAGGACATGTATTAGCTTAAACTGGTTTAATATTAATCAAAACCGTTGAAAAGTAATCATAGGCTTTCAGGAAGGGATTTTCCAGGAGTAGCAGTGCTCAGAAGTAGTGTGTCCCTCAAATATGCCGGCTTTAGTTTTCCATTGCCAGCATCCAAGAAGTCCTATCTATAGAATCTGATCATGCACACAATGATAACCTCAAAATGTTGGCCTGGTTGCGTAAAAAACACCCAAACAAAACACAAAAGCAATGCTTCATTAAAATTAGCCCAAGGCTTTCTGATAATTGTTAAAAATCTTACAACATTTAGAATTACTATTGCTAACCCATTACTATTTGCTTCAACTTCTG
This sequence comes from Burhinus bistriatus, assembly GCA_013397275.1. Lineage (NCBI taxonomy): Eukaryota > Metazoa > Chordata > Aves > Charadriiformes > Burhinidae > Burhinus > Burhinus bistriatus. Next base: position 1,149,377 of record VYXH01008210.1, read on the forward strand.
GGCAAAAAAGGAACCAGCAAGAACAGAAATCACTTAAGGACCCTCATGTAAAACAATCCTGAGCCTCACAGAACAAATTCCTCTTTTTTTGTTTTATTTCTGGATTTTGGTCCGCGTCCTCTTCTCATCTTTCCCCTTGCAAAGCCTATAATTTCAGTTTTCTGTTATTACAGTAAACAAACAATAGTATAACTTCTAGCATATGCTTTAGCGCTTTTTAAATACCTCCCAACCAAGTTCACTTCACTGAATTGGCTGCAGCTTTTTAAGTTTGTTTTGGTTTTTTTTGTTAAACATACCATTGTCATTGAACTTCAAGCCAGCAGCTATTGCTTCATCCATTGTGCGTGTTGACTCTATCAACTGCAAAAAAAAAAGAGTCAACTGCTAAGTGGTGAGATTTAGTCCAGTTGAACAGAGCAAGACAATGACAGATCAGCATGACTGAAGTACACTTTAAAAAACACCCCAAAAATACATGTATTATAAAATCCAAGAACAAATTTAAAAGGTACCAAATTGGCTAGACTGATCACATAACCTCTATTTGGAAACACTTTAAAAAAACCTACTGTTTTTTTTCCTACTTCACAAACACACCGTGCAGGTTTACTTAAAAGCTTTTTTTCAAAAACTATTCAATGTTACTATTACAAAACCAGATGATCCAAAAACCTAACTTCTTAACTCATAAAATGTCTGTATACTGTTATGTCACATAGGTCGGTTTCCTGAAAGTATGTGCATGAAAGCTTGTAACATGCTTCAAAGTTTATCTATACTTCCTTGCAGTCCTAGATGGTTTCTCCATCCACGAGTAATCGCAAGACAGATAATTTTTACAATTAATTGGATGATGAGACTTTTAGAATGCTTTTTTGCAAGTGAGATAACTGCAACAGAACCAAATGGTGTAAAGATTACAAATATGAAAAAAAAACCCAAAAAAATGAAGTTATGAAGAATCATGATTCCCAAGCATCTGTTCGCATTTGTAAACAGCACCTTACAATTTTGCTATAAACACACAATTTCTTTTTCAAAAGGCTCATTTTTCATTAATAGGAATTTCCTGGAATTAATAGGAAATGATCCTTAATAGGAATTTTCCTGGAACTCACTGTTGCTGAGTTGATCTAAAGGTATATATGTGTGTGTGTATATATATATATATATAAAAAAAGTTTGCGTGTGTGTATAGATATATATCTATTTGTTTTCATGTATACATAAGTGTCTGTGTATGAATGTATGTGTATATGGAAGCATTACATGACTGTAGTTCCCCTAAAATACGTTAATTTGATATACCTTTCTGCTGTTCCCTCTAATAAAGCCAGAGGCTTAGGAATACTGCCTACAAAATAGTCATCAAAATAAATCAAAAGAAGAGAGCATTATTACTTCTAGTAATTCTTGGTCACTTCTTTGGGGAAAAAGTTCCTTCAGTGTTTGCAGCTTTGCATCTCTGATGTCTTCCTCTACATCCTTCTTCACAGCTGGCAGATGATCCCTGCCATTTACATATGCCAACTGGGGTGGTTCATCTTCAGGCTGTTCATCATCATCAGACTGTTCAGAGCTACAATGTATCGGGGAGGAGAAAAAGAATTAAAATTTATTTTTGCTTATGAACATTTTACTCTACCAGAACATTACTGTAAACCAGAACCAACTGGATCGCACAAGATGTGTTTAGATGCATTCAGTAACACTGAACCAACTTGTACCCAAAATGGTATCTCCTATTCAGGACAAAATAAAGCACATGACTCAGTAAACTCTGTTTGCAGTAAACACATTTCAACTTCGCAAAGGAAAGAAGAAAGGAGAAACAGACAAGGGAAATGCCATGAGTTACCCTCATATTGTGCTTATAAAAGGTTACTTGCCAATTTAGCAACAACCATCTTAATACATTTCATCATTTCAGCTACCAAAATTACATCAGACCATCTCAAGTCTGTCTCAGTCTTGCTAGTAAATTTGCCCAACAGATAAACAGATGTGAATAAGTTCTCTGTAAAAACTTTTCAGGTGCAGTATCAACTCTCTGTCCTAGTTCTCAGCTCATTGAGAAGGAAAATTCAAAGATCCTTATGCAGTGTCTTAAATGTCTAAACATGGGAAGAACGTTTCTGAAAAAAGCCAAGTCCTGAATTTACTGGAAGATTTATTATTAGAGCTAACTATAGACAGAAACAGGAGTTCAGTCTGCTAACTACTAATTTTTTTTTTTTCTTACCAAGAATCTGCCTGAAGTTGAAACTTTGGGGAAGATGTGTTAATAAAAAAGAAAATCAAGAATTTCAGATAATAGCAGCTGGGAAAAGCATAATTTCAGTTCTGCTGACAAACTCCAGTAACTCCATGCTCTGTGTAAAGCCTGAAAATCTGACAAGAGACTACACCTGCTAACGCTGTTATTCCCATAAGTTTTCCGCACATTAGATTAGCCAGACTATCAAAAAAGCAGGTTAAGCAATTTTGTTTTGCTTAGCACATGAACATTTAAGGGGCACAGACAATTACCGCATTTTGGTCACACAGACATATAACTAGCAGGTAATAAATAGCAGGGGTTTCTTAAAACCATTCCAACTGGTTGTGCAAGATGTCTGTCTACATCTTGTCTCTCTTGCACTCTCAATGCTGCCTTATTAGCACCCATGCAAGTGACTCTTGAGCATTATTCTCTTCTCTCCCATCTTATTCAAAAATACAAATTACCAAATCACTAAAGAAAAAGTTTTCACTAAGCACAGCAAACACATCACAAAACTAATACTTAACTTCAACTCAGGAACTCTTATACTACACACTGAAGCTCTACTTGCTTTCCTGTCCACTATGATTTCATGAAAAAATGAAACAAGCTAAAATCAACTCCCATATAGTTTAAAACTAATAAAGCAAATATTTTACAGTTAAGCTTTCAAATGCCATTAAAAGGATTTCAGAAGGGCAAAGGCACAAACATATAATGAACATCACATGTATCATTCAACATCACAGAACTCCTCCCTCAGGTGTGTGTTCTCTGAGAAAACGGTTTAAGAGTTGGATTCTTCTCCCCTTGATATCCAGTAAAATTTAGTTATGGGCAGGTGAATCACAAACCAGTAAACCAGAACCAAGCCTTTGATTTTCAATTCAGTATTTCAATTTAAAACACCACACCAAGTTGCACAAACATTACAGAAAACTGTAAAGCGTACATTACAACCACATCTCTTCTTGGAGCCCTGTTTTCTTTTGCAGCACTGAAGTTTTGTGGTTCTTCATCTTCACTGTCTGAAGACACATCTAGGAACTGAACCCCTCTTCGATGCTTGAAATAAGATTCTTTCCTTGTCCTCTTGGCTTCAGGAGCTTCTGGGATGTCGGAGTATGCTGTGCAAGCTATTTCCATAAGAGAAGAGATAGGAGACAATGACTTAGGATTTCAAATATTTATCTGTGCTTAGAGCATCAGATAGCTATGATTTCTTCCTTATACATAGGAACCATTTAAACAGAACTTATATCCTTAGGCACAGAAAATTCCTGTAAGCTGTATTCCTTAAAGTGGTAACTTACCTGTCAAAGGATCCTCAGCCCTCTTACATCAAACAAATAATTTTTATACCACAAAGTTTAAGAGATCATGTATTTTAGGTTAATAACTACTTATAAATACATTTTTATTTTTGGAAAAATAAATAACCAGCAAAATCCTCTGAACTACTTCCAGCCTGATCAGGACACAGATAGAAACATACTGGTGTACTGATGGCTGATTTATGATCTGCTTGTCTTGATAGCTTTTCAGAAAGGGAGTATCAGTGTTATACAGCAGAATATTAGGAAGCTACACCAAGGATCTTGACAGGTAAGATGCGACCCCTATAGAGATATAATCTATTCAGCCAGTCTTTGCCACATTATGCCCCAGTCGATTCTTAACAAGGAAACTTAGGATATGGAAGGATGCCTTGTGTTTTATACAAAGCATCAGGATATATAGAATCTATACATAATCAGGATATATCACTGTGAAGACATCTCACGAAATCACCTACTACCTTCAATGATATATGTGAAATTAAAATTGACCCACTATGCATGTATTAGCATGTATTAACTTTTCAATTCTCAACATGCTTTTAAGACAACTAAAAGCATAAGCAGCCAGTCTATTCACATAATTCCAGAATTAGTCATAAATAATGCATGGCTAAGTCCCCCAATGTCATATCTGAAAGCAACTCCATGCACATATCTAGATAGGGAAAACATGACCACACAGGGAAATCTACACAAACCCTGACATACAAAACAGGTCTTGAAGCTGAAGCAGAGAGAGGATTAGAACACAAAAAAAAGAAAAAAAAAATCAAAAAGCCTACACTTGATTAGACTTTGCTCTTTGAGCACAGTACCAAGAGCAGCTAAGGCACAGTATGGTCTAACTGCATATATTCTGTGTTTCAAGGTGATTCTAACTAGAACTCTGATGCTCCCATGTAAGCCTGAGCAAGGTAAAACACATGGTTCAATCCATTGCCTATGGAGGCTAGAACTATCCTGTTACCATCTTTAGAAAACCCTAAGGAAAAAAACAATTTTTAATTGATACATGTCAACTTGAACATGCAGCTTCTAGCTCTCCTGTTTTTAAACCTGCACTAAACAGAACTGAATACCTGGATGCAATTGCCACCTCTTAAGTGTGCTATTTCATGTCAGTAATGGAAGTAAAGCACTCAAGGCATTTTGCAAAATGTATGAGCCAAGAACCATATGTAGTCTGACCTACTGCAGCAGTCCCATGCATTCAAGTCTTCATTCCTTTCTACCACTTTACCATTTTTACAGCCAGTGCTGGAAAGAAAGAATAGTTGGTAAGCCGAGTAATTTTGTTTAAGATCAGACAAATTACGGACCCTGGAGGCATATGACTGAAGAGAGGAAGAACGCATGGAGCAGAGAACCTGACAGCTACAGAGATTATTTCTGTATGAAAGTAACCTTGCAGAAAATAAATTTAAAATAACTCACCGTGTCAGCATTTGAGGGAAACAAAGATAAATCCTAAAAATATAAGCAATTTGCTGACACAGGAAACTACCAGGTGATACTGGGTTTGAAAGGGAAAGGTACCAAATAAACAAAAAAAATATGGTACTAAATGTTACATAGCACACTACTGAAAAAGAAGAAAAGAACCTGAAGATGGAGCTTAACACTGGTTAAAGGGATGGGAATGAGTGTAAATCAGACTTCTTTAATATCCATGTGGAAATTTAAATACGGGTTCAATGACAGTTGGAAAAAAGCAATTGTTGAAGCCTTAAGTCTTCAGATGACCTTAGCTACGCACAGGAAAAATACTATCGAAAAATATGAAACACACTTCTAACCAGGCATGAGTCCATCAGTTTGGAAACAGAGGAGTGAGAAGAAGGAAGAGCACATAATTATCATAATCTCAGGTTTTAATTCACAAAGGAACATCACGATCTGTCAGAGTTAGTTACAAGAATAGGAATTGTCTTGTTTCAGCATCCTGTTTCAGCAGGGAAACCCATGTTTTAATTTCCATCTAAAAACCTCTGTAATCTGGCATGTCCGTATTTCTTACTGACCAGGTTTAATAAGAAAGGTTTTCTCTGTCTTTCACGCCAAAGAAGAACCTGCTTCCCAAGTGACTGGCAAGTTTTACCTCCTATCTGCAGCAGCTGCCACCCAGCCCACGCTCACTTCTCTGCTCCAGAACCAGGGGCTCACAAACAACAACCGTCTCCTGCTCCCCTCCTGGCTGATCAGGACACAGGTCCGCTGGCAGCAAACACACGGACACAACAGGCATGCCTCCAGTCACTGGCCTTACACACCCAGCCCACCCGGGATGGAGCCTCAGCCTCCTCATTTGCTGGCACCAGAGCCCCCAGTGCCTGCACCCCACTCCAGTTGCCGGCACAGACCCCCTTGCGCAGGTTCGCAGACACCCATGCTATGGATCTCTCCACCCACTACCCGGTGGCTGGCACTGGGTCCCGTCATCTTCGGCTGCCCCATGCACAGATGGGTGACTCAGACCCTCTGAGCCCTCCCTGGCTTCCCAGGCTGCTTCCCCAGGACACAGAACTGACAGGGCATAGCCAGACACATACACTGATCTGTCTACCTGTAACCGATCCCTGTTATTCCCTTATCTCTCTATTTTCCTCCCACTTGTTCCTCTTCAAACCATGCTGATCCCTCCCCTTTCCCACCTTTGGATCCTCACTTTAAACATCCCACAGCAAGTTTTGTATGAGCCTAAGAAGCTTTTACTTGCATCTCATAATAAGTCCCATAGCCCCAAAGGTAGCAACTGCCACCCCGCTCCCGAGTCTGAACGGTGCTCCCAACAGCCTTGCTGTTGGCTCATGGCGATGGGCATCGCCTCTGACTCACAGGACTGACGGCCCTCCTGCGAGAGCCCTGGGAGAAGCCAGGGCAGGGGCCATTCTTCCAATTGGATTATTTGGGCTCCCCCACCCACCACTGTGTCTCTGTATGAAGACGAGCCTTTTACCCCACGACACGACACAGCAAATCCCACCCCTGTGGCCGATACTGAAGAAACAGGAGCTCCCCACTGTTGACAGCATCTGATTTACATTGTAAGAAGATGGGTGAGAACAGAGAACAAGAGAGAACAGGTAGAAGAGATCCCAAAAATAGAGAAAGAATAGCTATGGTTTATTCAGAGCCTCAGTGAAGGACAACAAATGCTAATGTACTCTGAATTGGGGTGGTGGATGGGTGAAAAAAAATCTCAACACTCATTCCCTACACCAAAGAGTTTTGAATCACAAATAAGAAAACAGACCAAAACAATTACACAGGGAAGGTGTGGGAGAGTCAGTTACAAAACTCACAGGAGAGTTGAGTTTTAATGATACTCCTGTCAGTGTAAGTCCTCATATAAAAGGATTTTACATCCTCATAATACAAATATAGCATCATGGGGATCCTCTCACCTCTAGCACGTCAATCCTTTCTTGAAACTCACGTGCCTATAATCCAAAAACCAGTGGTGCTTTCTCAGCTGCTAACTCTGGAACCATAATTTCGGCTGGAAATAAAGGTAGTTTCTTCTGCCTCCGTTCACTAACACAGAAACTTGCTGAGTCAAATTACTACAGAGCGTAACGCCAGTTTTCAAAGCTGATTTGCCAGCAAAGACTAGACACAGAAGAAGCTAGAATAAATTCATCTGATAATCAAACGCAAAAGTGAGCTACATGGTGTCCAATTCCTTCACCTGTGATGAGGCCTCAATTTTAATTGAGTTACCAAAAATCTAAACATTTTCTATCACTTTCAACACACGATTAGGGTAATGATTTTTAGAAGAGGCAAAAGTCTCACTTTGCAAAGTTATCTTATTATCTTGAAAAGCCCATACACGTGTAAACTTAGGAAGGCCTAAAAATTACTGGTTGTGAAGGAGTAACATACTGCGCCAAAACAGGCCTCCCTGCAACCAAGACCAACATGTTGGCAGTAGAAAGTTCCTCAGCGATACCTTCTTCTGTCTATCCATGTTTGGAAGGAGACATGTTGCCCTTGACACGGTTGCTTTGCTTTATCTGAAAACCATATAACTTTTAAGATGAATATAGGAGAAGAGCAAGAGAGACCTTTGGGAATGTATTAAACATTTTTATTGTATTTAAACTTAAAGATGCAGGCAAGTTTATTTCAGCAATTCCTCTCTAGCAAATAAAAATAAAGGACAAAAATTCTGAAGGTTTTAAAGTCGGGCTAGCCAAACAAGGGCTATCACAATAGGACAAAAATACAAGGTTAGACTATATTCCAAACATATTCCTCCTGCAAGTCGGATGACACACAAATGACAGGTACTCGTGAGAGCTTTGCTAAGCAGCATCCTTACTGGATTTTAAAAAAAGCCAAAAAAAAAACTGCAAGGAAAGTTTACAAAAATAACATGGTCTTAAAAATAATTTTATTCTTTACAATATATACCTTGGAAGAGGTTTAGATTCAAATAAAAAGAGTATTTACTGTTCCACTCGGCGATTTTTAATTTTATTTTTAAATAGCAATCACTGTCCAGTCTTCATGACAACTCCTAACTCCTATACCTATGAAATGCCAAGTTGCCTTGAAAAAGCATTCTCCCTCTCAAAGAAGCAATTACTTCCTTCTACTTCTCCTCCACCTATTCCACTGAACAGAATCACTTACTAAGGCGGGGGGGGAACGGACACGGGACACACAAATCCCATATGTAATAAGGAGTCCTCATATTTAGAACAAATTATAACCTTGTAAAGTAGTAACAGATTAAACAGTTATTGCCACAGCATGTAATTATTGGAGGCAGAATTTCCTGATTATAGGCAATTAAAAAGGACTATTAAAGAATGCCTGTCAGCATAAGACCAGAGTTTGACTCCAAGGCCAGAAATAAGAAAACACAGAAGTATCCCTAACTGGAGATATAAACAACAAAAACAAAACCCAACAATGGATTTTTGCTATCACACAGAGACTCCAGGAGAACAACTGGATCAAAGTGTCTGTGATTATATGGAGACAGTGTTAAGTTACGGATGAGGGTATTGAAATGCAACTGTTTTTATAGTGATCGAGGAAATATTTTGTTTAGTTTAGTCAGTAAATGCACAGCTTCAACTGCTCTTGAAAAAACTACACCTTGAACTTTTTTTTTTTTTTCAAATCATACTCACTACAGGGATGCATACACCTAGCGCAGACCCGTAACACATTGCCCTATAATTCTAAATATAACCTCCTACACAAACCATACATCACACTCCAGAGAAAGCCAGCCTCTTCTCTCCCAAATAAAAACAAAACAGAGGTAATACTTAGAGGCTCACCACATTTACTAACACTGCACAACAAACATTGTCAAATGGAAAGCAATTTCCACCCAGTTTGGGAAAGCCATATCCAACACATGCTGCTCAAGTCTCCAGGCTAATTAATATTCCATTTTCAAAGCACTGTCTTTTTCATTTGCTAAAATAATCCTAAACATCAGTGTTACTCCAAGGTGCTTCTTAAAGACACCATTTTAAAATTACGATTACTTCAACGTATCTTCCCGTGAATCCTCAGAAAAGTTCACTAGGTACCGCAGTCATTACCTTTTTTCAGAAATGCTTTAAGCAGAATCATACTCTATGAACTGTCACATCAACAAAAGACACGACTTCCGCAGATCATAGAGATCATAGAGAAAAGAACAACAGATGAGAATAAAAAAAGCAGTCCCAGTGCAAGTGAATGATGTGCACTCCAAACAACGTGACCTGAAAGTGCAGTCATGTGGGTTATATATTTGAATAGTACAGAGAGGGTATCGACAAAATTAACCATCAAAACCAGGATTGTGTATAGCAGCTTAATCTACAACTTTTATTTCAGTTCATAGTTGAAGCTTTGTAAGCATGCTTTTTGAATACAAATCCCACTTTGAAATTCATGATCGTAATTATTCTAATTTGTATAGTTCTGCTCCATTCCTACAATTGGAATAATCTCATCATCTAAGTACACCAGGCTATTTACACAATCAAAAACATCTAATTGAAAATTAAGAAGATAGCTTCACTGTTATCTTAACAGATGAACAGAAACCAAATGCGCCTATCATTTAGTAAATAATACTAATTTTTACAGAAAATTGTAGTAAGCCACTCCAACACTTTTTTTCCAGCTCTTCAGAGAGATATCTAACTGCCCACATAGTTGGTTTCTGCCCTTCAGTTAAGTAATGTTCAGAATTGCCACCTACAACTTGGCTGCAAAGTCACTGCAAGCCTGCATAATTTTTAATATACACAAGTGTATAAAGACAACCAATTTTCTGGCCATCATACTACAAATTGCTTATTAAAGTGTGAGGTATGTATGTTCAACACAAAGCAACAAGAAGCATTACATACATACACACCCAGGGTGCAGAACAATCTACCAATATTAGTTTGTTCTGGGAAAACAAAAAAAAAAATTAGCTAAAAAGATAATGGTGTTTCTGTACCTTTTCCATGATAATACAAGAAAAAAACCAAATAGTTGTCCATTTTATTTGACCCAAAGCAAGAAAACTTCTGTCTTCCTGAGGCTAATTAGGAAACAAGGACAGGCATCTGCTAATCAAATCTAGTTTCCTCTTTTACATTTAAGTGCCTCCTACCCTGCAGACAAAATTTGAGTGTTTTATTTTCTGTTAACTTCTATAGATGTAGAAAATGTTATTTAATTTTTAAAATGGTTAATTAATTCCTTTAAATGGGTTAAGTAACAACAATGTGCAAATAAGTGAAAAAAGCCACCAAACCACTCCATCTTCTTTAAACACTCATTATCAGTGAAAGATGAAGCATTATGTAAATGCAAAGTACTAGTAATTGCATCTCAATTTCAAATGTTAATTTGCAACCCAGTTCTACACCAGCACCTGTGTCCATGGACTCCTATTTAAGCCAACCACTTGCTGTAATTCTGTTTGCACTTCTACTCTACTCTGTTTTACTGGTAGCTACCATTATCTCCCACTAGTTTTCCTCACAATTACTTAGCCTTCCACAACAGTTCCTCTTTTAGGCTGTCCTTCATCTTCCTTTTTATTACCTCGTATCTAAACTCATACCTCTAAATTGGATCTTATATCCCTTTTCCTCCTCAGTCCTACTCCTATAGGACATAAGCCAAGGGAGACTAGTATTTTGAAAAACAAGCAGCTCCAGAGTTTGTTGGCCTTAGTAGTTATGGTCTACCTACGCGCTTCCACTGACAAAGTCAAGTCTATAGGCAGATTAAAGGAAACAATACAATATTAAAAAAAAAAATAAATCACAAAGACAAATAACCCACAAAACAAGCAGCACCATCCATTATTTCACACCTACGTTCACAGCTCAAGAAGGGTACTTGCACTCAATAACTTCTACACCGCACAAGACAGTGACTTATCACAAACAGGAAGATGACACCTGTTCCAAAGTGCACTTCCCCAGAATGCCAGTTTTTTCATGCAATCCATTACAAAGCACGCAAATGCAGAAGCCACAACTAACAGTTGCTTGCCTCTTGTGTTAAGTTCTCCCTGCCACCAAAGCATCCTCTCCGCTAGTGGACAGGGTACTTAACTCCAGAGTGGCAACTCTTAAGCCAAGATTTAGAGGGGCTTTCTACTTTTTTTTAAACATAAAGCACCAATTGATATTTACTAACGTAAACACGAGAGTACTCTAGTCAACTGAAAACAGTCAACCTGCACAAAATGAAAATTTATCTAACATTTACTGATTTGGCTCACCTTTAAAAGAGGAACTCCTCCTTGTACACAAAGGTTCTGATACCACATAGAAAAGGTACTATGATAAACTGCCTTCCACCAAGGGAAGGCTGTATGCAAAACAAACGTAGTTAAACAACACCAACTGATATTGTTGTTCCGTTACTGACTAAATGCACAGTCAAAGTCTGTCTGATCTCTCCAGTAACACTTGTATTTTGACATCTGTATCAGAAGTTATATGGAATGTCCAAAACGTATAAAATAATCAGCAATAATGTTCTTCCATTCTAACTCTTTCAGTAACTGGAAAACTACTGATGAATGTGATTATGCAGTTGACAGCCATGACAGTTGTTTATTAGCATTAGCTGATGAATCCAAACTGAAACAGCACATCTCTAGTGTATCAGCCAAACAAACCAATAAATTACTACACAGGCAAATTTTTCACGTTTTCATGAACACCACAAGCTACTGCCAGAAAAAGGACAAACACTGCTACAAAACTATTAACACAACCGGCTTGTGAGAATCAGCAGCAGGTTTCTCAGCCCTTTACAAAACCAGGCCCAACTGAAAAGAAACTGTTTTCTTTCAGTTTTATCTGTGACATTCCACACTGCATTAACCTAGGACTCTAGTGAAAAAGTGAAGTCTATGTAGTGTTGCATTTATCAGACAACTAAATTTTTTCTTCCCTTTTGAGAGCCTTGAGATACTGTATTAGTGTAAAATAAGTATCAGTAAAGATAACTAAGAAATAGGAAAGCCTAACATACTTTAAATATTTAAATTGTAGCTTGTTTACTCAACTGAAAAAAGTCATTTCAGCTTTAATTATGAGAATGTTTCTGCCTTGACTGTAAATGTACAGGTTCTTTAGAGCAAGCACTGCTACAAATAAGGATACTTTTGCAGAAATTACTATGAAATATGTGTACACAGAAAAGCACATCTGTAAAACAAGCAAAGAGGGGGGAAAAAAAACCCAACCCAAACCAAAAACAAGACTTATTTCTAGAAATGAAGTACCCGCCCTGTTCTTATGCGACACACAGCACACCTGACTCACCAGTTATGTCCGTCACACCCGACGCTGGAGTATCTGGCCTGCTGCTGTCATCTGTAGCTTCATCCTCCTCTCCTCCAGCAGCAGGGCCTGCCGCAGCAGAACTGGCTGCCTGCACCTGGGCTGCCGACGGAGACGCGGTTTCCTGCTCCACGATTTTCCTCTTCCTCTCGAAGCGAAAGCGGTCCAAGTTGTACAGACTCATGTTCTGAACCTACCGCGCCCGTCCGCAGGGGAGAAGACCGGCTCGACCGGGCAGTTTCTGTGGGAAAAGCCAGGGAGAGGGAAGCGCCTCGTCAGACACAGCTCAGAAAGACGCCGGCCCCAGCGACCAGCCCCGCCGACCGGGCGCTCCTGACGCCGTTCCCAGGGAAACGGGAGGCCAGCGACGCCGTCAGGCGGCAGGACCGCACCTGCCCACCCCCTTCCTCCCGCTCCCGCTCCCCCGGCCCCCTTCCTCCTCCTCCTCCTCCTCCTCCTCCTCACCCGGCGGCCGGCCCCCCCCA
>VYXH01008210.1:1168263-1196923 GCA_013397275.1 Burhinus bistriatus
TTTTGTATTTAAAAAAAAAAGGGGGGGGGGAAGGGGAAGTCTACATTAACTACAATGTGAGAACACACCAAAGTTGTACTGTGATATAAAATCAACAGGGTCTGTGACTTAGATAGATCCTCAAAGCGCATCTGTTGGGGCTTGCCCCCAAATATTGGATTAGATTGGTGGGAAGTGTTTCTGCTTTGTTGTGAGCAACAAGACAAGCTGTCAAATGCAGATGGGTTTGTACTTGATCATAAATAAAAAAAAAAAAAGAAAAAATCTAGTAAAATGTTGAAACTAGTTCAGCTGCAGCTGGAAAAGCGATGGGAGTTGTACGTGGTACATGACGTTGCTGTAGCAACCTCACCATACCTAAATATATGAATATCCAAACTATTTTGATGTGTGAGCTGCACAGCGATTACAGAGTAAGGCCTCAGGTCGGAACTGTCCCAGAGCTGTCTCTTTTCTCTCTTACCCAAGGGGGTGTTCCTTTTTATTGTCCCTTGAATAGACAGTTTAATCTATTCAGCAAACAATAAAAAAGAACAACCTTTGGGGAAGAATAAGAGGATAAGACTGGTTTTGTAGTATGACTGGTTTTGTATTGGTATTACTTCACGAGTCTCGGTTTTTTATGTCTGAAGATACTTTAAAAGTGTCTAGTGTGGTTCATGTTTACTAGGAAAGTGTTATTCCAGTATCTTTTTTCTCACCTGAGATTATTTGAGATAGTTTATTTCAAGCACTATTATTTCAAGATTAATCTTACAGAAAATATTTTTTTTTTACTTGTAAAAAAAATACACACATCTTAGTTATTTTAATTTCCTTCACTTCTCTGAAGTAGTCAATTGCCCTTTTAGGTTTTATATTTGTTTAATTAATAAACAAGAGAGAGGAAAACTGACTGTAGAATTTAGGACACTGTGCTTGTTACCCATTTCATTCACTTGGGCAAACACTATCTCAGAAATCAAGCTAAACATATTTTAAGAACTGACTAGCTCTCAAATGGCTATGTCTTGTGAGAAACTACGCATCTATGATACTTCCACTATTTTGTTTTGGGTTTTTTTTATGATATGACGTTTATTGTCATGTGTTTTCCAGCATGCTGCTCTGGAAGAAATATGCAATATGATTCAGTACTTAATCATAGAATAAGTGGATTCTGTGCCGGTAAAGATGGTGGTTATTTCTCCAGAGATCGAAATGGCAGCACGCTCAAGCCTAATATGCACAACTTTCCACCCTTCCGTGCTGTGCTTCCCTCCTCCTGCAAGGACTTAACGTGCATTTCAAGAAGTCCTGCTCCTTTGCATGCCATTGTTTTACTTTGTAGTGGTGCAGTGAGGAGGTAAACAACTCTATTTGGGAACAGTAGAGTTAATGAAGCTTGGTTTCCTATTAGTTTAGGTCTTTGTCCTTCATCTCCTCCTCTCTCCCTCTCCACGTAGTGTCCCAGCTCCCCATTTAAGTCCCTCATGATACCCTCAGCTAGCGAAGAGAGGTGCCTTACCATAGCACATGCAGTATATGCTGAGCAGCTGACTATGGAACAGGCAAGTTCTGCCTTGTCCTCTCCAACAAGTTTCACTTCCGAGGAATTTCTACTTATCGTGAGAACTTCTGCTTCTCTTTCAAATTTGGTTGAAATTTGGATGTCCATTTCAGAAGTTTTTGTGGGGAGCAGGAAGGGAGAGTTTGCCTGATTGGGAGCTTGTCCTGCTTAGAAAACTGGGCTAAATGTTACAGCAGCTGCACAGTCCCCTGTAGTAAACTACAGTTAATTGAAGGTGCCATTTTGACAATTGTGAAATTATTTATTTACAATAATAATTGTAGAAGGAAGGTGCTAAATTTTCTCTAAGCTCTTCGTAAACTTCAATTCTTAGGCATTTCCATTCAAACTGTATTTTTTTTTCCTGTCTAAACTAACTTCATCCTGATGAGAGAGGGTTGGGTATGTATTTGGAAGGAGCAGAGCAAAAGGGGCCTAATCTCAGAAAGCAGTCTCAGAGAAAAGCCCAAAGGGCGTTTCTGGACTGCTTAGGTGCTGGTAACTTACAACAGCACTTGATAGCTTACAGGATGGTGATAGCGCAGCGTGGTTAGGGGTGCAAACTGGAGTTTTTGCACTGTCAGCCTCTCCTGGGGCATCACCCTCTGGCCTTCACGTGCAAGGTTTCGGAAGGGACGCAGAAAGATCATGCCTACATCAGGGGAATTCTTCTTTGGCCAGGTATTACCTGTTAATGCTCCTGCGTGCTTAGATAGCGGTTCCTCACTGTTTCTGTAGCTTGCTCGTCATATTAAATACAATTCTTGTAAACTTTCCTACATAAAGCAAGAATTGCTCCTAAAGTGTGCTAAATGGTGCTGATCCAAAGGAGTAATGCCCAGTCTATTGCGCGTTGCACAGAGTAGAATTCCACTAGTTAGTTCCCAGAAATACTTTCTACTTACAAGATTTTGAAAACATGTATTTCATCTAAATATGGAGACATATATAAATTGTTTGCTTACAAAAATGTGAATATTACTTTTAAAGTGCTATATATTTTCTCAAAGTCCATTCATGTTCTTAAAGTAATTAAATTGTGCAATACCAGCACTGGAATATTTGTTTAAGTAAGGGATTCAGTCCAGGGGGAAAAAAAAAGAAAACAAGCACAACCAAACTTTGCTGCTTTCCATATCTGTTGGAGTAGCAATTTTATTGTGAATGGCAGCTACAAAGATTGGTACCACTTCCTTTTTATGTACTTCTTGAAGGTGTGGACCTCATGATATTACAGCTGACATTTCTTCTTGTTGTTCTAAGAAACAAAAGCAGACTAGTCTGCGCTAGCCTTGTAGGTTGCCTGATGAAAAGCTCGGTATCATAAAATACATTTAAACCTATGGTTTATAGCAGAGGACTTTCTGCTGTCCGGGTCTGTTCCTTACAAGCACATGCTGAGTTGTAGATAAATCTGTCTGAGGCTGGAATATCGGTTTCATTGGAACAATCAGGGAGTTTCACATTTCATCCTGCTCCTGCTGTACTTGCATTTGGGCACAGCAGATCACCCGTGCAGAGTTCACCGCAGGACTGCAGACTATCTTTAGATCGTTTAAAACATTCTTGATAGGGC
Source organism: Burhinus bistriatus (assembly GCA_013397275.1). Taxonomy (NCBI): domain Eukaryota; kingdom Metazoa; phylum Chordata; class Aves; order Charadriiformes; family Burhinidae; genus Burhinus; species Burhinus bistriatus. The sequence continues at coordinate 1,171,389 of VYXH01008210.1, forward strand.
ATAGTCAAGGATGATCATCTACTGCATGATTTGTCTTCCCTCAACACCCCTGATTTAGTGGCATCCTACATATCCTAAGCACTTAGAATCAGTATTGAGTCAGAAAATTATGCTATAAAGGAAAGCAGTAGTTGCTATTTATTTAATACTTGAGGAGTTAAATACATTTGAAGACAATGCAGCTTCATCAAAATCAGTTTTGCCTGAACTGCTGAATATGTGACCTTTGGAACGGTGACAAGAGGCATGCATACATTTCTTATTCCTACACGTAATTGCTGGTGCTATTAACTAGTGAAATACACAATATAATAGTAAGCCTTGCCATTATTTTTTCAAAAAGCACTGGTCAGGAAGCACGCTGGGTTACATTTTAAAGGTTATTCTAATGTTAATGTGTTAATTTAAAAGCTGAAGACATTTTTGACATTATAGATCTTTGTATGACAAAGCCTGCTGTAATAACTACAGAAGTTTCTTTTAATACAGATCTGTGGATGACAAAACCTTCTATAATGGTTCCTAAGTTGTTTGGTTGCTAGAAACTTGACATATCTAAAAAAACCCCAGGCATGTGCTTAGGGTTTGATTCCACCAGATGACCACAGGATACTATGGCAGTGAGCTTAAGCTGCTCTCTGTAAAGCTGAGAATGGACCCAGAATGAGAACCTTACAAAGACTTTTTGCAGGTACTTTTCTACACAGCACCCTCACTTGCTAAATGACATTGCCAAAAATCGCCACAGTTTATTAATTAAGCACAGTTCTTCAGCAAGACAGTTTCCATTGTTTATAAACACATTTTCTATTTCACTTTTATGCTATATTCAGTTTGTACATTATAAGGAAAACTACTAGCATATTAAGACATGCCCAAAATAAAGCCCAAAGTCAATAGCTGGTGGCTGAAGAAATAACCATAATAAGGTTTTAGAAGCCAACTAGTCAGTATGAGAAACTGGGTTTTAAAGATGGTGGTGATTCTGTGGACATCAGTTTGCCAGTCCTTAGGACTTTAAAGGGAACTTACGTTCAGAGGTGTCTGAACATACATCATTCTCAAGGATCTTGGGTTGGTCACCCACAGCTGAGACCTCCCATATTATTTGCAAATCACAGACTAATCCCATTTGGTTTCAAGGAACAATTTGGTGAGAAGTGTAAGCTCAAAAGCGCATGCCAAAAAATATTTTAGTCCTGACTCAAGCGAAACAAATCGGTTTCCAGTGTTTGCTTGCATGCTTACTTTTTGGCTTACTGCTATCAGGCTACGCTGCTGTAACTCTCCTATACTGTTGCATTTTTGACATTGCGTAGTACATAAGCTAAGAGAGTAAAAATGAACAGGAAATTAAAGTTCTTTGGCACAGTGTTCATGTAATTGTCTCCATGTTTCACCAAAGCAATGTCACAAGGGTTTGCATAAATAAATACAAACTTAAATAAATACACGTGAACACATTTGCACAAACACACATTTATTTTTTTTTTTTTTACAAATTGTATTTGTAAAACATGATCCAGCTATTTTTTCCCAGCTGCTTTTGAGAGGAGGACTGAACTGGACTTCAGAAAGAGTATCTTTCAAGGCAGAATTTGGACTTAAGCAAATAAAATCTATTCACTTGCACATTATTAATCCATAAGCAGTAACAGAGTTCTGTCGTGTACTGCTGAATCTCAAAGAAACTGGAGCAAGGCATATACAGTCTTTCATTAGATATATGTACGTGTTATTTTATGCCCCTTCCTTTGTCTTTAATTCATGCTTTTAAATTCTAGAATCTTATTTTACTGCAAATACAGTTCTAAAAGAAGCCTGCACTGGATAAAAAAAATCAGCTAACTCTAGTTATACTTAGATTGGTTCTCTTTCTAAAAGAAAATCTTAAATAGTTCTTTGCACTATTTTTATACTTTCTTCAAGTTTCTTTATAACCTACAATAATTTGTTTCTTCAAGTTTTGATATTTAAAAACTTGAATAAAGATTTTTGCATACAGGTGCACTTCCACTTCTAGGATCAGTGTTGCTTCCTTCATTTCTGTTTCTGTAATTGGATCAATGCACTTTGTTTCATTTTATTTTGCTTTCCAGGAGAATAAGCCTTATTCCTAAAAGCACATCTTAATATCAGAAAAATATTTTTCGCTCTTGTTGCCAAACTTGATAAGCCCATTACAAAGCTATCTTTAAAACTTTGGGATTTAGAAAAGTTCGTATAGTTAAACTGGGATTTATGTAACATTTTTTTAAATAGTAACTGCTTTTTAATTAAAATTTGTCATATTATTATAAACTTTGCACATAACGATTACTGTTATCAGGCTGCATTTGACTGTTTGCACACAGTTAAAGCTTCACACGGTTGGGGAAAGGATGACAATTTCCTGTTGGTATCCGTACAGTGAGGTTTTGTATTTACTCTAGAGTGAAAGATAATTTTCAGGGCCACAACACGACCAGCTGAAGCTTGAAACACTTTTAATGAGGGGGAATGATTATGCCAATAAAATGCCAAGATGTTACAAGCACTTAACGCACACCCACACACCCCCCCCTAAGGAGCAACAGCCGGCATGGGTTTGTGAAAAAGCAATGTCAAACCAATATAACTTCTTTTGAATCAGAGCAGGAACGCTTATGAATACAGGGAAAATAGCAAATGTTATATATGCTGACTTCATTAAGGCTTTTGCAGTGTGTCATTATGACATATCCATAACTTGGGGTATCCTGTAGCATACCCATAAGCCACAGAAACAAGATCCAGATTGAACTCCAGAATTGGTTAATGACCCCATAGTGAACGGTCAGCATAGAAGAATGTATCAAAATGGGTGTGTTCACGTGGCTTCTGTCCGATCCTTGTACTTACAACCCAGCTCAAGGGACGCACACTGCACATACCAGATCTGAAGATGACACCAAACTGACAAGGGACTGTAAGCATGCTGGAGGTCGAGATTAAAATTCAAAGTGAGCTTGGGAATTAGATTGTTTGAAAAAACAGCACATTACGCAATAGCAAAAAGCACAGGTTCCACGCAGGACAAAAAAAGAGTTGCACAAATATAGTTGAGGGGGAAAAAAAGCCTACGTAACCATTCTGCAGAAGCAGATCTGGGAGTGATAACGGGTCACGCCACTACGGAAAATGGAAACACCGTATGTGGTTGTATGAAAACCAGTACAGCCCCAAGACTGCTCTTTTCTTTGAGTAGAACTGTTGTACCCAGTGCCCAGTAAGGCAAGAGCACTGTGTCCAGTTTGGGGCATAGTTTGGGACATACAGCTTTTTTTTTTTTTTTTGGTGGCTGAATTGGAGACTGTTCAGAAGAGACCTCTGGTTATTCTCATTTCTCCAGATCATGGCCTTTAAAGAAAGATTAAATAAATGGGACATGCTGAATATAAAGCAGAGAATACAGAGGAGAACATGTCTGCAAGTATACAGAAAGATACTGCAAGAAGTAGAGAAACATCTGTCCTCTATTTTCATGAAAAACAGAACAAGTAGTGATTGCATTAAGCTTAAGAAATTCTTTCAAACCATAGAGATAATTAAACACCGGAGTATACCATCTGGTGAGGTTGTGAATTCGTCATCATTAGAAACTTTTAAGAACCAGTTAGGCAAACATCTGTCAAAGGTAACACAGGTATAGTTGATCCTGCCTTCAGGCAAAGAAGGGACTGGATGATCTCCTGCAGCCCCTTCCAGCTACATTATTTTAATGATTCTTTCTCTCTCTTCCTCTGTTTCATTAGTATGCTTTCCCCAGCTACTTAATCTGCCTTCTTGCACCTGATTTTAACAGGAACAACACAGGACAATTTAGAAAGTCATGTAGACCTCATGAAGGCTTTCCTTAGTTTAGCCTTCTAATTGATTTTTACCAGGTAAGACAACAATATCATGTGAACAAGTCTGTGCGGTTGATTTTAATACATTACAGTTTTCTTTGGTCAATATGTGTATACTTCAAATGAGAAAAAAGAATGTTTGAGTCTATTTACAATACGGGTTGTAATTAGATTGCTAGGGATGTAACAAACCCCCAAATTCCCAGCTCCCGCTTCTGAGGTAAGAACAGAGAGGGAAAAGGCAGATGCTGAATTAGTACTCTGGTTCTCAAGCTATGATGAACCAAACTACAGCTCCTAGAGATAGATACTACTGCCTGTAGCTATCTACCTCTTCTTCCCTCCATGGTCTCTGTCTCTTTGTAAGGCAGGGACAAAAGGAAAGACAGGCCATGGCTTTGTGGGCAGAGTTCACAGCCCCTTACAGTAACTGCAGCTGTTGCTGAGGTCAGATATTCGCTGGTCCGCTAGGGGCTGGGGCTGACAAGAGTCCTCTTATCCCTGCTGCCAACCACTCTTTGTGATGAACATGGGAAAGACAAACAGACAACCATGGCCAGTACTGGAACAGGGTGACTTTCCTGTTCCTCCTGCGATCCCAGCAAAGCCAAGAGCTGGAGCACAGAGGTCATCCAGCTGGTGCATCTCCACCCCAGAGGTGGGGAAATCAAACTGGTGCAGTAGTCCGTAGAGCAGCCATGGACTAATGGACATGACCCCGTATAAATGCAATGTTCTCCTTGGTTTGTTCCTGTATTGCATGTTTATAAAAGGTCCCTTTTTCACTGTGAGAACCAGCACAAAAGGAGCTCGGTACCGGACAGAATTCATCTCCAGAGTTTTTTCAATTTCTGACTTTTTATATTCACTTCTTTTTGGAGGGTGGGGCAAGAGGAGTATTTAATAAGTGTTTCTGAAGACACGCTTCACATTTAAGGCTTTGATAAGATTTTCAATTAAAACTGAATAAACCTTGTGGGATGAAAAAAAATGTATCTCTTAACTGGCAAGTCACATTGAATGCAAATAAACACATTGTATTGCCTACATTGCAGAAGCCAAGAGGATGTTTGCAAAATATTCCCTAGCAAGTACTGTGATGCCTTATTTTCTCTCTAGCTGCTATGCTGACAGCTCAGTTTTCAAATACTCATTAAGTGAGGTCATTAACATTTATGTCACTTCTTAGTTTTATAAACAAATGAAGTTCAAGTACCTTGTCTCCTTTAAAAAGATGAAGAACAATAAAATACATATTCTTAGGTCTTTGTCTTTTTTATGGCTATTTGGTCAAACAATCTAATCATGGCAGAATTTTCTGCCAGAGCAAGTTGAGCTCCATCACCTGAATGCCAAGAATTTCATTACTGCTCCTTCAATGTCTTGAGTGCCAGTCCGGAGAAATGACTCGCCGCTGCTGTGTGTAGCAAAGAACGACTTCTCTGCTAAATTTTGGCCCACTAGCAGTTTTCATTTCTGGCAGAAATCTGGCCGTCAAGCGCCTGAGCAGGGAGAGTGGGATGGGGGATGCTGGTGATGCGGAAAGCCAGGCGAGCTCGTCCTCACGGCCACCAGGGGGCGAGCACTGGCCCTGGCGGTGGTCATGCGCTCGGGGTCGGTGCGAAGGGGAACCTTTTCCTACTGCGGAGACTTTTCGGAGACTTTTCAGAGGCTTAGGTCCGTCAGTTGCAACAGTAGTCAGGCTGAATTAGTTTTGAGAAAATGATGCATTTAATGTTTTCTAAAATACTGTAAAACCTCCATGTAATAAAATTTTACTTAATCCATAAATTAAAAAATAATTTAGTAATTACATGAATCATGTCCTCTCCATCAGTTAATATTGCGTATTACCTTATTTCAAACTTAATCCTAGTATTTTTAACAGGACTAAGTGCATAATAAGATACAATTTAGCATGACTAAGTACAGAAAAATATTGCTTTAAGTGAAAGGAACAAACCTGGTCAAAGCCCCTATACAGCGTAACACATACCTTGGCCTTTAGTGAACTCCGAGTAAGAATATGAAAGAGAAAAAAAAGAAACATAAATTATTTAAATGTCGATACTCAAAGAGAGGTACTCGCTGCGCTCACATTAACTTCAGAATGTAAGGAAAGAAGAAATTCAGTGGGGGTTGTATCTTGTTGGAACACCTAATAAAAATATATTTGAAATGTAATGACAATATGAGTTCTTCCCGTAGTACCTTTTATGGATATTGTATCTTGTATCTCTCATTCTAAGCAAGTATTCAGGATGATTTCCTCATACATCTTCTGACATTGTTTTTTCCACACATTTACTTCCCTTGTGGGGGAAAAAAACCCGCAGAAAACTGGATGTATGGCGCAAAAGCAAGTTCCATGGAGGAGCTATTTAAAATACAGCTCCATGGCACCTTTGTAAGTGGCAGCTGGTCAGATTTGAGTCAGCATGAATTTTTAACCACAGTTAGAACTAAACCTCACTACCCTTGCAGTCAGGCACGTGAACTGAGGGTCAGGACCAGTTTTGGGGTGGTGTGTAGGTAGCCCTCAGCGCTACTAAGCCAAAAAGGTAGAAGAGATGCAACAGCTAAATGTCCACTAGATGCCAGGCTTCCTTTGCGGAGCAGAGCAGTCCTGCCGGCTTTCCCCAGGCTTTATGCAGATGGCCCCTGTGTTCGCTGTCTCACTGATGTAGTGGACACAAGCTCTAGTGTTTAGCACCAAATCCTGATCCCGTTCAGGTTCAATGGCAAACCCTCCGGATTTATCCCTGCTATCTCCCAGACATTTCTTGAGAGAGGGAAAACACTTTTCAGAAGGATTAAAAATAGGAGTTATCAGTAAGAAGAATTGAGGGGGTTTTGTGTCCCTCTTTTCTGTATCAACAGAAAGCTCCCAGTGAAGAGAACGGGATGAGTTTCGTGATTGACGTATTCAACCAGCAAACAAACCTAGTTGAACAGTGGCAAGGAAGATTGCTGACTCTGCCTCCTGTGCTCCTGCTGCCAGCATCAACAGGTAGGTGACCTCCAACCTCTGGCTGTCATCAAATAGGCCAGGCAGCAGCTCAAAATATTGACTTAAAACTACATTGGGGCAATATTTGCTTTCTGATTATCTCGCTTCTGTAGTTGAGAGAGGTTTTCAGAGTGCGAGCATCCCTCTGTGCGGGGGGAGCAGGGGATGACGGGCCAGTAGCTCTCCCACCACCAGCAGCACCTGGGGCAAGGCACGCTCCATCTCACGTGGTGGACCAGTCCAAGCAGCAGCGTGGGGCACACCACGCTCCAGCAGGACTGCACACATCTCCAGGAGGTCACAGCCCTTTATAGTGCTACTCCCTCACGCTGGCACAAATTCAAGCTTTTGTGTTGGGATTTGAGTCACCTTTAAGAAGGCATGGCAATCAGAAGCCACACAGGCTACGATTTCTGAAGAGACCAGAGTGCTTGTGGCCTTATTAAGTGGAGAGTCCGGTGGTCTGATTCCCTCTATCGTTAGTTCAGCTCAGTAATTGTTTGCTGTGAGTAGGCACCGTAATTTTAAAGGGCTGCTTGCGGGAGAAGAAAATACCTGATTTGAGCAAGGGCCTCTGGCAACTTAGAAGCTACAGTAGTTAAATTACCTATTGCTAATCTGGAGCATTAACTACTCAAAAATGCCTACCTATATTATTCAGAAAGCTCTTTCTTGAATTCAGAAGAGGGTAACGGATATGAAATCTTTCTGGAAAACCAAACAGACCGATTACTTTGAGAAACATCCCTACTGGAAAATAATAACAACAGTTTTCTTTTGTTTAGGGTAACATAATACAAATTGCCACTCTGCAACGAACGTATTTTCTTTAACGTAATTTCAAAAAAAGAAAAAAGAAACTTCTTTCATTCATTTGATAAAATACAGTTTGGAGGGCAAGCCAGTTTACAAGTATATAGTATTTGTATCTGTATTTCTCCTCTTGGCTTGCAGATTTGGCCTTTGACTTTATGGCTTGATTTGCAGAGAACATCCCGCGCAGCTCCCACAGACTCTGAGCACAGATCCAGGTGCTTGAGGGTTTTGGGAAAATCACTCGGAGTGGGGCAGGTCTCTGCTCACCTACCGCCTCTTCCCGATAATCCTGCCACACACTACACGCTGGACATAATTAGGGGGGATAGAATAGGGCTCTCTGCCACTTTGCCTGTCATCAGCTTCCCTGTTGAGATCAAGTTGCATAAATGTTAATGGCCCGGCCCGTCTCGTGCTCGTCATTGTCGCATCCCTAAACCCAGCAAAACTCGGCGGTACTGAGTCAGAGTAGTTGGCGTACGTGAAAGGATTGCTGTGGTATTAAGCTTCGTCAGCACCGTGAGCTGGAGATTTATTTTAGAACTCAATTTTCCTTGTGAGTAAAAAGGAAAAATGGTAAAATTGGCTACTAGTATCACATAGAGGAGAAAACATTCTTCTCTAAACACATTAGCGGTATCAGCCATTTTACACTGGGCAGATCCTCGTAGATAGAGACATTTCTTTATTCATGTATCTCAGTGAGTGGTAAATGAGGCATGCTCACAGAAGTTATTTGGGATGGAAATGAGTCTAATTAGTCTATCCAACTTAGGAATAGCACTGTGAGGCAAGTCTGGGGAAGATGGGAGTTAGCAACAGAAACAGCGGTGGAGAAACAGAGCTATGCCCTTTCCACAGTTAAGCAGAATATTTATTTGAGGTTTTGTTTGACAGAATAAACAATAGATAAGAGAGCAGTTCAAGCAGGCAAACACTTCTAAGAAACTGGTTTAAAAACATTCTTATTTTGATTGCAGGGTCTGTAAGTAGCCTCCTACAGATTCCTACATTATTTTTCAACATCATAATTTGTTGTACAGTAAACAGTAAAAAGCTGCTCAGTTACTTCAGAGCTTTCTGAACGGGGCAGGGACAGATGTGATCCAAACTTAAATGATACTAATAAAAATTGGTGTCTTTTAAGGTTAGCGAGAGCGTAACAATGATTTTAAAATAAACTGCTAGAATATGTACATGTATTTTATATACTGACAAATCTTTTAATCTGCAAGAGTCACATCTAGTAATGAATCACATTCTTGGAGTGAATAATTCAGCCCTTGACGCCAACCTCTGAGGGAGAATATTGTGGTCATGGTGTCTGAACAGTGTGGTAGCTATGGCTACCTATATAATTCTTAGCAATGGAAAAAAAAGTGACAATGACATTAAATTTAATCAGGTTCCCCTTTTCTGTGGTTCCCACTGGGATGAGCCACTAGTGTCTTGCCTTAAATATTCAAAGCCTTCAAAGTTTGCATGTGTTCATATACTGGGACAATATCCTGCTAATACAGAACAATGGATCTGTCATGTATTTCTCCTGTGAGTAGCCGTAAGTCTGAATTTAGTTAGTATAGGGTATTATGGTTGCTGCTTCTTTAGTGATTGTCTTTACATTAGTCTTCACTTAGAAGGAAGAAGAGCAGTAATGAAATGTAGGCAAAAATACAATGAACTTGGCTATTTTGGTTTGGAAATATGGAGCAAAGGACTGTGTCTTCTTAAAAAGATCCAGCTTTATTTCCAGTCACACTTCATCTGATATGAATGAGCTGGTACTACATATCACATGGCTGAATACATTTGGGAAACACGACCCAACATATATTTAGGGAAGAGAGCTTAGAATCAAACTAGAGTAGTTAAATGCACGAATTATTTGAATTTGCATTTGGTAAAGTTCATAAATACTTTTCGTGTTTTGTTTACAGAGCTGTGAAAATACGGCTTTTATTAATAGTTACTAGTGCAGGAACTTTCATTTGGATTTCCTTAATCTGCAGTAAAAGGCAGTATTGAAAAGGTTGAGACTGTCTATAAATATTTGTGAGCATTGATTTGAAGTACTTAAAACATAGTCCTTAAAAGCCATTTGTTTTGTTTATTTTTATGTGGGAAAGGAAAAAAGGAAGAGTATTTTTTGCTGTGGATTTGGAGGTAAAAGTTTCACAGCAGGTAAACATGCCTCAGTGAAAAACTGGTGCCTGTAACTCTTACAGTTAAGCACATTTAACAGAAAATTGTTCCCTCGGTTTGTGATTAGAAAATTATTGGATTTATGATGATTTTATATTCTTCCTCTGACTTTAGCTTAATGATGCTTATCTCTGTTTGTCTGGCATAGTGAACGCCAGCCTGTTCTTAATACTTTCGCGGAGAATCAAAGCAACGATTTGGCAAGTGTCCCTAGCAAAGTGTACCTTCTCTCACATGCATACTCACAAATGAGTTCTAGTAAGAGAACATGCAAGCACCTGCCACATGTAAACCAAAGCACTTGAGAAGTGACTTCCTCCGCATGCCACGTTCTTACAATCTGTATCTCATTACATGATGTGCAAATAGGGTATCTATTTGTCCTGTTGGAACTCAAACTAAAGAAAATGCCACTCTCTTCTGCAATACAGTACATCATAAATTAAACAGGATGTTATCCACCTTTATTTGTTTTTCTAGGTTATTATATGGTCGTATACGCTACTCGTGATCTTGCTGCCTGAATGCTTCTCATAGTTGTGATGTGTTCATGTGAAAAAAAATGTTTCTTTCTCTTGCCCTTTCTTTCCTCCGTTCAGAGCAGATCAAGGACCCAGTTTTATTTTATTTTGTTTAGGTAATGTAACATTAGAAAGTTAGGTACAGGTAGATCACGTAGCAAAGGCTACATGCTCTTCCTTTTATTTTTACTTCATAAAGTCCATTCTCTAGGGAAAACAATTTCCAAAAAGCTTGTTTGAGCCAGTGCAGTTTGTATCCTAGCTAGAAAACCAAGCTCCATGGCATGATCAAGGACATCAGTCTCATCAGCTTCAGTTCCCGAAGCTGGAGCACCCTACGTATAATGTAACGGTAGAAGTAGACGTTTAAGTTTAATTGAAAATAACAGCATCTTTTTAGGCACAGTCTGTCCCTAAGGGGTCACAGAAATGCTTGCCCGAACAGTAGCAAGAGTAGGAGTGTCCATATTTCCCAGACACACTTGCTTTTTCCACATGGAGATTTTCTCCAGGTGGAATACAAAGACTTTGGCCTTTTGTCTAGGTCTTTACCGGCTGCCCCACTTAGCGCGAGCCTCTTGTTCTGAATGCAAATTTCACACCAGTGGCTTTTACACATGCACAGACTGATGACACAGCATGCGTGCACTAGTTACAGTTCTTCTGCAATTTAACACACACATGAAGGTCGGATGTCTCGGGCTCCCCTTGGATGTGTGCTGCACAGCACATGCTTCTATCCAGGAGACGCCAGATAAAAACAGCAAATCTGCTCAAGACTTCTGGTTACCTTTAAGGATGAAGAAAGGAATGAATTCAGCCTGCTCCTCTGTTCCTCCTTGCTCGTTACCCAGATGTTCTTGATGATGACTGCCCAGCCCTGCTGCATGTAATACAGATTTTGGTTTGAGAGCCATCTACATTTTGATCCTGTGTTTGGTCCTGTTGTGTGGACACCAATTCAGATTTTGAGCAGGACTAGATAAATTTATGGTTTTGAACATAAATCTGTAGGACTACTAATCCAGTCTTATTTTAACATACGTTTTACTTATAATTTGTGTTCAACCACCCCCACCCCCCAAAACCAACCTACCCCTCTTACTGCCACTTCCAAAGCTTTGCTTTGCAGATTGTATCACTGGTACGATTTGCCAGAAAAAAGGTTTAGGGGAATAATCACCCCAAACCTGTTGATACCACAAAGTGATGTCTGGTCTAATTAAGACCTAATAATGAGCTACATCTTAAGGTGTGGAACAATTGAAGCAAGTCAGGAAAGCTGAAAGAGAGTTGTTAACTGGCCAGTCAAGTGCAAGAGATGACATCTGCTTTGACAAAACAACTTTTGCATCTCCAAAAAAGTGACACCCAAATTTAATCTATTTAAAGGAGTGCCAGATCTTTCTCTTAAACAGAGCAGTAGCAAATACCTGACTACTAGTAGCAAGTTGAATAGATCAGAAGTAAATAAAGGGCTGGGTCAGTTGGTTAAAAATTACTGTGCCCCCCAAACTGGCCACAGGCTTCCTACCTCTCTGCTGGCTCCAGGGTTTGCCTAGGAGCTTGGAGGTGTAAAGTGAATCATCTCAGTTTGCTGATCCGACTGAGACCAAAAATGGATGGCGGGGAAAAAAAAATAATCCCATTTCAGATTTAATCTTGGTGCAAGTAGATGGTGTGTTTTCCTTCATCTGCACCTTTCATGAATATTTGGAAATGTATCAGCTAGTCATGATGCTTTAAACAAATATTTTTATTAGCATTTACCCCTGGAATAAGTAAAGGGTGAGTTCAAAGCATAGCAAATCTGTAAACTGCGACACTTAGATATGATAACTCCTGCTAGCCAGAAGGTTCTTAGATGAACCCAAGTGATAAAAAGGTGTTTCCCCACAGAGATTGTATAAATTGGTTTGGGAGCAGGTATCACAGAGGCTGAGAGGAATAAGAGTCTTCCAAGGAAGTGGGGACAACAGGAGGGTTCACTAACAGCCAGCAAGGTGTGGGCACCACACCTGAACCACAGAAATGCATAATCACGAAAATATTTCATTAGAAAAACACTATTGTCTCTTCCCTGGACAGATCACATCACTGATGGCCAAAACACCACTCCTAATTACCTGATGATCACTAATTGATACCTGGTTGACACAACTATACATTTTACAATGAATTTGTCATTAAGACTTTTTAGCAGTGTTTTTTTCCTGCAGTAATATACACCGATGATATAATACACACTGATAGGCTTAGTTCTCATTTGAAACTGCAGGATATATGTCTGAGACCAAGAAAACAGCAAACTGCAAAAAGAACAAATTTACTGTCAGTAGAAAAGCAGGTTATGACAAAGTGTTGTGCCCGATACAGAGAGACATAAATTCAAATACTGGGATATCAGTTTGAATTTTATCAGAGATTCCTACAGCTATGGCTACAAGAAAGCATAAGTTACCGTTATCAGTTTTTCCTAAAAATTAGCAGTGGGCCAAGAGAGGAATGTCAGGGACTTTTTTCTTCCCCCTCCCAGTCAGGATCTTAGAATTCATACAAAAATGACTTCACAGTTGAACTTCCTTTGTGCATTTAGGGAAACGATGTTGTCGTCATTTATTTTCTTTCTGGTTACACGGTCAGATCTTAGTGAAGGGCTGTTTAAAAAATAAATGTATTTTTCCAAGTAACTGCATACTTGAAGGCATGGTTAAATGAAACCTCTACAGCTGTGAAAATGTTTAAATCATCATTTTGAAAGTATGGATACTGGGATTCATTCTGCTATAGCGTGATACCTAGACTTAGGTTTGCTGCATGTTCTGTTTCCAGTGACTAGAAAGAATACTGCACATGGTTCACTTATCCTCATGTGACTCTTAAAATTAGGTCACTGGTTGTTTTATTATCATCATATTTAACTTCAAAGTCCTAATATGGGCCCAAGACTGAAATGAACATCAGTGTACATATATTTACACTCTAGGATCTGTCTATGTCTGCATACATATTCAGTCCCAGTACATCAGCTTCACTCCTTGCATTTTCACAAGAGAGGTACAAAATGTTTTAGATAAAATACCCAAAGTGCTAAACCTGGCAAATGCGATCACTGAAGAGGAAAAAGCAAAGGAGATGTACCCACAGTGATCACTTCCAAAGGATAGCAACAGTCTTTAAAATAGTCACATCATGAATAAACCCATTTAAACCAGAGGGAAGTCTGATCTTCTCAAGATTTGGTAGAAGAGCTGTGTTACAAAAATAACATTACTAATGGATAAAAAAACAAACAGGAAGAGCCTTTTGAATCAAGGCAGCTAACAAGAGTCAAGGGATTTCATTTTCACCAAATAGTCAGAAGAGATGTAGACTCAGGCAGAAATGAGGGGCTGGATCCCCACCATCCCACAGTAGCTGAGGCACAGGGTAATCTTATGTTACATATAATACAGATTTCAGATTATATGGTTAATGGGCCACAAATTAACACTTTTGCCTTCAACTGTAGCTCCTCCAGCCCTGTTGTAAAAAGCACGCATACCCCAGCTATCTTTTTGTCTTTTAGACGTATTCTCTTTTTCATGCAAACTCAGTCAATCACACAATCTTATCAAAGTATGATTAAAATAGTGGTTGGCCAAAATTAAAAGCTCTTCCTTTGACTTCCTACATTAACCATGGGGAAACCACCTGACTCACTTTCTGAGGTATAAAAATACAAACCAAAAATGATGCTGCTACAAACTGAGGCTATGCGGGCTTAATAAAGGTGTGGGGGTTTTATTGCTCAATTCCCTGGATCCCTGTGATAGCTCTCCAGGGGGGAGCAATGTAATAAAAAGGGTAAGCTGATACGGCACTTCAGAATAACAGTCTTCTTAATTGCTTTACGCATCTCTTCCGTGGACTCACCTCAGGGGAGCACACCCTGTTGGCAAACAGCAGGCTCTGTAATACAGGTATTAAACGGCGGTTCCAAAGTGCACCAACTTGCGTGTGCCCAGCTGATCCTTTGTCGGGGTGATAAGGTTATTTATCGTCCTGTGGCACAGCAAGGTTAGTTGTCGCTAATTCCAAAACACGTTCCTGCAAATCAGTTTAAGATTGAGTGTTGGGACCATGTTAAGCCTGGGGCAAAAGCTACACATCTGCATCCCTGAACGTCCTTCTGAGCTGACAAAACTTCTCACCTGGGGCCAAGTGTGTCCCCGTTTAATATCTCGAATCCCTTCAAAATGGGGAATAGCTTTCCTGGGATGCTGGGGACCACAGGGATACTATTGTTGTCACTAACTGAAATGTACGGCGTGACATCTTTGGTGCCCTCTTTTTGGGTAGGATTTGGTGACAAGCAAATATTATACCTTTGTCGTTGCGACAAAGACTCACTGTTCTTCCCATTGTGCTAAAATAAACCAGCGAAGTAGCATAGTTGCGTTTCAGGTTCCAGGGGACACTTGGGAGTCTCACTTGGGAGAAACTGATTTTTATTTCACAGACTAACCGACGCGGATGATATCGGTTGGGGACACATTGATTCTGTTTTGTTTTTCTGGTGTTTGTGAACTGGCCTGTAAACTCTGCTGGCTTCAGAGGCCAGTCACTCCAGAGCTTGTGGGGCAGTCTCAGCAAGTATCCAAGTCCCAAGCTTGCCATTATGATATAAGGAATTTTTAGCTGCAGTGTTTAAATTAAGAGAATCTGTGAGAAATCCAAGAACACCTGAATCATTTATGAACAATTAACAGGTCAAAGGGGAGAGGTAGCTACAATATATAGTGATTAGACACGGTATTACAGGCTAAGGATAATTTGATACAGTTGAAATGCTGGTTTATAGTTTGCACAGATGCCACAAACACAACAAATAATTTACAAAAGCCATCCTGTCAGATACGAACACCACTGTCCTTCAGGAAAGTAAGCACAAGGGTAAGGTCCTTTTGAAAGAGGACACTGGCAAATTAAGACTCTCAGGCGTACTTTTTCCCCGTGTGATTCTATGCTAAAAGTCAGGAAGTAAAACTCATAACTTCTCTTCTGGGCTTCGCATAATAACTGACTAGATGACTAATGGCTAGAATACATTTGCACTGCTCACTCCTCCCCGTGACCCTGCGGGACTAAGGCAGCGCTGGCGGGAGGAGCGGATTCTGCACCGCGCTGGTGGGCAGCTGGCCGCAATCTCCAACTTCCTCAACCTTGCACTAAATGTATTTTGAAGGGAAGGAGGAAAAGGTCTTCCCTTTTCATGATGGGTTCCGTGTGAGGCTGAAGACAGCGTTTCTTTTGTTTGCTTTGAGACTGAGAAAGTATTTCATGGGTGCTTCTCTCCGGCTTTGGGAGAAAGTCTACTCAGAACTGCAGCTTAAGATGACCTAATTAGGATCTGCTTCTGCATGGTGGCAGAAAAAGCTATGCCTGCTGTTCTTAGAAGCCAGAAATAACCCAATAAACATTTTCACTTTCCAGTGAAGTAAGAGGGCAGAGCTGTGACTGAGTAATGGAAGAACCCTTCCTTAATTCTTGCAAACAGACATTTTATGCCCCAGTGCGCGTCAGTTGAATTCTGAAAGTTCAGTATCAAATGTTATGTACACTCTTTGCTCCTAAAAGTATTTTCCCTTTTTTTTTCATACCTAATATACTTACAAGAGCAAATTTAGTTGAGGAACAGGGAAAAATTCTCTTAGTAAGGATAAATAGAGAAAAATAGCTTGCTGAGAGAGGTAGGCTGCTAAAAACACACCAAGGGCTCACCAAACAACATAAGGACATCTTTTTCTTATCTTGTAATAGCTTGCTGGTTTGCACGTACATTCATCTTTGTTCCTTTATGTCACTGCACGTTATCTAAAATATAAGTGTGTGTATTTCCTATATGCAGAGTTAGTATGAGCTAAATCTGTCCCATTAGGAATCTTTGATCTGTCCCTGTATCGTGTTGATACTGTGGTAGAGGAGACACCCATGGACAAACAATGTGCCATTTTGCATATTGTGCCTGTTACAGCCTTTGAACCTGCAACTTTGAAACAGGGTGGCACGTGGCGATGTGGGAGCACAGTGAATCTGCGTCAGCCAGGCAAAATGACTAGTCCGGGGGTTTTGGTTGTTTCTTAAAATGCACTGGCCCAGCTTCACGCTCTTTGCTTTTGTGCGATGTCAGGGAAATCCTTCCTGGTAAATAATAAATATTTAGTGAGCCTCCCATAGATTAGATACGTCAGCTTCTAGATGACTGAACGTTTTGAAATGGAATATGAAAGAAGGGGTTTGGTTGTTCCCTTAATAAAATTATGTGGTTTAGAAAACAGCTTGAATCACAGAAAATGGCAACACAGAGCCTGTAACTTTCTCGAAGTTCCTCGTGGTGGCTTTTCAACCTTTTTACCTCTGAAAGAGTCTCCCAAATTGCGCAGATTAACGTGAGAAATCCTGCAGCTGAGTTGCTCCGTTTGCGCAAACCCCGGAGAATCAGGGCCACCTGACTCCTGCCCGCGGCAGACATTGATGGATGTCCCTGAGCAGCGCCGGGTTCAAGTGCTGGGATTCCTGGCGCACAGACCGTGCAGCGCTCTTCACTCAGATGCCGTATCGAGAGCTAATGTGGCGACAAGGCGCGCCAATCCCTAAGGTTCAGTGTCTGGTAGTTAGACTCATTACAATTAGTCAACTTGATATATTGTTTACAATTTACACCAAACAAGCTTGGGGCTAATTATGACTTAGCTAGTTTGTCTCTTTGATGTCAAGATCCTCTGCAGGAGGCCCAGCTAGTGAACAGCAGCTACGTTTAGTCTCAAGCTCAGGTACAGAGAATCAACATGGCCTCCAAATTCAATTGTAGCTACGCAAAGTCCTCAGGCATTAGGAATTATGTTAGCGCAGCTGATAAACTTGCTTCAAATAGATTTATTTCTACATCTTCTTAAAACACCCACTCTCCAGGAAAGCAGTGATTAAGGAAAAAAACCCCATAGCTGTGAATTTCAGCCATTGCTT
This sequence comes from Burhinus bistriatus, assembly GCA_013397275.1. NCBI lineage: Eukaryota > Metazoa > Chordata > Aves > Charadriiformes > Burhinidae > Burhinus > Burhinus bistriatus. Next base: position 1,188,815 of record VYXH01008210.1, read on the forward strand.
AGTACTTTCAGACGCAGCAAGACTTCATCCACGCAAAATGCAATGAGGGAGTCCCAAATATTGCTTCATTGCACTGAAATTTATGGATTGCATTTCCAATTAAAGTTGCATTATTGTGAAAGTTATAGCATAAAAGATAAGTGGTTTGACCCTTTCATATAGAAGTCTAGGTTTATTCTACTATTGTGTTGCTAAAATAGTATTGTATTAATGAAAGCTATGTGATCAGACATGCCGATGTATTTATTCTACAATTTCAAATCACAGAAATGATTACTAAAGTTTTTAAGGAAGAAGCTATATCTAGTCAGAGGTGAAATAAGAAAGTAAAGGGTTTCCAGCAGAATACGGTGCTCTTTCACTCGGTGAGAATTGTGAGTCATGAAAATCCCCTTTGCCGTGGACACTACTGTCACATCCTTGACCTTGACTCTCACTCTCACCTTTGGCACTGGGTGCATAACTCACGCTAGAACCGATTATCCCGTCGGCATGCCCACAGTGGCAAGAAATATTGCGGTAAGAAAAGTCTAGCATCATATATACTCTCCTAACAATTCCTAGGTCAAATTTGTACATTTTGTAGCTAACAAGGTTGGTTTTTCACCTTTCATTTTTGCAGCTCAGCATAGGAAAAACGTTTCATACTTCTTTTGACTTTGCAGCAGTAATAAAGAACCTGCAGCTAGGTTTTAGCTGACAACTATGGTGGTGAATCACAAGACAAAATAGGATTCCCTTTGTTCTTGCGTACTTGGATGGAGCCTGCCCTGCCTCTCGCAGAAGTCAAAATGTACGTCTATTCCCACAGTAAGGCGACATGCCGGAGTGTGAGATTATTTGCTAATTTGTGGTTTACAGTTCTAACTGCACTAGGATTATAGATAACAGAAAGAAAATGCTATTAATTAATCAATTTATGACCATCCCTTAAATCAAACCCACCACATTATAATAGTTTATTATTCAACCTATCTTTAGTTGTCTAGGTAGAATTTGCAAGTTATCTCAAATTAGATATGGGTTTCAGCAAAGCAGTTTTTAGGACTTGATGGAAATTCTGAGTTTCTCAGTCACTCTAAAGGTTGGAGCACTTGTATTTTCATACCTAACCTTACAGAGTCAGTTTTGAACAAAACCAGAAAATATCCCAGCCTTGGCCTAAAAGATTGTTACCTTTGGGTGACAACTGTCACCAGTTGCGGGGGTAGAGGGAGGGAATTCAGTGGAAAAAGTCTCATATCTCTCCCTGAAAAGTTAAGTCAAACCCAGTAATAACAACTTAGGATTTCTCAGTAAATTCTTCCCTGTTCCTGAACAGTAATTTTATCAATTGGTACATAAATATTTTAAAAAAATTGAGAGACAGGTGAAAACAGGTTGTTAGAAACAAAACTCTGAATAGTTTGAGTTTTACAGTAAATTGCCAGCCACTTTGTATTCTTTCACCTCTCTGTATTTTCCTGTAATTACAGCAACATTTGTTTAACTACTGAGGCAAAATGAAGTTAATAAATGGGATAAAAATAAGAGTGGGTAGTCAGACGAGATGATGCCTGTAAATTCCACTTTCCTTCTCTGCCTCCAAAAAAACCCACTTGTGAGTAGCACTGATGAGGGAGAATCCCAGGTAAAGTCCCTGAAAAAAATACCATGCCTAAAGGGAAATTAACCCAATTTTGCAGACCTTATTTTTAAAAGCTATTGCAGTTGCGGATTTATCCCTTCAGTTGTTAAAAGAAGAGATATACCCCAAACTTGCAGTTTGAAATTGGATGCAAACTTCCTCCACCATTTTAGATAGCCAGTCTGCTCATCGATAGTGATGAGGATTACCCGTGACTTTCAGAGCCATACTTTGCGTCAACCCATCCCCACTACACAGAGAAACCTGCAAATTGAAACACCAATGTCTGAGAAAGTCCTAACCAGCTTCCTCATAAGACTAGCATAAAAAAAGGAGCTTTCTACTGGATCCCTTTGGGGAATAGCACACCGTGCCACGTTCTTCATAGGGAGCTAACTGAAGTCCTGCTGAAACCTCATGTGCATATCTGAGAAGATAACTGCAATCACAGGAGTTATTTTCAATATTCAAAGAAATGTAATGGGAAGTTTGCTAGTCACAGATGGGATTTTCTGTTTCTTTTGAAGCTGAGGGACCATTGTTTTGCAGCTATGGCTGCTGTTATCTGCTACGTTTATTCCACTTGAAAATCTCTGACCTCTGCATTCCCTGTGTCATAAAAAGAACAAAGCAGTGAAAATTGATTAATAAAAGTCTTCAGCTCTACCAGCAAAGCAGTTACAAGCATTGGGAATTTGTAGGAGTTGAGGAGTACGTCCGCTGAGACTAAACACCTCTTATTTCTAGTCTTTTGACGCACAGGAACCTGCTCCTCTCTCCCTCCACTGAGTAAATTCACCTGACCAGCTGGTAGCAAAATTGAATTTTTCCATCCCTCCTGAGATAGAAGGATAAAGTTAAGGGAATGTTATAATGCCTTTATAACATGAAAACCAGTGGTGAATCTGAACCACCTGAGTTCTGTCTCTGCAGGACAATGATAAATGTCCGCTTGAAGTGCAAAGATCAAGTGCTGGGAGAGCAAGGTCAGATGCTTTACATGACATCTAATGTCACTGTCATTTCTCAGGCTCAGTAGCCGATGGAAATGCGGCGACAGGATGAACCAATCACTAAGGTACCATGTCTGGCATTTAAATAGAGTGGAGTAATTCCAGCAGTGCCAAATGATTAGAGATCTAATTGCCATTGTCTAATGAATTCCTCTGTGGCATGGTGTGTATGTTCAAAAAAGGTACTCTCACTAAAAATACATTTTTAAAAGATTAAATTCTGATTTTATACTCCTAAATAGTCTCATGAATTAATAAAAGGTTCCATACAGGCATATCTATAAATAATGGATGATTGTTTTGCTGTTTTATTGGGAATTACCTTTCTATACATTCCAACATTTGGCTCTAGGGAAATACTGTTGTCTGTATTAAATGCCCCTGTGAGATCATGAGAATGATACTATTCAATTTTTTGTTTTAAAAATCATTATCAATTTCTTTTCTTTGAAGAGTATATCACCTTATGATTGTTTCAATGTACTAGTGACAGATACAAGATATAAAGCATTGATTAAAGGAGTGCAAAATGTAATTTATTGGGAGACTGAAGACCTCCGTCTAGGCCAGTTAAGGTGACTTGATCGCACTCTTTGAGTACCTCTGGGTGAACAGAAATTTGGTGATAGATTGCTCTTCAGCTGATTTAACTCAAGCCATTACACCATCCGATGGTGTCTTACAACAAGTGTAACTTGGGTAAACTCATCCACAAAATTAGATATCCCTTTTTAAAACGGGATAGTAGTTATCCAGTCACACACTTTCCAAAGACGGTCATGACCTTTCTGTTCCTGGCGATGGCTAACTACAGAGGGATTTATTTTTATTTTTCTTTCTAGAAAAGTATGTTCTGTTTCAAAGAAATACGAATAAGGTCAGGCAGTCCAGCGGCCTGTGTAACACCAAGGGATCCTGCAGGCTGCAGCGCTGTGATTCCCATCTGCTCGTGTAACTTAAACATTTCTACTTGGATCCAGATTTTGACACTGGCCTGCACCACCTCCGCTTACAAAAAAATGCTTTTCTCTAGAATCCTGATTTTGATTCATTCCTATTCGTGAAAAGTTTAAAAATTATGCAGATGAATGAAAGTCTCATCAGCTGAGCATCCGCTGACGTGGGGTTTTATCTGCCACCGAAGTCCGCCTTCTTCATAAACGGGGAGGTCTTCTAAATACCTCTCCGCTTTCTGATCTCCTCCTAAAGGTCAGATCAAAGTGAACAAACGTAGGCAGATAAAGTTGAATGCAATGGGGTCTGGCTTTTTTCAGATACTGTGATTGACAGCTAAGGCCTTGCACAGTGACAGTGCCACTTGAGAGACCCTACACTTTTTTTCCCAGGTTTTCTGCAGTCTCTGGTGTCACGGGGGGACAGCCCCCTGTGGTAATGCCAGGCTCCTCACTGTCAGGGGGCTAAGACCTGGACTAATTCATTGCGGTGCAGTTTAATTAAACTGCACCGGAGTTGTTTCCCTGGTAAAATAAGTGTGGGAAGAGAATGTGTGTCAAAAGAGACATGCCTCTTACTGTGTGTGCTTTATTGTTACACCACAGCTAATATATTGTGGGAATTCCCATGGAGTCAATGATAAACTATATTATCAAGCTCCATAAAATAGGCATTCTACTAGTGAGGGTTACTGTAGCCCACAATTCCATTAATCCTCCTAATTTATTATATTATAGCTGTATGTGAGGTCTCATAAATTTATTATACCCCTTTCATCTTGATAAAAATGCTTGTTTCTCCTCTCAAATAAAAACCCTTATTATTTGTTGTGTCTGTCTCTAAAAAATAAATGTATCAGCCACTTGCAAGAAAATATGATTATTGGCTGAGAAATGTAAACTGCACTTGACATGTCTTCTGCCGTAAAATTAAAGAATTTTATTAAACCTTGCTTTCTGAGTACAAACACCAGTATATGAAGGCCCATTGAATTTTTATTTGCTTTTGTTTTAGAGCATTGCATTCTCTTTTATTTATATATATAACGTTACAAGGTTTTTTAATTTAGAGCCATGAAACCTGCATCTGTCGGCTTTGCCTTTTATGAAGAAGGCAATTTTTGAGACTCTAAAATACATGTCTCTTGGAAGTTGATCTGGGTGGCAAATAAAATCATTCCCTCTTTTAGGGCATTTCACATCAGTAAAATATTTGATGATAGGTTACATTGCAGTAATCTATACTAAAACACTTTATGTATGCTAATATACATGCTATGTGATGAAAACAACAAACTTCTTCCCTGGAGCTTGTGTCCCTGAAGGGGATGCAAAGTGGCCTCTATCCTTCACTGGGACTTAATGGGTGGGACAGAAAGCTTGCTTCAGGCACAGCCTAAAGAGAGGAAGAAGTCCCCTATCAGGGTTCAAAGGAAAATATGAAGATGATCTTGATTTAGTGGAGGCTCACAACGAACGATGTCAAGTTTGGTTGGGGAACACAGGAAAGGCCATGCTGATTCAGCCCAAGGGTCGCTCTAGGCCAGCATCTCTGATGAGGGCCAGAAGTAGGTGTCTGACTGGGAAAAGGACAAAGTATGAGACACTTTCCCCAGCTCCTGTCTCAACCTCAGTCTGCTGTCAGCTCAGAAGATTTCTCGAGAGTGACGTGGTTTGTCTTATTTACCAATCCTCCATGGATCTGTCTTTCAAACATTTCTCTGTTCTCCCCTTGAACCCATGTAAACTTTTTAAATCCACAACATCCTTTGGAAAGGAGTTCCATGCTGCTACATCATGTTGAGGTGAAGAAACCATCTCCTTACAGTCATTTTGACACACACATCATCAGACGGCCCTATATCTTGTATTAGATGAAACAAAAACCAGCACATCCCTGTCCATTCTCTCCATACTGCTCCTCATTTTGTTGATCCCTGCTATCCTTCCACTAAGTCCCCTCTGTTGCAAGCTGAAGAGTCCAAGCCTGCTCAGCCATTCCTCGTGCAGAAGACACTCCTTGGACACCTAATATTTTAAGAACAGGATTTCCTCACCGTCCTGTATCTTTCTTCCTTTTTGGATCCTAATCCCAATTATCAAGGTATATTATAAGCTTTGTTATGTGATGAACACCTACTAATCAAGCTCTCCTTGTGAGTAAAGTGCAAGAAGATTGCTTATCCGGAGCAGCCGGATTTATCAGTGGATAATCCCTCTTCTTGCTCCCTGCAGCAAATAAGGCTGCCAGATTTGTCAGTATTTGTGGAGTTATTACTGCAACGGTGTTTTTTCCCTGCATATTCGACACTTTGCACTGCCTTTGTTCTAAGACGTGCGCTGCTGTGGTTGAAGACTTTATCAATAGCTTACTGAAAGAGTCGCTCAATTTGTCCTCATCAGACCTTAGATTTACATTAAAATTCAAAGGAGGGACAATTAATAAGCCCACTTACTGCTTGTTAAAAGCTAAGAAACACTGCAGAAATGGGGGCAGCTGTATCACGTAAGAGGTACTCAAAGCTGGAAGGTCTTTGTGAGGAGCTTGCAGGATCAGTGCATTAAACTGGCTTAGACTACTCCAACAGGTCCCAGGCTTTCTGCCGTAGTAGTCAGGAATAAACTGAAGCTCATGTCATCTGAAACACAGGGAGCCAGTGCTCTTAATAGTTCCTAACACTGGAAATACTGACCACCCAAAGTACAGTCTACGACATTTACTACCAGTAGACATGGTACCAATACCTGGTTCCAAATCCAGATGGATCAGGTTTGAAGCACAAGGAAATGATGCTGAAATCCTACTGACCAGAAGACTTCCAGTCTTCAAGACTGGATAGTCCAGATGAATCAACCAAATATATAAGTCTCCCCTAAGCCACGTTAGGACAAATGTCGAAACTAGCATGCCACGTGGATCTATAAATTGTAAAAAGTTGCTAGTGTTAAAGGTTACTTTTAAACATAAACAAAAAGCCTGAGGGAAAAACTCTGAAATGTTGTGATATGGTCTTTAAAGAGGAACAGGGAGTAAGGGTAGGAAGGCTAAGAAATGCTCTAGGCAGAAACTGTAACGTTAAAGAGGATTCAGTGTAATCTCAAAAGCCACCCAGTTTTCTCTGTTTCAACACAGTTTCCTGTTCCAAGCTAGAAAAAGTCACATTTTAGAAGACTATTATCTCAAGAAAAGTGAAGCTGTTAGAGGTGTCTGATTTGGTGTAATTAACTGCAATTCAAGAAAGGAACATAAAGCAAACTATTTCATTGGGAACCTGAGAGAAAAAAAAGTATTGGTTTCCTAGCAGCCGGAAAAGTAACAACTGGCAGGTATTTCCTAAGCATGCCTTTGCTGAGATCCTTGGGGAAGAAGAGGATAGATTTAAAACTGCATTGAGAGTGTAGCATCACAAGCCTGGGTAATTAGTAAAAACAAAAACAATTCTGAGAGAGCAGTACCTGGTATCCATACTGGTGCATACCTGGGCTGTGTGGTGAAAAGCGCTCCTGTTCTCCAAAAATTGATGTGCTTTGTCACCATGGGGGAAAAAAAACCCCAACTTTTGTCCTCAAGCTATTTAGAATAACCTGATGAAAGTTGCTTTCTATAAAGATTTACAAAAATCCTCAACGTGGAAATGTGCAAGTCCAAGAGAAGATTTGCTCATTTCTATGCTGATCTGTACTACAGAGTGTGTTCGGGCAACACTGCTAAAACTAACAGAATGGTGGGATTTTCTTGGGAGCAAGATAAGAATCTGCTCCACATCATAAAATCTGCCTCTCTCCACAGCAGGCTCTTAACTGGACCAGGATGGGATACTGGACTCAGCTGCCTTGAAATAACATCATGTTTGATAGGGAATGAGCTCCCACTCATGTCACCTCTTGGTCTGGCCACTTTTAGACTGTTTTGTGTCTAAAAGCTTCTAATCTCATAACAGAAGAAAGAACTTTTAGATATTAACCCAAGTACATGCCTTGAAAACCAAGAACATGTTATTAGTTCAACATTTAAATTCTTTGGCCACATTTCTGTGACTACTTCTGAAACCACAGTGAGACATACCTTCTGCAGCTGCATTGGGCATCACTAGATAGAGAAATAGTTGTGGAAACCTGAAGTAGACCTTAGACTGGTTGTGCCATGAAATGGGATACTACTTTGGCTGTCTGTCAACTCTGTTGTTAAAATTTCAACAAAAATCCGAAGGCTAAATAAGAGCGAGGTCTTAACCACAGAGCTGGTACACCCTGGGACACTGCTTCATAGAGAAACTCACTGTTCAAACAGCAAAATTTCGCACACTTCCTCCTGCTCTTGATCATTTCCTTTCTGTGAAAAGGTGGTCTTCATTCTTCAAATAAATACATTGTATGTGATTACTTTATTATGCAGCACAGCCCTGTGCTTAATTGTTTTCTCCATTAAGGACATCCTCCTCCAATGTTAGGTGTGGATTTCCACTAGCCAGCAAATTTACTGCCTAAAGATGTAATGACCAAAAAAAAAAAAAAA
>VYXH01008210.1:1209422-1223920 GCA_013397275.1 Burhinus bistriatus
TTTCCCTCTCCCCCCCCCCCCCTTTTTTTTTTTTGAGAACCCTTCGTAGATGGACAAGTGGCATTTCTCAAGTGTGGTGTCAGGTACAAGCACACAACACTGACATCTACAGGTCAGGAAACCTTTTCTTTTTGATGTTATGGGCCCAAAATGTCCTGAAAGCATTCACATCCTCTGAGTGCACAGGGATCTGGCACAGGTCTTGAGTTTCTTCCTAGGTTTCATGCGTAGAGCCAGCGAGAGCACCCACTTGGCTCCCCAGCTCCTGTCTCAGAGTGCCAAGAACCCTCTGGGTCAGGGAGGGTAGCCCTAAGCCCGTTTTTGAAGTAGACTTTGCAAATGCATTTCAACAAGCGTGCGTGACAGTCCCAACTCAAGGGCACTATCCCTACGCTTGCTCTTGTTCATCACACACCTTGTGTCCAAAAGGATCCCCGGCTGCCCAATTTCCTAATAGAGGTTTAAATAATAAAAATGAGCAAAATTTCAGAGGCAGATCACATTTCTTAAACAAGGCAATCCACATATTAAATTACCAAGTAGTCTAAAGAGAGGGGAGGGGAAACCACCATGAATGTAAAATGGGGTTTTAAAATTTTGTGAGGGAATTAGTGTATTTTTGTATGAGAATATTTTCATTTTGCATTCTGCCGAGTAGCTTACTAGACAGAAAAATAAATTAAAGAGAAGTCTCAACTTATGGAGGGATCTCTTTAAACGTCAACTGTCCCCAAAGTCTTTGTGTTTCCCTAAATGCTTTGACCCCTTTTTAATGTTCAGGTTTAATTTGGAAAGCCACACAGACTGTAGAGGCAGTGTTTCTTCTGAGGAAAAAAGGAGCATTCTTTTTTCCTCATCTTTGTATTAGCACAAAATATCTGTACTGCCTAAGGCTATTTAGGAAAGAGACTCAACATTTATGCAGGTTAATAAACCAAAGAAAGAAAATAGTTTGTCACTATTGTGTAGCTCTTCTTGTTTCATTTTGGTTTTCAGTTGGGGTCTCTTTTTTTTTTTTTTTTTTGTGCACACATACTTCTGGGGAGGTAGAATTTCATTAGAAATGCTAAAGAAAACCAACCTTAATTAGTCTGAAACACATCAGTAAACTCAAGCTTGCTGGCGCAGAGTCATGTAGTGTGAAAGGCAGATACACTGGGGTCAGTCATGGTGAGTTAGAGGTTTAGTAAGACTCCCATGAGTCTACCTCTCAAAACTATAAGAGGTCAGCAAGACAAAATAGCCTTGATCAGCATTCAAAGTCATGCCTCTCTGGACAGGATGGTTAGCTACAGTTTTCTGCCTACTAATGTTGCAATTATTCCTGGTGCCCTTTGTATCCTGGGTCTCTTATTCTAAAATGTTTGGCTCAAACCCTTTTCCCAGGTGAGTGTGCTTTGACTTTCTGTAAGTTAAAGGTCCTTTGTGAGATGTGGCTTTGACTCAGCGAACATGATCTGCGAAGATTTTATAAGACATTTTGGGCTAAAATCCGCTCCGACATTCAGGCAGACATCCTATGCAGTACAGGCAGTGCTGGCCAGGCCAACAGATGTACCTGCAGTGTACCAAAGACCTTGGGGTGAACTGGGCTGAATTTTTATAGTGACCCTCAAAACACTTAGAACACAACAAAAAACTATTATTTTTTTTAACATGCCAGCCTGAAAAACTGAGACTTTGGACTTGTTGGAAACGCTTGTAGGAGAGTGGAGATCGACACTCGTCAAAGCTCCAGGTTTGATGCAGTGAGGGTGTCTGTGTTTGGTATTGGGCCGCAGATGTTGCAGAAGGGGATAATGTCCTCACCCAGACCAGTAACTTGGTGAGACACAGTCCATTTCGAATACTGGGACTCCATTCCAACAAGAACAAGGGGTTTAAAAACACAAGTCTCTTGAGGGCATAATTTCTTATTTGGTAGGTTTCCTCTGGTCACAAAGTGGAAGCTAACTTGGGAGAGAGGACAAGAAGGTCTAGAGCAGATTGCTGAGCATTCACATGAGTTTTGGAGCAGAAGCTTGGCGAAACAAATGGGGGGAAAAAAAAAAAGTTTCAATGCTACTCTCAGAATTTTGGGTTCTGTAATAATGTGAATTGAGAGAAATGCCTGGTATCAAATTGCAAAAATGTCAAGACTGTGAGGCTGTTCCTGTTGCGTGGATCAGTTCTGCAAAGCATTGGCAGCTAGTACCTAAACAGACCCAACTAAGATAAGCATCCATAAAACCCCAGATGTGTTCCAATCCTACCTATTTCCTGAATATAAAGCAATAGACTCACCAAAAAAAGCCCAGAACAGCCTTGCATCCTCAGGAGCTTCTGCTTCCCCTAAGAAAGCAAAGGAAGAAAAGGCACGTTCCAGTGTTCCTGCTGACGTGACTAGAGAAACCACAGAAAGGACCTTGGAAAGACTTCAGGGGGAGGTTTATTGGCTCATAGGAAGCTGCCCAGATTACTGCAAGGAACATGGTAAAAGTGCAAGATGCTATTGGAGACAGTCCCCGGCATAGCCCAGTGGAGTCAGGCTCCCAGGGAGGCAGGGAGAAAAAGGGGCCCCAAGGCCAGTTTTGCCTATTTTCTTGTTTTTTTACTTCCGTATCTATGTGGAGATCTCTCTGGCTGATGTTTAGCTCTCTTTGTAGCGATTTTATCGCTGCTACATAACACATCCCAATGCATTAACAAAAGAATAAAGCTGCTGGGACAACCCAGCTGATCACCAGGTTCCGATACGCCGAGCTGCCATCATCTGTCCTTTCACCGAGCGCCTTGACTGAAAGGGAGCTGGAAATAAGAGGCGAGGAGCCAGTGCCTAGTGACACTGCAGGGACCACAAGAGGAAGATCACCTAACGCATTTTGCTTTCTTATTGTTAGCTTTGTCTGATCCTGAAGTACAGGTGCTGGTAGGTGAGTTTTCCTAGGGTCACTGCCCCTCTTCACACTCTGCATTAACTCCTTCGCTGCCCCATGGCTACAGCTGTCACGCACCCCACGTGCGGCATTTTGAGAAGTTATGTGGAAAACTGACAAAGAATTTACAAAAATCTTCCAATGGTGAAGGATTTGGGATGGCAGAAGTACAGTTAAAACAGGAAAGATTATACTTTCGGTCTTCCTGGAGCCTGCCTCCTTTGGGTCACATGTGTGCAATAAAGCTTAGTGGGTTTGTTTTTTAAGGAAAAACGTAGCTTAATTTACACAAACTGGAATTTCTGAATTGTGAAATTATTCTTTCTGCAATGGGTAGCAAAGACATAAAATCAAGCATTGCCTTTCCCTCCTTTACAGGTCCCTTTCCCCCCCTCTTCCCCAGCCTTTGTGGAATCTGTTTTTCCAAAGAGTTAAACTGGGTGGTTCTCAGGGGTTTACAAGAGGCATAACTATTCCTGAAAAACAATCTGATACATTAAACTTAGCAAGGCCCTGCTCTTTCCCTCTAATCTTTCAGCAAGACCCAAGGGAGGCTAAAGCTGAGATCAGCCTATTCTCCCCTCGAACTTTGATTCGCTATTAAATTCCGCCTAATGACGATGACTTTGCCATCTCACGTTCATCAGTGGGCTATGTGCAGAACAATGCAGGCCCGGCGGCGTATAGAGGGACATTGTTTCTGCCTCCCGGTTACTCTGTTTGAGCAGCATCACGTGAAAATCCTCATACACGAGAGACATGGAAAACCAGCAAGCGGTATTACTCTCCAGGGTGCGACAGTAACTCAAGTCATACCTTGTGCGTGGGCGTTTGTATTTATGTGATCTCCTGTTGAGTTTAGAAAACAAAAACAAAACCTACAAAAGGATAATGTATAAAGAAATACCAGAGAAGTCAGTGGACAATGAAATGCAACGCTGTAATGGAGGAGTCTCGTGCACATGCACTGCGCAATGATCCGTACTAAAATACTATACCTCAATTTGTACATCTACACATGGCAGAAAACAATTTTTGTAGCCTTTTAAATCCCCGATTCCTTACTGTCTTATAAATAGCACAGCCTTTAGCAAGTCGGCGTGCTCCCCATCACTACACAAAATTTCACACGCAGATTTCTATGCCATTTTACAAAAGTGCCCTAGCCAGGAACAGCACTCATTACTCTAAAGAATAACTCAGTTTTCTTTACTGTCCTGAGAGTTTGTCCATTTCTGTCTGAGATTTCCCAAGCAGACGTATGTGCGTGTATATCTCATCTGATATCCGCAGGGTGCCACGACCCAAGGTGCACAGATCGTGCTGCGGGACGCTGTACACTCCAGGTCGGCGCACACACAGCAGCACTGTCCCCGGGACTGCGGGACAGCCAGAAGGCCAGGCAGGTGGCCAAAATCCTCTTCTCCACCCACATTGTTCCACCAGGTACCAGCCCCACTGTACTGTCATAAGGACTGCAGTTCTCAGTATTTGTCCATCCGAATTCTACATCCCTATTCTGCACTTCCAAAGTTATGGGTAGGCCATTACAGGTGCACACAGTAAGCAGCAAGAGCTGAATCTTCCATGTTACTTTAGTAGACAGGAGGCAAGAAAACAACAAAAGCCTCACGTTTGCTTGGCTCACTTCCCTCTTCACACGCCGTGTAACTCTTTCACTGCCCTGCTCCAATAAACAACATGCTCAGTACACGGGCATTGTAAACTCTAGGGAAAAGCTGACAAAGACTGGAAAGCAGTAGTCCATTTTCAATGCTAGCAATTGCTGGGGAGCTACAAGAATTCTTTGCCTTTCCATCATTCCCTCGGCTCTGTCTCTAAAAAAACCCCATACCTTTAATGACAAATTCAATTTCATTATTTCAAATATTTTTCTAAACTACTTTTGCAACTAAACTAACTGTTCACTGAAGTGTGTACAGCTACTCAGACTTTTTTGAGCTGGACCCTGAAAGCATTAGCTCAACTTTTACCAATCCAGCTCAAAGTGTATCCACTGCAAATGGGAGTTGTGTGCTCTTTCTCTTTCTGCTTTTTTTATGGTAGCAAAGACATTTTTAACCATTTCATATAAAATGTTCAATCCAAAGGAGTAGTTCATTACCCAGATGCAGCAGCAAAGAAAAGTAGAAGGAAAGTAAAAGAAAACACCTAATGCTATGTATCAAAAAGTATTACACATTTTTAAGTTGCTCTGCATGCACACACATCAGCTTGACTCAGGAACACAAAGTCTAAAATCATGTCAGCATCAACATTGCTTAGGGACAAAGAAATCCATTCCTCCAAGCGCAAAGCTTAATCTGATTTTTCTCACAAAGGCTATTACCAGAATTTCACTTGAGTCACTAGAATAAACCGATGCAGACATCAAATCAGGTACTAGACCCAAATTTACTGAAAATCAGATTTTAACAGGTTTGTGGAAGGTTAATGTACAGTAATTAATATCCAGAATAATTGATCCTAAATAACTGGTGAAAATAGAATTTTATCCACAGCAATATCAACATCACTAAAATAACCAAGGTTGAAGCTGCCTACTCATTTATGAAAAAACTTAACGTAGGCCCATGTTCAGTGAGGACACTGAAATTTGTACACATTAGATCACAAAATACTGTAACGATATTACCTTCACATGGGAAGAGAAACTGAACTTCAGAAGCTGGCCTTTTTTTTTTTTTTTTTATTATTGGCTAAAAGGTCTTTTAGTCCTTTTTCTGATTATACCAACAAAAGAACAAAGAAAGATCTAAGTACTGGCAAAGAATGTTTTAACCCATGTTCCCATCAAAGGAAAACAAATTACTTTGCTCTTATCTCTGAAAGGAGATCCAGTCTCAGAGTAACTTGGCCTCCTGCAAGGATGTGCCCAGTACCAAAAAGGAGAGCTCTGGACTGAAAAGAAAACCATTTGGCTTTGTGATTGTTTTTATTACCTGCTACATCCTTTTCCATGTCAGGCAGTCACATGTTAGCATTCATTTACCTAACTGGTCACAATTTCTCTCCCTTTTTAAGCCAGTGGCAAATAAACCTCAGCTCGCTCTGCGTGCATGTCTCAGCCCTTTTGAGAGGGTTATCCCTCAGGTGTTTATCACCCAAATGCCAGAAGAGAGAGTGCGCGGGCTGGAGCCTGCGAGGAGCAGCGGCCAGAGCCGTGCCTCATCACAGCCTGCCTTCGGAAGGAAAGCGCAGAGCCTCCGTGAAACACCTTTGTGTCTGCCGTTGCCATTTCAGTCTTCCGTTTGGCTTCTCTAAGTACTTTGTCCTGTTTCTCGGCCGCTTGCTCTGCAAGCCCGTTCGGTACTTTGGAAGGTGACTGCAGTACGTTGAGCAACCAACCTACCAGACCTGAAGACCTCCAATTACAGCAATTTAGCTTGGATAGAAGGCAGCTGTGTTAAAGCAATGGATCTGCACACCTCACGTTGACGGGTCCCTGCTTGCAATGCGGGAAGTTTCTTCCCGCCTTCCCTGAGATAAACCTCATTCCCAAAACACCCCAGGTTCAACCCCGCGCAATGTTACTCTCAGCAACCTTTTTGGTGGCCCGTAGTGGATTTCACTCCCAAAATTATATTCCAGTTTATCTTGCATCGAAGCAGCACCCCTGTTACCACTTCTGCTGAGCTCAAACCATCTCATACCACGCTAAGACCTTCACTTCTCATTGCGACAGGGGCAGAAAGTGGCGTTTCTTTACTACTTACAAATATATTGGCAAAAGCCACTTACAATAACTAAACAGACAAATGATTCCTCAACGTCTAAAGCCAACCCGCACTGTCAGTTACCTTCATGCAATTACACTGAAGCCAGGACAGGTAGCAGAAACGGGAAACCACATTGCCGGCTTTTAGGAAGCAACGTACCTTTTAAATATATAGGCCACTTTTTAAAATGGTCTTTGAACAAAATATGACTGCCTTGATCAAGAGTATTTCAACTTTTTTTTTTTTTTTCGTTTTCCTTCTTTGATGTTTTGGCAGAAGTGTTTGCAATCAATAATTATTTCATAAAGCAAAAGTTTTTTCAGGTAGGAGGCAAATTTCAAATCTCCAGCTGGCTTATTAATCACAAAAATCTCAAAATCCTAAACTTTGGGTCAATTGTTCGCTGTGCAGGAGAAGCAAAAAGATTGCTGTAATATCATGTTTTCTTCCATCTTTCAGTCATCTTTCAAAACTCAGATGTGAATGGATTTTTCTCCTCTCAAAGCCTCTCCCCTTTAAATGCTTGTTGTCTCTACCACTGATCAAGTTTCTGAGAAATGACTTTATGTAAGAGATTGAGCAAGATAAAGTTGCCACATTTCGTTTTATCTTTTTGGTTGAATTATTAGGACTTAAAGTTGTGGTGACAAGACTGCTACCTTCTAATAGGCCTTGTTGCCATGGGAGTGGGCTTTTTGAAAGGAACAAGGCCCACGGCCACCAAGACCTTTTTTGCTATTATTTCCATCCTCGGCCAACACAGAAATCCTTAGTCACAGACAGGAAAATGCAGTGTAGTATACACAGTAACACTTGCTGACAGTGAAAAACAAAAGGAGTGGAAACTAATACTGCAGAAAGCTGAATTGCATCACAGCCTACAAGCAGAAGCATTTCTTTTCTGTAAAAGAAATGCTTTGTGCATCCAAACAATTCCTGAGCTCTGGGTCTCTTTGGAGATAAAAAGGAAAGAGGGCTGTCATCGTACAAAGTAGGCGTTTTGGAACCAACTGGAATTTATTTTCCTCTGGGAAAAGAAAACACCATGTGGCAAAAAGAGGCAAATGAGCAAAAAGCGTCTGCCAGTGATCCACCAGCTCCGGTGCCTGGCCACCACCTACAGCTGGAGCGGGATGAGCCACACAGAGAGGATTAACAGGGAAGGATTGCTGTTGGTGTGGACAGGGAGACCTGCTTCTGCCATCCCCATACCGAGAAATGCCTTCAGTCGAATAAAGAGCATTTAAAGCCCAGCTGGTGGACTCTGGATCCAGAATCACCCACGGGAATACAAAGATCTGGAGAAGGGTTGGGAAAGTCTGGTGCCTTTCTGTAGGCAAATGTTTCACAGGCTTAATAGTCTGCATTCAGTTAGACCTTTAATTAAAGACGTCTATCAGGTACAACTCTGTAAACTGATTTTTGTGATTTTGCATGGGTGAAGAGACTGAGATTTGTCTGTAGTCTGCAAAGCACATTACAGACTTTTGGTAAGAGAGATGTAACTATAGTGTAGTGGCTGATGAAAACTGTCAACAGTTTACCTGTGTGACAGATGTTCACTGTTATTTTCTACTCACAGCAATTAGAAAAAACCCCAACTTTATTAATACCTAGATATTCTTCTTTTTGAGGAAGATGTTAATTTAACTACAGTCTAAGACAAAAAAGTCATCAGAAAGCTAGAAAGAGAGATCTCCGTGGATCACACTGAAGACAGTTACCTATGCATTCTATCCAGCTTTTATAAATCCAGCAAAAGTCATGTTATGCTCCTCAGGAATTCCCATATTAAAAATGGGCTTATAAAAGCACAAAAATATTTTTTAAAGAATGCATTAGTAGCAAACTGCAATGCACACACTGACATAACACCCATATACTTTCCTAAGAAGATATCTTTCCAGACAAAGGGTGAGAACAGAAATACACAAACAAATCAGCATGAAAGAGTACCTTGAATTGTAAAATACATCTCATTTGGCAATGCCAGGTTTCTCTCCAAAAATATTCTACTTGGTTTATCCAGTCAAGTTTTAAATGATGGTGCAGTTATTTTTCCTGTGCATTCTCAACACAGCCCTGAACATGGCATCTTTATTTGAAACCAGGTATCATAGCAAGAAAAGAATTAATTTTTATTCCCCAGAACTAGAAGTTAAAATCAAAAAGTTTCCCAAAGAAATCATCATATTGCACACCTTTTGCAATTTTCAAATTCTTTTCAGCAAACTCCCAGGACAAGGGATTGGACGCTGCCTCCCGTGTTGTGCTCTCCTGAGCAAACTGAGGTTTGCTGTGTTGAGGCCATTTAAAGCCCAGCGTCGAAGCAAAAGGTAGCAAGTTACCTCTGTCTCCCATGCATTCAAGGATGATTGCCTTGCTGGAAATTCAAGCCCCACACACTTGTGACAAACGCTACTCCGATTCTGCAGTGCACGTCCTGCGAGCACCTCACAGGGATAGAGACTCTGCGGGGCAGCCTTATGGCTGGAAGGCAGGGAAGCAGCTGACAGCAAGTCACTTGTCTTAAAAAAAAAACCAAACACAAAAACAATAGGAAGAAAAACTCAGACCAAAACATCAAGACCAGCACTGTATTGCATGCCAAGATGCAACAAAAACAAAAAAAAAAAAGAACCAACACCGTTGCCTTCTCTTCTTGCTTGTGTTACTATCTAACACACTGATACATAAGTAAAGTTACTGGGTAGAAAATGCCTCGTGTCATCCCTGCTCCCTCAGGAAATAATACTAAAACCTGACCAAAATATATAGAAAATATTTTTTTTCCCCAATTCTGGTCCTTAGTCCCCACCTTTAAAGCAACAGCACCAAAAAGAAAACTTAACCAAGCACCTTTACTTTACTGTTGCTTCTTGGAGGTTGAAAATTGTTTCACCTGTCTGGGATATTAATCTACTTGAAATTTGAAAACATCTCAACAAATTAGCTCAGTTAAAGCCAGGTCCATCAAAAAAAAGAAAGCTTGATTAATATAAAAGAAACAAGGTATTCAGTGTATGCCACATATTTATTGCAGTGTGGCTCCTTAATGCTTAGCTCTTCCTGGTTTTGCTGGTTGGCAATACTACTTCTCATCAATAGAATGGGATTTTTTTTTCCTTCCCATGCCAGAAAATGTACTACTACCAAGTCCTCTGAATTTAAATTGTATACAATGGTGTTACTGCAGTTTGCACTAGAACAAATTGTTTAGGAAGTCACCAAAGGGTATAGTCCTGGAGAAAAGTTTAATCAGACAAAATTACTGCTTCCTGGTAGTTTGTTATAAGAACTGCAAGAAAGTGTAAATCTGTGGGTAAATGAAGCTGTTCCCTTGATACATCTGCAGATCTATACTAGTTTAGTTGGATAAAACCTTAACACTCTGTCCTGAGCTGTTGGTCTTGAGCAGCTTTTATTTCCTATGAGTGAACAAACAGTTCCATTGAAATAAGAGACCCGTTTTCAGTTGGAGAAGCGAGCAGCTGATGCTACAGGTCAAGCTGGATGGGTCAAGGCATCTCAGCATCTCTGGAGAACGGGCCAGAGCAAGTCTCCTCGAGCAGAGTCAGGAGGCGGCTGTGGGTGCTCCAAGGAAGGGCCCCTGGGATTGCAGGGGTCTGTAGTCAAGGAGGTTTCTGTTCCTTTCTCTCTCCACTTCCCACTACTAATCTCATCTGCTCCTGCAACATCTTCTTCTCCTCTTACATATGGGACACCCATATTCCGTCAACACCTTTTACTCAAAGGGGTGCCTGTTTTTGCATTTACACCCCTACAAATGCTCTCTTGATTCTCAGTCTCCAGTGCATCCCCCAGTCACTTTCAGGCATCTGCCAAGTTTTTGGGAAAAGGATTATAAAAGGGATTGGGGCTAGCAGGAAAGGACCAGATATACTGTTAAGAGAAGGGTCAGGACCACAGGACTTTCTACTCCTGCTTCCATGGGCAAGGGCACATGATACCTGTTGGTGCTTGGCATAAAATGTGAAACACTGGTATTACTATCAGCTGTTACATATGTGACTAATTCATGCTTCGAGTGTAAATAGATCGTTCATAATGAAACAATAAGCTATCTGTGAACGCTTGCTTACAGTTATATGAATGCAATGTTTAGTCAAAAAGTATAACAAGAAAGAATAGATGTTACAAGGTGAAATAATTCTGATGACTGTCAATCTATTTTGAGAATATTTTTAAAATATTCAAGCAAAATAAAGTCTCTAAGTGATGACAAAGCAAGTCAAATAAACAAGGCTTATGACACATAGATAAGTCACTCAAAACATACTAAAGACAAATGAATATTTTAAGGATTAGAAGATTGTATAGGGAACTGAGGTCTGGAAAGTACTTGTAAGATGTTCACTAGCTAAGGAACATCACAGTTCTCTGCTTACTTTTCTTCTAACTACAAAGGAAAATCATCAATTAATTTCCTGGAACCTCTGTGCGTACAGTATTATTCCTCATATATACATTGTTGTTCTTCCCACTAAAAGACCTATTTCATGTTGTAAGTACTTACTAATATCAACAAAATGTCAGCAGTTTTCTTGGGAGGTGCCTCTAATTCTCTAATCCTAAATTACATAGACATCACTTCAATTTAATTTATGTAGGAGAAATGTCAAGTGTCCATGAGAGTGGACCTCCTGGGAAGCATTCAGAAATGTAGATGTAAGGCTCATGCCTGTTCCTATTTAATCACATACATCCTCAGAAGCGGAGGCTTGAAACTGCGTAGGGGTGTTTTCTTTATCCTCACCTTTTTCCAGGCGTTCATTTCAGAACTGCCTTCATTTCTAGTGCTCAACGTACGCTTGGTGTCAGTCTTCTAAGGACCTAGACTTTACAATGAAAGTTGTCAGGCAGACATCTCTATAAATGTCACTATAATAAGTTCCACTGATATTTCCAGCTACGCTCAGGTGGCTGAATGTTTATACCAACCCCTTCCTCGTGGATCCCAAGCACCTCCTGTGCAAGTAAACAGCTAAACAGATCCACAATTCCATCTTACCTCCTGCCTCCACACCCCTACAAGCACGTGTTTTTACACTGACTTTCTTCTTTTCTCTAAGGGGATGGTGTACTGGGGGGAAGCACAAATAAAAAGCCATGGTCTTTAAATTTGATTTGAAGGTGGTGAGTTTTGTGGTGGTTTTGATCTCCTCCAGGCATTCCATAATCGTGGGCCAAGTTGCCTAGAGATCTTTGTCTCCCCCACTTCCAAGTCTCTCTGTTGTGGCTGACAGATCCATTGTTTTGGAAGCATGTAGCTGTCATGGGAGGTCATGATCTCCCAGGCGTGAGGCAGTCCCTTTCCTACTTTGGGTTGGGCTTTGAAGATAAAAATGGTAAATTTGAACTTGGGCGCGAATGTGTTTGATAGAAAGCCTTCCCTTTCGCTCCTTGAAAGCTTGTGCCAGTAGGCAGCGGGCATCGCAACAGCAAACCACGTATTAGGATGATTATTATTAACATTACGGCAACCGCTTAGCCAAAGCACTTACAATTTGACCTTTACATTCCTTCTGTTGCATCCCCTCACTTCTCACCAAAAAATGTCCACAATGACATCAGGGTAACGTCGATGTGATATTGCCTTGTAAATTTAATCTGAGGATGAAAACTGGAAATTCCTGAAAGTGAATCCCATGCAAACCATTTAGAAACATAGATGTGAGGCTCATGCCTGCTTCTATATGGTAAAATTAAATTAAAAAAAAAAAAAACCAAACATAGCAAACGTTTATATTACACCAATGGTGTGGACTCTGTGTCTTCCTACATTGTATCTGTAGCATATACCATTTTAGGGCGTATTACCTCTCTCTGCAAAAGGGAGATAAACATAAATCGGGGCAACATTTGCCAGCTCTAAACTAACGGGCACATGCTCAGTGGGTCCCGACGGAGCCCTTCCTTATGGGTTTCTTAGGAACCAACGCTGCTGCTTGTCGTGTAACCAGTTTTTTTTATTTTTTTTTTTTTTCCTTCCCTTTCCTACGCTGATGCTCTGTCATCTACGGGTACCAGCAGAGTGGATTAGAGCTGCTTGTCAGCTTTCTCTGCCTGTGCGAGCTCACAGAATAGCCTGGGCTCACAGCGCGCTGGCCCTGCTCCGGCGCCTCTTGGCAGAGAAATAAGCTCCGGTTTCTGGCAGCGCATCCCCCTGGCACACGACAGATGTGGGGCTGCCCTTGCCCTGGTGCAGCTGGGTAGCCTAACGACGGGACCGGCCGGGTGCTCACCCAGTTTTTTCTGCCGTTACACTGGAAGAGGAATAAAGCATGTTTATAGCGGTATATCAGGGCACGTACAAAGGACCGAACCAGTGCAACCACACTGGAGTATAGCAGAATAAAAAAAATACAAATTTGACAAGGTTTTAAAAAAAAAAAAACAAAAAAAAACCACCAAACAAACAAAAAACCCCACCTTTAAAAACAACAAAGTTAAGTTGGCTCAAAAACTGATTGACACTGCCTGCACCCAGCATCACACACCTGCCTGCTTCCCAGCCTGTGCCAGCAACTGGGGCTTCACCAAGTGCTGACCCTCGGCTGGATAACCGGAGAGCCAGGACTGGAAAAAAAGCAAGCTGCAAGCCGTGCTCCAGCCTGCTCTGAGCCACCTGAAGGAAGCTGCAAGGCAATTCCTCTGCTGGCCACTGTCACACCTGAAAGCTGCCGGATCCCCGCTTTCAAAATATACTCGCCCAACATGCATCCTCTTGTATCGAGGACCACAGCTATATGTATTACTCAACCAACACTGCCTAAAACCTAGACCATTGCTGGAAAGGCAACCTGTTGCTGGCCGGTTATCCTAATGGGTAAACCCCATCCTTCAGGGCGAGCAGGCGTGCCACGCTCGGAGTTGTGCAGGAGGTCGGCAGCCTCCCGGCATGCAACATCACTGCTGCAGTGCTGCTGTGGCCACGCAGGGCGCCTGCGTCGGAGGGGGCTCTGGGAAGGAGCTGGCCGCTCTGTGTCCTCAACTGTGCCCTGAACTGCAGCGTACAAAGGTCAACATCTCCCTCAGCCAGGTAGCGCTGCTGCGTTACGCAGCCACATCATCTGCTCCCGCACCAGGCAGATGCAAACATTTAATTATACTAGGTAAACACAGTCACCTCGGGGGACAGTTTGGGTGACGTGGGAGGAAAGGAACCTTACTGGCGTTGTTCATCCCTTCTCCACCCATAAAAAGTTATATTTAGCTAAGCTGCCAGCCACTACTTATGCACGTGGTTTATGAAATCCATAGAGAAGTTGTCACTTAAAGATGGAAGTGTTGTTAATCATATTAAAACTGGAACAAACAAGGCACTGTATCATTCATCCTCACCAAGAGGATGTACATGGCAGGTGCTGCCGACAGAGGTGGTTCAAGGTGCTGAAGGAAGCCTTACCGAGTCAACTAAAGCCTCCAGGGAGGGGCGCTTGCTGAGCTTTTCAGGATGCACACTGGCTCTTAACAAGGGGGCAGGTTTTGTGGTGCTTCCCCTTCCTCAAATGCATTTCTGCATAGAGGGAGTTACTCCCATCAAAGTCCGGAGCAGCCTTTTTTCCCCCCCTCACCAAGCAGTGTTTGAAGGTCAGCCTGCTTGGGATGAGGCAGCTGCACCACAAGTGGAACTTAAAACAGGAACCCAAACTGAAATGTACCCCAGCCAGTATGATGGAGCAGAATATTTTGGCTTGAAGACAAACATTGTGGATTTAGATTTTAATTTGCCAAAATGTCAAAAATTACTACAGAAGGTGATAATGAATATATGAAACCTTAAAAAAAAACACTCAACCAAACAAACAAAAAAAAAAAA
>VYXH01008210.1:1224014-1249688 GCA_013397275.1 Burhinus bistriatus
AAAAAAAAAAAAACCAAACAAACAAACCAGCCCATTGGCTTTTCTTGTCAAAAGAAGGGGAATAATATAGCTTTTGCCCAGCTTTGCTTGCATCAGCATCTCTCAGGCATGAATGGCACAACTTTTCTGCTTTTTTCTTCTGCCTTTTTCTTCTGGTACAGAAAATTAATAGCTTACAAAGCTGAATTACATGGTGTAAAAACTATCATTCTTGCTATTATTTTTTATTTCAACCAGATTGGGTGACTTTTTTAGGTTAAAAAAAAAGGACTGGTACGGAGTTTTAGATTTTAAAAATTAAGATTCATCCATTATTAAGTAATTAATTACTTGATGAGTAACACTCCTTGGAAGCTACTTCATTGCATTATCATAGTTTCTATTTTGTAGTCATGTCTTCTCCTGTTCTTTTATTGTATGAGATCCTCTAAAAAGGAGGCAGTTTTGGGTAGCCTGGGGTCCAGAATTTTCCAGGTATGGAAGAAGACAGGAATTATCACCCCGCAAGGAACAGGACCCTGAACACCAGGGAAAGAATCCACGTATTAGTGGTTGAAGGACACGGAGAAACTGTGGTGGAGAAGTGGGGAAAAGAAACATTATGGGGCAAAGAAACCTTTCGCAGAGGAGATGACGCCTTTTGTGATATCCTCATGCGCAAACAAAGGGACTGGGGCAGCGGGGACATCTCTCAGCTATAGCTTACAGTGACCCACTTGCTCTGGCAGGGCCTGAATTTGTTGACCTTCAGCATCTAATTCAAATGTTAACTAAACACTTAGGCTGCGTGCGAGGAGGATGTTTAGAGAGCTTTGTCCTCTGAATTTTTATTTTGCCATTTTAGTTGGTTCAGTCTCTTTGGGTTTATAGCACAGGTCCTTGCAAAGATCAAAACTGACAGGCTTGCAGTGCAAAACAAACACGGAAAAATAAGTTCTTCAGAGCGGAGATGGGGAAAAGGGAGTCTCAAGCACTATGGGACAGGAAAATGCAGAACAAAGTAGCTCAAATCTCAACCATGGTAGCTCAGTTTTGTTACAGGAATAAATAACTCTCTTAGTCCGTGCTTTAGTTTAATGTACATTAAATGCAAAAATAATTTTCATAGGTAAAGTCAAGAAACACCAATTCTTTCAAAAGCAGGCTGGACAAGAGGAAATGGGCTCACCTGACAAAGTACAGCAGAGAGTGTCAAAACAAGAAATGAAAAAGGGAAACCTCCCCAGAAGAGAGGGATTGGGAGAGGTCTAGCAGAAGGACCAATGATTCTGAACATCTGGTTTTTCAGTTGTTGATATCTTTTATGTATCTTCCAGGTTTTTTTTAAACTATTTCTTTTATAGCCAAAAGTACTTAGGGAGTTTTTCATCCCTAAAACTCAAGGCAGACAAAATGTTTTCTCCCTTTTAAATGGAGGGGAAAGTGATGCACAGGTGCAGTCATTTGTTCAAGGTCCCCTAAGGAAGTCACTGACAAAGTCAATTAACATCTTGTCCACTCAACCACAGTGCCCTGCAGAGAAGGCGCTTCTACGTGACGTGGATCAAATTCATGCATGAGCCATAACCCACAAATATTTTAAGTCTATTCCTCAAAAAGATGGATAAAGCACAAATTACTTTATTTCCAAGTATTCTAAAACTTCATCCTAGCTCAGAGCTTCATCTTGTGCCAGTGTTTCACCATCATACGTTACATTTATGTAGATGTATGTATCTCTTCGTAAAATATACTGATGATGCAATATTGCCATTGTTCAGCTGTCAGTGAAACGTTGACCTTTGCTCCTTCTAAAACAAACTTTGCTGTCAATCAAAATCTTGTTATACATGGATATGACATTAGACCTACGAATAACAATCTTGTTGATGGACAGCTCATCTGCAATGACTCTTTTTTTAAATTACCCAGAGTTTGAAGCCTTGAACAGCCAGCTAACCACACTCCTCTACAACCTGAGAACTATACTCGACAAAATACAATTAATAGTCATATGGCCTGTAAGTTTCCCAAAGCCAACAAGCAAGCTGGAGAGTTGCAAGCTTCTGGGACTACACCTGAGAAGTCAGGGAAGCATAGAAACAGTGCAAGAAAACAACTGAAGCTTTGCTAGAGGTTTTTCCGCCCTCCCCCCCCCCCCCCCCAATTGGGCTGAGATTTAAACTGGGAAATTTTCAGCACATTACCTTTAGCGACTGCCAGTTTAGAAAAAAACCAAGAGAGTCAGTGACCAAAATTAGAGTCATATTGGGACTACTACAACTTCTACCAGCTTGATGCAGTCACTGTCTAGGAGACCTCACACCTTCTTTATCACAAAAGTAGTAGTAAGGAGCTAGCACCATTGGTTAACGTGTATTTCCCACTCAACAACGTAGTGTGTGGTTAGAGACACACTCCTTCTCTTCAGGTCACAGGGTAATTTGGGTTGGAAGGGACAGCAGAAAGTGTCTAAGTCCAACCTCCTGCTCAGATCAGGGTCAGCTATGAGATCAGACCAGATTGCTTGGGGCTTTATCCAGTCAGGTCTTGAAAACCAATTCATTTTGGTTGAAAATTATCTCATTACTAGAGTACTTCCATGGAGCATGACTTCCAAAGAACTCTGCCTCTCCTACCTTTTGTCAAATAAGGACACCAAAAATTAGCATGATGGGGCAGGAGGAGAAGAGCATTCATTCATCAGGGTAAATCAGAAAGGACCTGCTTGTTTGAGCTGATCATTATAGCGTCCAAATAGATGCCATTTTGCTCACTCTCCTGCGAGAAGGGCATCAAAAAGGTTTGTTTCCTGCTATACCATTCATATGCTTTTACTATTCTTATAACTAGAAAGGCTTCAGTTAACTTGCCAGCAGTCATTCAGGTATCTTACTTTAAAAGCTCCAGCAAAGTGCAGCCACATAGGAGTGCAGAACCACAGAGGTCCATGCAGCAGAACCTGTTCAGTTTTGGTCATGTCCTGGCCAACAGGAGACTGCCAAGGAGAGTAATTCTCAAAAGACACAATGTAGTGGAAAAGGCCCGACCTCTACATGTGCCAGGTGCTGAATGGTGCAGAAGAACCACGTTTATCAAGCACCCTTTCCGAGACTCACACCGATATCATTCACATGTGTCAAGACCATTTAACCTCATGACTTCCTTTGGAGTGCTGAGGATTTCCTTAGGGTGCACTGGGATTAGAGAAGTGGATTATTTCCTAAGAGTCCACAGTGTAGCTTTCCCTTCTCTTTTTGCTTGGTATTTCTCACATATATTCTCTTAGCTCTAACTGTAGTCCAAGCTCCAAAGCCATGGGAAAGGGAAAGCTTCAGAAAACAGAACATGGCTTGCTGATTTGCTTTTCTCCCACTTCTGCCAGTTTTGCAAAGGTAACCAATTTTTTCTGTACTAGTGAGACTTCTCTAGGCGTAGGGGAAAGACAACCCTCCTTAGCTTTACACAGGAAGAATGAATATTCTTGCACTCTCCAGAGAATAAAGGATTTGGGTTTTGGGGAATACTGTGAAGTTAAACCATCTCCTTGCACTGCAGGAGCTTAATCATTGCTGAATATCAGGACATCACCACCCTCGGTCAAAATCTGGAGTGCAGTGACTGGAGATTCTCTCAAGTTGCTCAAGTTTTAGCTCACTCACTTTGTCATGACTTTGTGGAACTGCTAAGAAACTGGATTTGGGGACAGTCATTGTTATATTAGTTCAGTTTTTGTTGTATAGAGTACTAAAAGTTGAAAAGTGCTGGGTGCTCTTTGACATTACCAGATCCATCCCTGTTTCTGTGCAAGGCAACAAAAGACATGTTCCATCACCTACAACAGGAGCAAACTCAGGTACAGCCAGGTGGCTTGCAGGACAGATTTCCATACCCCAGATGCTTAGCCACAGGGCTCCTCCATTCACACTTCTTTCCTTTCTGGAAACCCCTTCTCAAAACAAACAAACAAAAAAAATCATGTCTCATATCTCAAAGAAAATAGAGTCTACATTATTCATCAGGGCCACACCACAGGTCTGTATGATTTACAGATCCTGTAGGTTAGGAGGAGGCAAGAGGGGGGGGGATTGAAAATGGGATTAAGAAAGAAGGAAGTATTATGTTATTCTACATTTAGTAACCATAATGCTATAGAAACACACCGTAAGCAGCAGTGTTTCGGTGTAACACCAGAGAAGATTCACTTTTACTAAACAAAAAGTTCTGAAATAATGGAAATTTCTGATGAGAATTAAGAACAATATCCCACAAGGAATCCGAAACAAAAAAAAAAGTTGAACCCACAGAACACCATACTTGAAATATTAGAGTCAAAGTGTTGTTGTTTTTATGGGTGTCGCTTTCAGATTTGGGAAATTACAGGCACCGTGATAAATATTTCAGGCAGTTGATTACAATGAAAAGTAATTAACCCAGCTACAACAACAGGTGTTGTATGGGGAAATGCTGGCTTTTATCATGAAGTTGTGGGTGCATGTGCTAAGTGCGTTCGTCATTTTCTCCTTTCTTTTATGCAGAGAATGCCCTGGGGAAAGTATTCCAGTGCCAGCATTTATAGGATATAATGAAACCCCATTAAATATGTATCTGACTGCTAACAACTGTGTAGAGAAAGAATAACCTAACTATGGTTATGTCAGGCTGTCCACTCAGCCAGCTTTGGTGGTAGTAGTAGTCCTGTCTGATCTCATTTACCCTGTACTTAACTGCTGGGTTTGAGTTGAGGGAAAGAACTGTTATTTTTTGTGTCGCTTTATTTCATTTTTTTAATTAACAAATGCACGCAACAGGATTCAAAGCTCTGCCTGCTTTAATAGAAATAGGACAAAATAACTGTAAGTGTGAACATGGCTGTCCGCAAATAATTAGGGAAAAATGTTAACACTGCAAAACGAGAGATGTTCAGAGAGCTAGTGCATAGCACACGCATGGGTTTGAATGTTGTTACACTTGTTCATTCTGAGCCCGCTCCTGACAGCCAGGCTCAGGCAGAGACTCAAGCGCTTGCAAGGGGATGATGTCGGAGTCGGACTCACGTTTTTGATTCTCTTTTCCCACAGAAGTCGCCCTTACAAAGAAAACGCCAATGGACACACCGCAACCTTTCCCCCTCTCCCCCAAGTAATGCAAAATACGGGCAAAAGCTTCGCTCTCCCCCTCCTATCTGCATTTGCAAGGAGACAGAGGAGCTGTGTGTCTGCTTTTCCTGGCTTCCTCTAACCTGATATAACCTTCCCCGAGCTCTGAGGGTCTTGAACAGAAGATGAAATACAGGTAAAAAAAACAGAGCAGACAAGCCAGGTGAGTTGCTCCTGCAGAATGGCAGGGAGAAAACAGCACTGCTTTTACTGACCCAGGCTCTTTTCCAGATCCCTATCCTTTGCTTTTTTGCAAGAGATGTCTTGGGCTGCCTCAGCCAGTGTGCGATGGGCAACGGGTCAGGCTCAGCAGTTCAGCGCAGGGCATCCTCTGCGCATATGGGCTCCTCACAGCCCAGGGGCACAGGCAAGGTCCTGACTCTTACTGGGGGGGTGGAAGAAACACGTACAGTCAGCACCGGTGAACTGCAAACTCTGTGAACTCATAAACTGCATTTTCTTTCCCCTTCATGGGTTATTTGTCATTAGGACTATGCAGCAACATGGAAAAGAAAAATGTTGGTGTAGATCGCTATGATTTTCCTCACCAGTAATAAGCTTAGCTGCATACATTCCCTCAGGAAAAGGGCAAAGAAAATAACATTTATGACAGCACTTGTTATTTTTCTTCAGTAGGAGTAGATATAGGGGATGTATTTGCAAGGCGGGTTTGTTTGTCTAAAGATAAACAGAGTTATCTCTCTTAAGCCAGTTACATGATTTACGAGGGAAGACTTTTCAGGCTCTAAACAGCCTTAACAGCCTCTAAACATGCTCATAAAGTGTAATGTTCCTCCCGTCTGAGGCTGCATGAGTTCAAAAGTCATCTCCCACTTGTGCAGAGATCACTACTGCCTCATAAACTGTGAATTTACGGGGAACAGGTTACATCCACTGACCCCCAGAGACAAAAGCCGAACCTGACATTGATTATTTAATATCTTCCTGACAAATGCAGCTCAGAACAAAAAAATATTTGACTCTGGGCATTTGTAAGTCTGAGCTTTCAGGTTTGGGTTCGACTTTTAAGATTGCAGGGTTGGTTTTTTTTTTTTTGTGGTGCTTGCCATGTTACTTCCCATAATCAAATACTGACACGAGCATCTTACTGAAATAAGTAAGAAAAAAAAAGAAGCATTTTCCTTATCACAGATACAAAGCATTTTAAGAAAGCATCCAGTCACATGAGAAGAATATGACTGCTTATGGCGGCCTCAAGTCCCGTACAGAGCACACTTAGGCAAGTTGGAAAAGAAAGCGCAGACAACACGAGGCAGGTAGAAAAGGTATTTGAGGGTAAAAGGCCCATCGCCACGAGCAGATTTGGGTTTCAGCATTAAGCGCCCCTGCTAAACCCACTACCTAAGCAGCGACAAGCAGCTTGCAATCCAAGTACAAACACATTTATCTGTCAGAAAAGACTTTGCAGGAAGACCGTGCCTTGACATCTCAAGATTGACTGATAATTTTAATAAAGTCTGTTATCTGACAGGGGGTTGTTTACCCCTGACATTCAGTAACACCGCGTCGCTGCGTACGTGCACACGCACACTGCACGTGTGCTGAAAACATGGTCGTTTTCTGGCACCGGCAGCCTTTCCCTTGCAGAAATATTGCCGCGCTGACAGAGGCAGAACGACTTTGCCCGGACGGCTCTGCCCTTCCCCGGCTTTTCGGCGCAGGTCCCACCAGCCCTGTGCTCAGCACGTACCACCATGTCATGGGCGCCCCGGCATGCCTGGGTCTGCCCTTGCTCGCCCGGCTCTGCAAGGTTCCCCAGGAAGCTGCTTTCCCACAGGGAGCAGCAAGAATCACGGAATCATGGAATTTTCAGAGTTGGAAGGGACCTCTGGAGATCATCTAGTCCAACTCCCCTGCTGACGCAGGAATGCCTACAGCACATTACTCAGGACTGCATCCAGGCAGGTCTTGAAAATCTCCAGAGAAGGGGACTCCACAACCTCCCTGGGCAGCCTGTTTCAGTGCTCGGTCACCCTCACCGTAAAGAAGTTTTTCCTTATGTTTGAATGGAACTTCCTATGTTCCAACTTGTGCCCATTGCCCCTTGTCCTGTCACTGGGAACCGCTGCAAAGAGTCTGCCTCCATCCTCCTCCAACCCACCCTTTAGATACCAAACTGCAGGCAAACAGCTCTCTTTGTTTAACTGTGTTCAAACAGTCCCGCTGGAAGGAAAGGATGGATGCTCCCTAGAAAAGTCCCGACTGCCCAGCATGTCCCGCGACTGAGGCAGTTTTGTGCCGCACCAAGTAAGGTCTTATGCATGTTTCTGCCCAGGGGTTTCTGTGCGTGTGCAAGGGGAGCACAGTCATGCTCACACAATAGCCGGACGGGCTGGTGAATATACTTGCCCTTTCTCTCTCAAAAATACATGCATAGAAATTAAACCCATCATCAAGAAAACTAATTTCACTAGGAAAGCAAAGTGGCTGTAACGATAGGCAAGCGCCAGGTAGCTGTTGAATAAGTTCCATGATCTGAAGCTAGTAAAAGCCAAGCAATTTAGTATCGTTGGGGAGATTTTTCTTCCCACTTTGTAAAAGAAAAAGTTACAAAGGTTTCACCTAAGGTCTGTTTTAGTATTATGCATCGCATAATTTTGTTCACTTTTCTGATTTATCTTTGGAAAACACATAATCTCAAGTGGGATATCTGGCAAGAGCTGGAGAAATAGCAAGGATGAGCATCTTCAGTTGTAGCATCTCTTGCAATACATGCAAATGTCTACCTGACTTGACCAAGTTATAAGCCACTGAAAAACTGTGCTTGCAAAAGTTCAAGTTGTTGACAGACACGCTCTCTGAGCTACTGAAAGGATGCTGCGTCCCATGGCTCTAGGGATTAAATAATCCTGAAGAGGTTTCCCTGCAGCTACAGCCCTGGGCAGAGGAGCTGAGGGCAAGGAGGCCACGCTTGCTCACACTGCTGCCTCTCGAAAGGTGGGGAGGACGTCAATGAAGACAGCTGGGACAGCAACGCGATGGGAGAGGGGAAGCGGCTCAAGCACAGGGGGAGCCGGGCTGCTGCAAGCGTGAGCAGCGGGTACGTGAAGTCCTGGCAGACAGCTTCGGACCCGTGAGCCTCAACATTTCCTGGGGGGCAGCAATGGCTTCTGAACCCTGAGAGCAAAAAGGACTTTTAACCATCAACAACAACAGTTTCCTTCCAAGCTTGAGGTCAAACTACTGTTACCTGTAACCCATTAGCTCAAGTCACAGAAGGATGGCAAACATCCTACTGATGGCCAACATAAGTGTTAGTATGAACACACACAGAGAAACTCTATCTTGCTTTATTAACAACTTAGAAAAATGAAACGCAGAAATCACAATAAAGGCATTTGGCAGTGCAACATCACAGCCTAAAAATGCAGGAAATACTAGAATTGAAGTTGCCCTTACAAACATGCTGTAATACCTCCTTTAGTTATATTAACACAGGCCATTTTCTTTTTTCTATAAGATAATTACTTGGAAACAAATCAGTGTTATGTAGCAAGAAAGGCTGTTGCCTGTCTCAAGGGTTACAGAAGTTGCAAGTGGTCTAGAAAGCAGACAAGGGGTGGCAGAGGGGCCTTGCACTTCTGGGCAAGCGCTGGAGAGAGCCCTTCATAGACTGTAGACGCATCCTCTGCTACAAACGTGCTTAACTCTGGTGGGCAAGGAACATAGCCAAATTCTTCACAGGTGGGAAGTAATTTCTGTCCCCCTTGGAAAACCCTGCTGCTGAAAAGCTGAGTAGTAACAGCTGGAGCTGAAGCAGGAATAGCTGTGATGCCTCCTACGGGCCCATAAGCATCTTGGACTGACCACCCCTAGCTAATCCAGACTTTGGGCATAGTCTCCTTATTTCTCTTCCTGCCTCCACCTCCCCCAAAAAACTCAAACATCCACCCTACTGCCTTATTCAAACGAGTAATCCTGGAGCTAAACCGTTATCTCCGAAGCACTCAATATACTGAAAAAAAAAAAAAAAACCAACCAAAAACGCTATAGAAAAAAAATCACAAATAAAATAGCTGCTTTGTGTACAGAGTAGGATGTAAAGTGTGCGCAGCAAGGTAAGGAGCCAAGTAGACCATGTATTCTGTAACTCAGTATAAACTCTCACAACAGCAATCACCCAGTAAATTAACTGATATTGGCCTCTTGTGCAGAAGAATCGTACTTCATCCTCATGTAATCGAGAAAAAAATAATAAATCTCACGAGCATTTAAAGACACTAGAAACAGCCTTAGAAAGTCGGTTTTCGTGACAAAAATTAGTCTGACATCCTGTAACTTCTGAAACCTTTGTCTTTCCAACTTTTACATTGTTTATCAAATACTTCATAGGCAGTTACTTTTTGTACATAACTGAGCGTGCAGAACAACCTTCAGAATGATGCATCAGCTCAGCTCCCATACACAGAGGGGGTTATATTGCTTCTGCGAATCAACTGCTAGAAGACTGCAGAACACACAGTTTTGTTTTCAGAGTGTTTTTAGACATCAATTTATTTCTAAAGAGACCCCTTTCAGGTTACCTTTAATAGAATTAAAAAGAAAAAAAAAAAAAATCAGATCACTTCCTTTGCCTCAGGCTTTCTTATTTAGAAAAAATAAAAATCAATAAACTGGCAAGCAATTCTTTTGCGATATGGACTCTAAACCTCACTTTTGCCAGGCAGCAGGCACAGAATTTGTAGTACAAGCTGTCGAGAGATGCTGAAAGCGCAGCCTTGGCAAAATAAAGGTTTGAGGGAGTCTATCGGTAGTATTATTTACAGACAGGACAGCTGTGCCGGTGACTGAAGTAAAACACCCTGACTAAATATAATCTGAAGCCAGAGATAAGTAAGTGTTTCAAAGCTACGTCCCTACAAGAGGCACATGTTTAGCTTTTCATGCATCACAATGGATGTCCCACATGAACTTTTTTCTTCTTCAGGTTTCCTTCAGCCCCCGACTGTCCCTGTCACCCTGTGCCAGATGGGAAGTGAGAGCTAAGCCGATCCACCTCTTTGTGGTGGAAACCCCCCGAGCTTCGGCTACAGGTTACTGAAGCCTTCATGAAAAATTCAGAGCTGGTGTAACAAGCTTGCTGAAAGTAAAATGCGTGTCACATTATCCACCCTCCCTTTTTGCTAGGGCTGAACTACCATCGCTGAGAGGCAGAAAACGTGCCTGTGACAAACTTGTACAGGGATATGGATGCAAAAACAAGCATCCTGTTTTCACCTTTTTATTTTAGTGGTAATATTAATATGGCGTAAAAAACTAAGGAGCAATAAAAGAACAGAGAAAATTGATTTATAGAGACACATAAGGGAAGGGGACACTGAAAACTGCTAAGTTGCTGAAAAGACTGGGATGTGGAAGCATCTTGTAGCTTTCTCAGTAGCAGTTAAGCCTTCATGGTCATTAGGCATTAGACGTCATTTAAATGTAGTAATATACGACTTAGTTTCAAAAATTTATTTCAGATGCTAAATTCAGTGCCTTTTAAAGGTGTGATTTGCTGTCAGAGGAAGAGACCAGTGGAAGGCGGAATGGCCTGAGTAGAAACCAGCTTTGCAACTTGGCCCAACCTTCCCGTTTGTGCTTTCGCTCTGCAAGCGCAAGGGTACACATGGCTCCCAGTGCTTACTAGAGCTTGTCCCTGCCGTCCGACACACGGAATACTGGAGACGGACTATGCAAGTAATGTAAACACAGCACGTGGCTCTGTTTGTCAGAGACTGCAGGCTCAGGGAGGTGGGGAGCAGCGTGTCCCTTTCAGCCGACTGCCTGCCACGTCACCCCCCCGAGGAGTCTGCTTCCTGCCACATACTCTGTACTTGAGCATTCGTAAGGAAAAACATAAATAAGAGATGGATAAACCAGAGAGGCGGTATAGGAATATACCCGGTTTGGGATAAACAACGTGTGGACATTGCTTCTTTCCTTAGTAAGGCTCCAACCTCCAAGACTTTGTCCCGTATCCATTTCTCATTCAATGATATTTTTTCCTGAACTAAAATGGAGTCAAGCAAGTCTAGGCGTCCTCTTATACAGCGGAGAGGAAAGCCAAAAATGCAATGGATGCCTCATACACCACCTCCGACTCACCTGCCAGGAAAGCCACACGACGGGCATGAACCCAGCTCACTGTGGGGGAAACAGAGTCCCAACCCTGGTACTCTGAAGAAAACACAGTTCCTCAAAGATGCAGTTTGTCCTTCGCATGTGAAAATGCCACGCAAATGGAGTGTGAGCAGAGAGGTCTCCATGGTCTTCTTAACACTTGGTGAAAATCTCTGCTTCGTTCAGCCCTGGTAGGGACACACATGGTTAATTTTGGGTCACGTATACCTACCCATGGGGCCCAGGCACATCTCAGAGCCCTTGGAGTGGTCACAGACTCCATTCAGCTGTTGCAGAAGTAGCATCAAGCTACTGAGTTTACAGTCAAAACAAAAACCTTACAGCAACCACATAATTTGAAAACTGATTCTCAGAAAGTAGCTATTAGTAACAACTGATCGTTTATTCTCGCTACTGTAATAATGCGATTTCTGTTTAATCTCAGTGGAGCTTTAATGTTCGGCAGGGTTTGACCCACGTCTGATGAAGGTACAGGGAAAATTTAGCATCAACACACAAACTTTGCAACTTCTTATAGCACCAGTACTCTCTTCCCAAGTAAAGGGAAACCTGTGCTGCATCCACAACCTACACAACTCACTACTACACACGCGGCTGAGCATTGTTCCTTTTTCCCTTTTGGCTTTTTAGCCTGCAAGTCTCTGTTAAAGTGTATCAACACCTGCGTCTTAATTTAGAAGTGTGTTTACCTCAACAGTTTCAGTTCTGAGCAGTAAAGATACCTTTTTCTAAAGACAAAATTTAAAAATAAAATTATTTCTGTCTGTGCATATAAATTGTATTTCTAAACAGTCAGTAAGTATAAGAAGTCTTCCCTATCCACAGAAATAGATATGAGGATTCAGGATAAATATTCGTGCAACAACTTTAATGATCTCAGAGGGTCTATTGATGGAATGAATTGGAAAAAAAAAAAAAAGAAAAAAATAAAAAAGTCTATGCCGGGATCTTGTTATTCGGCACAGAAGGGCAGCCGTCTCTGGGGTGAAACAGCAATTGCCAGTGCTGCACTGCAGCCTCGCACAACAGCTTGGGTCATGACTTACGGATGTTGTATTGATCAGGAAAAGCATGTGTAATTAAATAGGTTAAAGAAAAAGATGGAAACATAGTTGCAATACAGCAAGACCGTAGTGTTGTTAAAAATACCAGGAGACCATTAAATGCTTGAAATAACCTGGACTCCAAGTCTAAACATCACCTTACAAATCAGCTCCCACAACAGGGTCCTCTAGGGACAGAAGGTGCACAGTGAAGTTCAGAAGTGTGCTTCCACTCTTAAAGACCTCTCCTTATGAAAGCATTATTGAAATCATCTTCGCTGCTCACATCCCCCTCTACTGTGGTGTTTTATGCTTTGCTGCTCATCAGGTGAAATTATTTTTACTTATAGTCATAATGCAGACCATTTTAATGGAGACAAAAACATCACCAAGTTACCTAACGTACCTTTTATAGCACTTACATGGTAGCACATGCTACCTTAAACTCTGGGGCTACCAGTGGATCCTAAAATTCCCATTTTGTATTTCATTTGCTGTTTAGAAAAGTAAAAAAATCCAAACCCTCTTGGGACAATAAAGCAAGTCTTCAAAATATTTTATGTGCTGTCCTCTGCTGTGCCAAAAATTCACATCTGCCAGCGAGGTACAGATGTTGAGCAGAACCTTCTCTTGGGTGTGTGGGATGGTGGGAGCCAGGGTGGAGGGGACCTTTCTCCCACTCCGTCCCCATTAATTCCTTGCAGGGACCAGCACAGCAGAAGGAAGAGACCCGGGAAGAAGCGGTTGTGGCTGCATGGTGCCCCCAGGTTTTGCTTCCTGGGGAAGCAGAGTTCAGTGGGAAGGGGTGGCAGGGGCAGCTGGGCACACAGTGGCTAGTAGGTTTCAGTAGATCCATATAAAACACGGGACCTGAGCATGCCGAATGCTTCATACCCCAGCTCCACAGTGAGATAAGCTGCATCCACATCCCTTGGCCCGGCCCCATTTCCCTGTGAAGAAAACATGGGTGCAGGGGTCAGAAGGGCGCACGGTGCTCCCCGACCAGCTGAGCGGTCGGGGCCCAGGGCAGCAGGTCACACTGCAGAGCCCCCCACCTCCCGGGAAGGCAGGAGCACCGCCAGGCTGGGCACCCCTTTGACCTGCCAGCTTGCCTTGGCTAAGCCAGGACGCCGCGTGCAACAGCAGCCCTAACAGACACCCCAAATATAAACTCCCTAATAGTTAAATTGTGCATGAGAAAACAGATTCCTGGAAGGCATCTCCCTTCTTGTACATACAGGCAACAACAAGTGTCGCTCCATGTCATTTATAGCAATTACTTTCTCCTGGAAAAACAGACCTTTGCCTTTATTAAACAGCATTTGGATTAAGGCATAATTACCTCCCAGAATTACATGCTTGCTTGGAGAGTTTAGATAAGATGTTTCAGGCTAAAGAGTAGCTTGTGCAGATGATACATTATTTCTACACATGTTCCCTGCTTTCCCGATTCCTTTTTGCCAAGAAAACTTCAACATAATCATTTCTGCATGAATACTCACTGATAGGCCATCACGTGAGACTGATATGTACACAAACTATTGAGAGCATGTAAGTAGTCTCAGACACACTGGCAAGAAAACCAGAAAGACTAAAAAAAAAAAAAAAAAATCATATGACCACATCTGTCTTTCTACTCACAACTCCCTCTTCTCGCCAAACTCAGAATTTTAAAAAAAGGAAAAAAAAGTAAAATCCTAAGAAGTTTTTGTCCTAACCAACTCTGAGATTTGTGACATGCTTTTACTCAAACTTGAGGTAAAAAAATGCTTGCAACTGTTTCCCCAAATTATATCTTTTCTATTTATGTTTTGTAAAACTCTGGCTTTTGAAGTCATATCCAACTCTGTCAAACACTGGTGCAATTACTTTAATGAAAGTAATTAATAATTCACTGGTTTTTCTTTTATGGTTTAGGAAGGCTTGTGACAGTTATGAATAACATTCAGTTTTGTTTGCTAAGGATTTTTTTCTTATTTTCCCCTATCTCTATTATCTTACAACCTAATCCTCTGCCTACCTGCCCTGACTGCTTCTGCACTCCCTCATTGTTTACAAAATGAATAATTAATGGCTGATAACCTGCAGCCAAATGCCTCCCACCCTATTTCTCCTGCCTGGTCTATGCCATTTTCTAGGTTATTCCAGCAGCTTGGTTTACAGGCCTTGATATCACTTACATGTTTGAAAGAAAGAAATGAGAGCAAATAAAAGTGTAACAAGGGGAAAGTTCATGTTAACATGAGCTGTAGTACCTACCTATCTGTAGTTCATTTTTGCAGCATTTGTGACATAGCAAAATTAAATATGTCTATCCTTATCTTTATAAAGTAATACAAAAAACACAGAGAACACCTAGAGCAGCAGGAAAATCACTGCAAATGCCTTGACCATTTTCTAAAACGTATCTCCTGTTTTCCAGCACCAGCCTGTCATCCCTGTCCCTCAGGGCATCTTCCCAGCATCCACAAACGCCACTTGAATTGTCCACCCCTCATGACTCGGCAAAACACTGGTGTCCACTTACCGCTCGTATTATCGTATTTTGTCAGTCAATGAACAAACATCAAAAAATGATCTCCTCTCCAACCAGCAAGCGACAGCTTACAAAAGCCTGTGAAGCAGAGCCATCTCACAAGCACGCACAGCCCTCCATGCAGGGATGAGCTTCCGCTTCCCTGCACAGCAACAAAAGCTGGGTCAGGGGACGCTCTTTTTGACTTTCCTGTGATGGCCCTGACTTCTGAAGACTCATTTTTAATTTAGTTTTCCAGCTCAGCATCTAAACTAAGACTTGTCCCTCTTCTTGCTTCCGTTACTTTGCACTCGCAGCAGTTACGTTTGATTTGCTTGTGGGCGCTGGAGCCCAGGTTCTGGCTCTCAGCTTGTCCTAGGTGTGTTCCTCAACACCTGCACAAGGAAGCTCAAGTTGCCCAAAATGCAGGTGAACAATAAAAACTAGTATGTGTGGTCCGGACTAAGCATGCCATGAAATTCAGATATTTGGCATATGTTTTTCTTTTTCAAACTAAACATTTCTTTTGGCATCAAAGAGGCACCCAGATCTTGGCTACAGCTGTAACCAGGAGTGTTCAGATAATGCGCTAGTAACGAATGCACATCAGCCTAGTTTAAACAGATGCAGGCTTTTCCCTACAGGGTAGTGCTGAACTTCATATTCTTCACACAGTATCCATTCATTTGAAATTATATGAACAAAAACAGTAAAGCATATGTTCTTGGGTTTGCTGATGGTTCAAAAAGTTAAGGTGACACAGCTTTACAGTTCTCCCACTGATATAAATCATGTAAACAACAACAAAGCCTATTCAAAATTGTTAATCTGTAATTAAATGCATCACATACTGTAATCTTACTGACAAAGAGAAACATGATGATAAAACAAACAAGTAAAAGGCAAAAAGTGAAGCTAAAAATTATTCAAATGCGTGTAAATTGTTAAAACTGGTAACAGAGTTTACACTTTTTACGGGAAAGCCAGATTCATGCCTACTGACAAATAATAAAAGAAAGAAGGCTCTCTCACTTACAATTAATTTGGGGCCTGATCACCTGTAATGCCCTTAGCAGAGGAC
This sequence comes from Burhinus bistriatus, assembly GCA_013397275.1. Taxonomy (NCBI): domain Eukaryota; kingdom Metazoa; phylum Chordata; class Aves; order Charadriiformes; family Burhinidae; genus Burhinus; species Burhinus bistriatus. The sequence goes on from VYXH01008210.1 coordinate 1,239,936, forward strand.
AGATTCAGATTTCTGAGTATTAGTGGCACTTTCACCAACACAATGAGCTGGTGGTAAATCCTCTGCCTTTCAAGAGAAGGAAATTAGTAAAGCTGGCTGGGACATCAGTGCTTTGAGACTTGGTTCTGTTCCACTGCCCATTCATTGGAAATTCAGGAAGGGACGTGATTTTTCAACATGCCACCTCAGAGTTTCTGATGTGAAATCTATTTTGCATGATGCCTGCGCAGTGAGAGAAGTGACAGTTTCTGGCAGCAGCTGACCTGCAGAGTCCCAGGCTCTGGGCAGATCACGCTAGGTCCAGAGATTGCCACTGCTTCAGATCACTCTTCTTTCAGGCTCCCTCAAGATAATTAAAGACCTCCCAACCCATTCCTTAGGGGATTTCAGGGCCTTTCGCTGCCCCAGGTTAATGATGGTCCTGACACTGGGGGCTTCCCCCAGAGCCATGGACATCAGGAGGCCTGAGTCTCTCCATCACAGCTAACTTTTGAAGGGCAGAAGACCTTCAAGGCTCAGTACCTTTGACAGAGCTACAGGTTCCCAGCAGCCTGCAAAACCTGCCCACATCTCAAGAAAAGTTACTTGAAACCGAGAGATTTTCTACAGAACAGTTTGCAAGACGCAGTACAAAGCAACATTTTTTTTCTCCACAAAGTTATTTAATTAGAAAATCCTGACAAGTTTAATTGTTTAAAGTTAGAAATTAAACAGAGGGGCGCTTGAGAAGGTTACTGGGGCAAGAGGGTTGAAGAGATGAAGAGTGGCCGGTGAGACGTGAACACTTGGCACTACATTCTGGATACCACCAGCCAAAATACCATTGCCGGGAGGCAACATCTAACTTCTGATCATTTCTGCTTTCAGACAGCAGCGTGCAGTGGTAAGGTGTTCAGCTGTGAGTCAGGAGGTGTTGGCTCATTCCTGACTATATCACAGGGCTTAGACAAACAGCTCTGAATTGGGTCCTCCACATCTCAAAAGGAGATACTAACTCCAAACGTAATTCAGCAGGATACTTAGGCTTACTTCATCCAAGTGCATTATAGGACTTGGGTTTGGATTGCAAATGTTACGAAACACAGGAAAAGTTTAAAAAAAATAGGATGTGGCTCTGTGGTTGACTATGTCTAGTCCAAATCCCAGATGCTAAAGAAAAAATGGAGAAGGCGAAGAGAGAAATACACTGAGGAAAGAGAAAAGAGCAATGATACCATGACAATGTAATAAAATCATAAAAAGTCATATCTATCTTAACCTAGCAAACAATAAAAGCATTTGTGTAGGAAAATCTTGGACTAATAAAATGCATAGTTTCTTAATTTCCAATTAAATCCAACAGCTAATTCTTTGCATTAAAAAATTAAATACTGACAAAACAACTTCTGAGAAATGGAATACTCTAATCCTCTCAGGAGACTTTTATAAAAGAATTTTTTAAAGACTCAGCAGTTAAACTTCTACTAATAAGAACACAAACATACAAAGACAGTTTAAGAAGTTATGTCTATCTGTGTGTCACATTCAGGGTTTGAGGCTTTTTTTTTGTATTCACACTATTGCCAAAGCATCTGAGAAATAAGAGCAACCTACTAAGAAACTAAATAATGTTTTTCTTTTCTTTCTGTGACGCAAGTTTTACACAAAGCTTCAAAAGCAAATTCTTTCCGTATGTTTTATTTCAGCCATAAAATACGTGCTTAGTACCAGTGAAACGCTACAAGACGTGTTTATGCTGCGCTCCTATGGCCTTATGCCACCTGGCCAGGAGCCGTTGGTAAGGCAGCCGGGCACACACCCTGTCGTGTGTGCTCAGGTTTTATTGCCCATTCAAAAAAACCCATCATTTTGAAAAGGAACAGAACTAACACCAAGAAAACCCCAACCTGGATAAAATTAGAGTGAGCTAAACTTGCAGCCAAAATGCAAAGAAATCTGAATACCAGCCTTCTATGCTGGAAAAATATTTAGCTGATTCATTGACTTTTCCATTGTCACATCGTACCTCCCTGTTACAAGCGGGACTAAGCCTTTCAGTGCCATCGATTTCAGGTGAAGCTGCTCTTCAGTTATCCAGTTTATCACCTTTTCTCAGGGACGGCTTACCACCTCTTTTCAGACTGAAAAAGAGCACACGCGCAGCTAGGCGAGTTTCCAAAACAGGCCCAGGAGCGGGCTGGGCTCAGTACGGCACGCCGGGCCCTGCCTGCCCTCTCGAACGCCCGTCTGCTGACTGAATAGGTATTCATTCGTGTCGGGGGCTTGTGAAACACCCCTTACGGCTGCGTAGCAAAGGGCAGACACCCACTATAGACACCATTGTTTTGGAGCCCTCTAGTAGAAGATTCACACGGAGTTGTAGTAGCAGCCCTTTCAACGGGCAGTTCCCGTGCCAGAAGAAATTGCTGTGCTGGCAAATTAACAGTTGTGTCTGCTACAGAAACGGGAAGGAAGTAAATTTCTAAGTGAAGATGATTAACTTTCCTATTTTGCTTTCTTCTTTTTTTTAAGCAGGGATCTGTCCCACATGATCCAGCCAACATAAAAGCCCCTGGAAATAAATACTTTGATACTTAAATAAAAGCATGAATCTGGTAAGGGATCTATTGCTTTTGCAAGGCCAGAGATGTGCTTTATGACTTAGAAGATCATCCAGTTTTCAGAAACCTAAATGGCAAAGATCAGCAAGGTTGTCTCAAAATGCACCACGAGTTGGCATTTGTGCAGTGTGAGAGAGACCCTCGAGGCACTGATCTCGTCAGTTCACCTGCTCTAATTGCTTTCAGACACATTTGTACATTGAGTGCATAAATGATTACGAGACATTCAAAGCCAGGGCTTACCACCCTTATCTGAGTGATCACGTTAGAGTCCTAAATGAGACACCCATATGACTCCAGCTAAAACACACATACGTACGTTTGTGCGAGCAGGGCTTTGCACACCCTAAAGCTGCCCACATAAAATCACCAAAGCTAGAAATACAGAGTGAAACTTCAAGCACCAACATCAAAATGAAACATGCTAGGATTGTGTTCATAATGTTTTACAGCATCATCAACAAGGGCTTTCCCTTCATCCGTGGGATCCTTGTTTTAATTACATTGGATAGCTTGTTTTAGTTTGGTTTATGGGCACATCGTGTGCACTCTTGCACAGTTGAGTAATCCCATTCAATTCCAAAGGCTTATTTATGAGCATAAAGATGACTTACGGTAATAAAGAGCTACACCCTTGTCGTTCCAGTGCTCACCTGCTAACTGAGAATGTTATCGTAATACAAACAATGAAAAAAAAAAATAAAAATAATCAGATTCCGTTTACAGCCATGCCTGAACAAAGCACAACTACGCAGAGAAGGATAAACAAGGATCCTCTCACAGCCTCCAATTCCTGCACTGTTTCAAGATGAGAGAAGGAAATTGGAACTACAGTTCTTAGAAGGATGAAAAATCCTTGTTTCACTGAGGATCCAAGAAAGACACTTCTCCCACTGTTTCTTTCATAAGAATGAAACACCTGCTTTCAAATGCCATGCTTCTGGTTTTGGGGGTTTTTTGGTTAGGTTTGGGTTTGGTTTTTTTTTAATGCTATGAGCATTTCTTTCTTTCTGATTGTATATCAAGACTAAGTTATTACGCAAAACAAACTAATTTTATCAACATGCTCCTTTGTAATATAATTACAAATTCAAACAGATTATAGTTCAGCAGGAACTGGGGTTTCTTTAATTCTTGCTTTTGTTATATTTTGGTTTACCTTTTATACCTACTTATGTCAGTGGTTTCATTTCAACCACCAATAAGACTCCATGTCTCTGTCTTACTCCCCCTGCCCCCCCCAAGAAAATACCCCTCTCCTACACAGTTTTTCATCCTGTTTGCTCCTCGCCTCTCTCCAGTGGAGGTCCTGCTGCAGCAGAGGACAGGTAAGCATCCTGGGGGTAGAGCCAGCTCAGAAAGAAACGGATCTTTCCCTGCCAGCCACAAACTACTGGGATTCTCCCTACACAGAGGCAATTCAGGGAGAGGCTCCTGCCAATAGAAATCCACTTGGGCTGTGTAAACAGAGGGAAGGACCAGAGACTATGAGCTCTGGAGAGAGACTGCTTCCTTGTGATAAACTAAGCTAATAAGTAAGTTTTAAAAAGAACATGACCTCAAACGTTGAGAGCTTCAAAGAAGGATCAGCTTATGCAAAAATTGTGGGTGATATTTTGGGTAAAAACGTTACTTTGCATTGGCCAATTGCATCCGTTATTTAGGCTTCAGAGACTGATGAAAAGAAAATCCAGTTAAAGAAAGGAGGAAGAGCACGAAGTCCTTGCCTATAATTCCACAGCTTACCCCTGCCAGCCCAGTGTGCTACACTGGCATGCCAGAGCCAGACAGGGAGGCAATGAAGAAGTCTGTCCCCTGATTTTTGCCACCTGCTAATGTCTCCTAACTGATGTTAGCTTACAGCAGAGAGCTGCTGTTTCATGTCAGCTAGCAGACTGAGGCACCGAGAAGAGCAAGGAGAGACTTCCAGTGATTTCAAACACCTGTCCTTCTTTTATGTCTGCAGGGGGGTGTGGGGTGTGCTGGATTTTATCTTGATGCTTTGGGTCTATCAGCTCTGTACTCTGAAAATATGATCTATGCCACACACAAATAATTAATTACTACAGTTACCAGTCCTGTCCAGTCCTTGTATCTCTCTTATGTATATGTCAAAAATCACCCACTCAACAGCCTAAAGGATTTACTTTGGCGTGGTACTTATTTTTGGATGAGCAATATTGTTAAATTAAATCACCAACCCACAGATCTCTCGATGGACAGCATTCCTGAAGATTCAACAGTCTTAAGATTGATTCTTAGCACAGTTACTGTAAGAAATTTGAATCTTCATATTTCGTTTGGAGGATTTATTTTTCTTCAATATTTTGTTTCATATTAAAGCTCATAAATTGAAATACAGATTGGATCAATATCATCTGCTTTCAGTTATAGCTTAATGAAAATCACCTTGCACCTTTTATACAAAAGGCAATCTGTAGACCCCAGAAGAAATAACTACCGTCTCATCTGTGTAATGAGCCAAGCGTCTATATTTCACATATTACTCGGGTCTTCGGCTATAGATGCTATACGGATTAAAAATACACACTGCATTAAACAAGGCGGGGTGAAAAGGTTTTCACTGCATTAAACAAGGCGGGGTGAAAAGGTTTTCACTGTGGAATTTTTTTTTTTATTATTTTATTTTTTTAGGAGTCGGTATTAGCAGGAAGGCACTAAACTGAGGAAACAAAACCGGAGTCAGTCGGCAGGGGTAAATAAATTTAAAAAATACACAAATAAAATAATAATAAATAATAATAATAATAATAAAAAAAGGCAAAATAGAGCCCAGCCCCGCGAAGAGCCCCTGGAGCCGGCAGCGCGGCGGCAGAGCCGGGAGCCGCCCGGTGGCTACCATGGACAGAGCCCGCCGCGCCGCCCGGCCGCCGCCCCGGCAGCGGGGGGAGGCGGCGGGAAGGCCGGGCGGGAGCGGGACGGAGCCGCCCCCGAGCTCCCCGCGCCCTGAGAAGGTACCGGCCCCGGGCAGAGCAGTCCCTACAGGGAAATACTGCTTCGTGCAAAAAGTTTTAGACGCGCCGCCACCGGCTCCGGTGCCGGAGAGCAGAGTTACAAAGCAGGCGGCGGGAGCGAAGCGGGCGGTTTTCTTGGCGCCGCTTCACGGTTTTTTATGGCGATTTCTGAATTAGGTCAGACTTCACTCTCTTGACTCAGGGCATCCTTCGGAACACCTGCCTCGGAGCAGTTACCGCGTTATTATTAGGCGAGCACAAAAGCCATGAAGTTCAGTTGCAATAAAATGTTAATAAAAGAGTTTATTGCAGGGTGTGTAAACCTAAAATTTTAAATTAATCAAGAGAGCAGCTTATAGGCAACTTCAAAGGCTATTTTGTCAACGTAACTGTGTCCTACTATTTACAATACAGAAACCTTGCTAAATAATACATTTTGTTTGGGGCAAACTATTCTTCCTGCAGGTTGATCCTGTAGAAGGGGCAATCGTGATCCCTCAGGAATTTTCATTTTGGGTATACAGTATACTCGACACAGGAATTTCCTATTACCGATTTTGTAGCCTATTACTTCTGAAGGATGGTTGCCATTAACACCTATTTCTCCGAGATAACGTGATGCCAAAGGGAAATCTGAAATAGGAATAGGAAAGCTGAAATGAGTCTGCTGACACTGCACTTCAAATATTTTTTCAAAAAGCTCCAAAAGTAGAGCTAATATCTTTAAACAGCTCAGTAGGAGCCAGATGCTAACACTGTTATTCAAACCAATTTAGTATCATCAAAATCTGAAACTGAACTCAGAGGTAGAATTGAAAATATACAAAACTGATATACATTGAAAAGATATAAAACTACCTGATGCCACCTATTCGTAAAATAAAACGTTTCTTGCTCCAGTTGAAGATTTTTCTGAACGTACCAATTTATTCTCCAAAAGATTAACACTCAAGTAACCTCACCAAGAAGGCTGTGATCTTAAAAACAAATTAACCAAAATGCAAAAGTATGTTTAATTATCAGAACCAGCTTGCTTCATCTTACCATTAAGATTTGTAAGATTTTCAGGAAATGCAAACTGAGATTTATATGTAAGTGGGCCACAATTTTTGGTGGGGTATGGCATTGCTCAGAATTGCCTCTGTAATTTTTCCTTTCAGTCAAATAGACACCTTGATTTGATATTTTTCATTTCATAAATTTTGGTTTATGAAAATCAAGAGGATCCATCAAAATTGATGCCTTTATGAAAAAGCATCCTCAACTTTGATAATCTGCTGGGTCTTTATTTGAATAAACAAATTAAAGGTCTGCCAAAGGAAGACAGCAAACTATTTGTTCCCAACATTTGCTGCAGACTTTGACAAGTCTTATTCAGTCTCACCTGCCGATCCTCTGCACAGACCCTGATCCTGCACCACCATCTACTTCAGGAATCTCAGGGTCAGGTCCCTGCATTATCTCCACCAATGTTGTCAAGGCTGTGTAAGTATAACATATACGACTGCAAAATGCACCCACAGATATCACTTCAGTATTTAAGTAAGAGGCTGAATTTTCCTCCCCTGCCAAGTGCCCAACTGCCACAGAAACAACTGAAAACCTCTGAACACTCAGCAGCTTTTGAAACCCAGAAGCCTGGCTTTAGATGCTCACCTTTCATGTTACTTATTTCTATTTTAGGGCATAACTTGTCTTGTTCCCTGTTTTAAGAACACTTGAAATTACGACTGTAGAACCTCCACGGTAAGTTTTGGCCCACTGTTGTCAGTTGGGCCAGCACAATGCTCGTCTGTTTGCTCTTCTTTGATTACTTGGAAAACAAAAGGAAACCAAAGATAGAAGTATTCTTTCCAGCTGTCACTTCCCCCAGGGAAGGGAATACTAGCGGAAAAACTATGAATCACTTTATAAACTCTTGTTTAACCAGGCATACGGAGGTTAATACCCCCTACACACACCTCCATAGTTGAATAACCAAACTCATGCACAGCCAGGGACCCTCCAAGCATTGGAGGGCACCAGGGAGATCGTCCTCCAGGGCTGCCACCACAAGCTCCAGCTGGGGAAGTGCTGCAGGTGCAGGCCTAGGGATACCTGCCATGGGAGTGTCACCCAAGCGTCACAGCAGCCCCAGGCAGGTGCATGGCAGTACTAGGAACTTCCTAGCACACCCCCAGTGCCTCACAGCTGCTTAAATCACACGGAACCATGCGTGCCCCAGCCCCTAGAGCAGCCCAAACCTGCAGGCCAAGGTTGTAAAATCGCCATTAAAAACAGCACAGAGTCTTCACACCCCTAAATCCTAAAGGAGCCAGGCTGAGAAATGGGTTCATTGAAACAATACCTGGGAGCCTTTGCAGGATTAGGTAATGAAACCATTTAAAACTGCCTTTCCTTAAAACACGCATCACTCCTCAGCCTCTACTTTGGATACTGCTCACCACGGTTCCCCTGGGGGGTGTCAGGCTTGGAGTCAGCAGTCACAGGCAACAGCAGCATTCAAGTCAAGCTATCTCATTACTTGCTAACCCCAAAGTTACAGTGAGCGATGCTTCTGAGCTTTCGCTATCCTTCTCAACAGGCAAACCCTGGGAACCTAATGGCAATTCAGAGCCTTTCTGTCCTGGTTTTCACCCTCACAGCACCAGACTTCAGGTTTTCAAGCCTTTTTAAACAAAAAGCTTTCAGGATATTCTGCAACGCGTGAGGAAGTCACCAAACTGCAGGGTAGGGAACAGGGTTATTTGGATGCTTTGCTAGCCGAGTAATAAAAGTATAATTGATTCAATCCAGAAGTCTTTCCATGACCAGAGAAGACCCACATGAAAATCTGCTATGAGAGTATTTTTGCAAGGCATTCTTGTACATGGTGCAGCATAACAGTGCAAGTCCGGCTGTATCTAGCACAACTTCACTACAAATGTTACAGCACCGGTAATTTCAGAAAAATAACAGATATTCTTCCTACCTGAGAGATGATTGAGGCTGGTGGGTGCTGCATGTTCTGCACATCAGACCGTGCCTTACCTTCTCACATGCTCTGGAAAACTACCTCAAGCCCATACACTAAAACACACCAGAGAGGACACTCCAACAGGAGCAATTTATACAGCCTGGTTTGGGCTGGCCTCACATCCAGGTAGTCCTCATCAAACTTGATGAGGGAACAACCCACGCATCGAGGGAATGATTTTGCTCACAGAAGCCTGCATTCAGTTGCTATCCTTCCCAAGGTGTTGCTCAGCTTCAGCCTGCAACAGAAAAACTCCACCTCTCCCTCTCTCTCAACCCACCCTAAATAACAGGCAGGGGCAAGGCATCTGCTCTGCATCCTGCTTTCCGGGGTGTTGGGAAAGGATGACCCTACCAAGTGGCACACTGAACCATCTCTCTGCTGGTGAAAAGCCAGCCCCAGGCTGAGTATCCTTTGCTTCGAACAAAGTCTTGTAACTGGAAATGCTTTTGAAGTGACTGGAAGAAAGGACGTGGTATGAGAAGAAGGAGGCACACGGCCTGCACTGCCCTGGGCTCCTGTTGTCCACAGCAAGTCACTTAACATTGCTGGGCCTCAGGTCCTTCTCCAAAGGCAGGATGATACCTCCCCATGACACTGAGGAGTGTCTTAGGGACCGAGAATTATTTAAGTAGCCCCCATATAAGCTTTAGTCAAGCTCTCAACTGTACTATTTCTGTAGGGTTTAGTGCACAGTTATGAAAGTTATCCTACAGATCATCACAGCTTGCTGAGTCAGCACTTTGTGGGACCTTCATGTAACACTGGCCCTTAGTTCAGCATTAGTACTTGCACAGGAAAAATAAAACAATAATAATTAGGAAGAAAAAAAAAAAGTATGTTGGTAAATACAAAACAAATACTAAAGCACAGCTTTTGCCCACAGCAACTGAAATCCAAAGAAAACCAGATGTGCAGAAGTATTTAGCACACTTTACATTGCTTTTTTAAAAATGGAGTACAGAAGAGCCCAGTGCCCGCTCTGACAGGGATCCCTGCTTCCCCCGCTCCCAGCTTTGCTCTGACCCTGCAGACAGCCTAATCCTCCACCAGTGGAAACCAGCAGCAAGCCTTCTCTCAGCCTCACCGCCGGCAGTAACTCTCCCTGCAAAACACTTAGGCAAAAGGACTAGCCTTGCCGTGCTTAAAAAAAAAAAAAAAA
>VYXH01008210.1:1268021-1285629 GCA_013397275.1 Burhinus bistriatus
TTTCCCCCAGCTGTGCTTTTTTGACTTCTAGCAGTTCTATAACATTTGCCACCTTCACACCAGGCTCCCAGGCAAAATGCTTGCCACAGCATCTTCTGGGTGCCTCTGGCTGTGCCAGAGTGGGAAAGGAGGGTCCCTCTGCAGTCGAGTCAGGGGAGTAGGTGGCACCTCTGAGCCTTTCTTTGAGTGGCAACAGGAGTTAGATTCAGGTGGGGCAATTTTCTATATGTATAAGGAGGATATGATCTCTCCATTCAAGAGGCCGCTTCCCATGGATGTTTGCAGACAGGGCTTTGATCCAGTTGATCATAAATCCTACACATAGTTAGGGAGCTAACAGGAAAACCTGCGTAGATAGAAGGGGCTGCTGAGAAGGGAGGGGCTGCTTTCCACCTCCCTGGCTTGCTACTTTTTTTTCCAGCGATGTCCCATCTACAGTCATGTGCCAGGGGCACATGGGTTACTGCACCCTGTGTAGCAATAATGCTGCGGGAAGGGTAATGGCAGGCAAAGCTCGGCTGTCCTGGTGGGCAACCAGGTGTGAACTCTCAAATTAGGGGTGGGGGGCATCTTTGCCCTGAAATAAACACTGCTTTCTTCTTCCTGCTCTCTGGAGCTTCCCCTGACTGGTGCTGGGGGAGGTGGTGTGTGTCTAAATGGAGGGGGGGGGCAAACAAGCAGCTGACATAGAGCTGTTGCGAGGGTGCTCAGCTGCAGAACACTCTCCTGGTGGGCTGTAACATGAGGTACTCATGGAGCTGCAAAAACAAACCTGTGTGTTACACCTCGGCAGGGGCTGTTCCTGAGCTGCCAGTTTCCATGCCCTGTAAGGCACACCAGCTGTGGCATGGGCCAGAATAGCAATTTAGGAAAGCACCTGCTTGTGTGGTTACTTGAGGAGCTTGACAACTGTCTCAGGCAGACATGCATGTGCACACCTCCCCCCCCCAATTTTTTATTAATTAATGGGTTTGCGTTAAACTCCTTATTTTGATTTGGGGGAGGGGGAGGGGAGGAGGTCAGCCTTATAATGGATGATAGCTGGATTTGCAAATAAAGCTGTTGTTGATTTTTGTTTTGGCACTCCACAGCAGTCCCTTATCCCCCATTGTGTTGGCGAATAACCCACTTGGAACAAGGAATGGGACACAAACTTTTTTTTTTTTTTAGAAGGGGGGAAAAAATTATCCTGCATTGAAAGAATGGTTGGCCTTACTAGTGCCAGCAGGAATAATTAGCTACAGGAGCACTGAGCTGTCATGTCATGGTGGCCCTGTGCTTGCTGGGCTGCAGGTAGCTTTCTTTTTCCACTGGTATGGCAATTATTGATACCACACATTTGTACCGGGGCTCAGACGGTCACTGCGCCTGTTCATGTATGCATTGCTTGGGCAGCATGACCAGCACCTCTGGGGAAAGCTCCCTGTTGTGGGACCCTAACCTGGTGTACAAAGGCCACCTTCCCTGATAACGTGCCACTCTCTAGCTGCTGGTGGGCTCACACACCACTTCTCGAGGGAGCTAGGGAGAAACGTGTGACCTACGTATCTGCCTCTGTAGCCCTGCTTAACGAGCCTTAGGTATGTCCATAACTGCTCCTGCTGTTTTTAAGGAGCCAAAACTGCTCTGAAATGACTGCTGAGGCAGAAGGAGCAGCTGTGAAATTGTCTCTCTGGCCTGTGACTGGGACAGCCATTGCCTCTTCCCAGCGCCAACCCAGCTGACTGGTGCAGCCTTCTCCTTGGCTCCCTGCTTTCCTCCCTCTCGCCCCAGTAGCCTCAGCTAAAAGTCCTTCTCTGAGCATTCAGGGAGGAAAGATTTATTTTTCCCCTTACAGCAGTGGAACTGGCTCTGAGACGCTGAATTCTTGCTTCTGCCTCACATTTCCTGTGTGACCTGGAGCACACTAGTTAATGACTTGACAGTTCAGTTTTCTGGCTGTGATATTTTCCTCCCTTCTGATGAATGTTATAGACATAAATTCAGTAGTACACGCAAAGCATCACGCCACTGTGATGAACGGGAATGGGGGGGCAGATTTTGTAAGTTTTGAGAGCTAGAAAATTTATTTGTATAACTATACCTCTTGAAAGGTAATTTTTTTCATGAAATTCATGGCTCCTGTAATTTTGGGGCATTGATACAGATTTTTGGTTAGGAATTCATTAGGCTGTGAATCCTTTTGCCTGCACTGACCTTTCTTTGGAGGCTTCTATTTCTGACCTCACGAATGACACCTTGTATGAGACACGGCAAGCTGATAGGTTGTGATGATGAGTTTGTGGTTGCCCACTGGTCTTGATGTGATATGTGGATGTGTGTGTTTGTGCCCCAGTGTTTATCAAAAATTTTGTCTATGACTCATACTTAGGAGCAGATACTTGATTTTGACATTTACTTCAAAACAGCTCCGCAGAGTGAAGAGGAAACACGGATAACTGGACTGAGAGAAAAATGGGTAAAGCAGGGCTGTGTTGATAGGATGCCTTCATTGTTTTGGAGACTCTATTTTTTTCATTAGCTACACCGACAAGCGTGCACACTGGAAGCTGGTTTACTTTTTATATCACCTTTGCGCAGATTTGAGAAATTAAACTTATCTGCAGTATTAACCTCCGGTATGCTGTATTGATCCTGCTACAGTGAGTGTTCAAGCACAGAACGGCAGCTTTACATTTCCATCACTTCATAGCATCCTACATGAGTGTGAAAGATATAAAAAAGTACTTCTAAAAAATCGGATCTATTTAGGGAAACGACACTAGCACTTTGTTTTATGAAGACAGGAGGGAAACCCAGGAGACTTTGGCTCTGGTCATGCTGTGGCTGAGTCAGTGACAGCTGTAATCATTCACTTGATTGATGCAGCAGGGCTATTTTTTATCTCCAGGTATTTTACCGTTGGTCAACAGAAACATCTCACTAAGCGATTCTTTGAAATCGGATAAATATGTTTTCTTCCACTGCTTGCTTTTTGTTTGTAGCTGGTACGTCAAAATGGCTGTATGGCTGGAATCACCATGCAAACAAGTCATCTTTATATACAGCTGGCTTGTATTTCCCGAGGAGCTACTGCAGCAGACACACGTGACAGTCTTTAACACTATTACTTCACTGGCTTTTTATTTAAAGAAAGGGAGGAGAAGCGTCCCATGCCTTAATGTAGCCTGTTATAGGGAGTACATAGGTAGTATCTGTAAAACTACCAAGCTTGAGAGGTGTGTCTGTGAGCATAAGTAACAGTGACAATGCCGATGTTAAAGATAAAGTGAATGACTTAGGATGCCAGCAGGACAGCGCTTTCCAAGAGGTCATGATTATGTTACAGATCAGGAATAGCCTAAAACTAGGACCCTGATCATACAAGCATCTTTGTGGCTACAGGAACCCCTAGTAGACACACTGTGATGTGCATAAGGGCTTGTAGGGTCAGTGCCTCCGTTTGCCGTAGCTCTGCCTCAGAGAAAATACGTAGAGCTTGAAATAATAAAAGTAACCAGATTATAAAAGCTGCTAGCATCCTGTTGCTAGGCATTTTTAAAGAATCACATTCTGCCATGAGCCGGTAGTGTGCGCTCGCAGCCCAAAAGACCAACCGCATCCTGGGCTGCATCAAAAGAAGCGTGGCCAGCAGGTCGAGGGAGAGGATTCTGCCCCTCTACTCCGCTCCTGTGAAACCTCACCTGGAGTACTGTGTCCAGCTCNCCACTGATGTACGAGCCTATTTGCATTAGTGCATAGGTACCTTTAAATTTTAACCTCAAGTCACTTTCAATAATCTAACTTTCTTTAGATTTTTATCTTTTCTGGATTAATTTTTTTTTTTTAACCTAGCATGAATTGACGACTCCTTACAATGTATTTTTGAAACTACAAATGAAATCCCCTGAATGCCTGCTAAGCTTAATAGAAAATTGTAGAGGGTCAAAAATATTATTCACTGAATGAAATATACTGAATGTAAAAAGCCAGCAGACAAACTTTGGATGCTGCAAATTAAACCATCATCACTGATGTTATTGCAGTACATCCTGCATGACTTACTAATAACTAGGCCAGTAAGTTTAACGTGTTAATGAAACTTAAGGAGTGAGAAGGCCATAATGAAATACAGGCTAAATTCTCTCAAACTAAAACTTTTGTCAAATCCAAGGGCAGTATATGTCCAATACCAAAGCAACCTAACTTCTGTACAAATAAAGATGGCAGAACGTGATTCATTAAAAATAACGACCTCGTTCCAAGAAAATTCCTAGATTATACTAATTAAACAGGATGGAAGTGGGATGCAGTATTTCTATAAATCACATCCCTAAGATATCAGTGCCAATGACATCATTCTCCAAAATGCTCTCTGTACATGTTTTCTGAAATCTAAGCCTGACATTGATACACATAGTAAACCTTGGTGATTTCCATGGATGCTCTACGCTGAGCTGACTCACGACAGCCTGGCAAGCTCATCCCATCTCCATCGGCTAAATCCCCTTCAGTAACGATGTGGCAAAAACGTTCACGAGTGGACGTCTTGCCACAGACCAAAAATTCCACAACAGTCAGCAATTAAAGAGGAGGAAACACAAGTTTAGAAAACAATTTTATTAGACAAATTATTTAGACAAATTATACACAGAAAGCTCTGCCACTTGTAACTGAGGCCTCGAAAAAGTGTTTTGTATATTTGTATAATAGGCAACACATCAAAATAGGCCTATTTTAAATATCGTACATGGTTAACAGGTTTTTTTAATAGCTAAAATCACTGCAACATCTGGTATGTCCCTATGTAGCTTCTTGGAAAGAAATTGTCTTTTTTTTTTTTTTTATTTTACTCAGAAGTGTGGATGATATCATGAATGTTACAAGGAGGAAGCAAGTTGTGCATGCTTTTAGACACTTGCTACCCTGGAAACAAAATGGCCTTTTGCACGATAAGAATTTGTTCTGCCTTACACAGTAGACAATATTTGAAGATTTAGTACAAAAAAACAGTGACAGTACAAGATGCTCCCCCAGAACAGAATTAGCATCAAAATAGAATAGATCTGAAGAATATACCTTTTAATTTATCCTAAAGCAAATCACATAGGCTGATTCCTATTAATCCTAGCCAAAGAATGAGTTAGGTTAAAATAAGTGTATGGTTGCATTAAAATCAAAACCAAACCGAAAAACTCACAGGATAAACTGCTTGCTTTCTACTTAACCGCATTTTTAGTTTAAAGGATTACAAATTGAAAGCTCTTCCTACATTTCTAACAGGTAACAGTGTTACTTTAAAAAGCTGGTGCCAAAGTGGGCACTGGTTTTGCTCTCACTGCTGTTCTTTCTCTTATTCTATACAGTTGGCACTAATGTAAAAAACACATAGCTCCTCTAAATCTAACTTAACATATAAAGGGTTAAAATGAGCGCCTGTTCATATTTTTTCTTCCCCTTAGAACAACACGTGATTATAATTAAGGCCACATCCGTACTTCTCAAGGGCTTTTTTTTTTCCTCTACTAACACCATTATTGTATTGATCAACTGTAATGATTTGGAAAATAATTTATTGACCTTGATCTATGTTTAAACTTCTCTAGAGCTATATTAGTTGTTCATGAACGTGGTATACCTAAGAGAGAGTTCCATTTGTCTAATTAATTAAAAGTAAAATTATCAAGGTTAGCCTTATAGAATGCTCAATAGCCAATGCAAAACCTAACCAAAGGAGTTACATCTAGGTACAAACATTAAATTGCCCTGGATGTTCTAATAAAAAAGTATAAAATATGCTCTGTTGGCAAACGATGCAAGTCAGAATAACATTAAAGCAACCTGTCTTTTCTAAATGAAAAGACCCCCTGCACTGTACATCTTTCCTGTATACAACACATTTTTACTAAAGCTTTATTAAATGAATTGCAATAGCAACGGCTGCCATTTTATAGCTATATATACATGTATATATATATACATACCTGTGTGTATATATGTATATATATATGTATGAGATACTAATTTATTTAACACAACAGAGGCTTTTGCCATATGATACAGTTTACTGTACATAAGAAAAACTTTTAACACTGTACAATCACATAAAGGTCATATGCACTGTTGCAGTGCAAAAGTAGATTTAACTGTAGTCTTTACTGGCATAGTAATGGCTTTTTGTGATCCTACAAAATTGCATTCTTGTATTACGGGGCCTGAACGATCTTTAAACTTAATTTGTTTTGCTTTCATTTTTTTCCTTTTTTAAAATTTTTCCTTTTTTTTACATTTTTCATTTTTTTAAACTGCAGGGTTTGCCTTTGGTCCACAGTTAAAAGGACACACAGCAGTGGAGCACTGACTGGATGCAGCAGAATACATGAAAAGGAATTAAGTTATTGCAATTGCAGTAAAAAAAGGTGGTGTGGGAGGAGGAGCAAATGCCCTTTTTGTAAAGTAATCCTCAGGGTTTTTCTATGCATGAATTGCTGCACATTTCCTATATTTAAAGTATATGAAAAGCCTGAAGTAACCGAAACCTAACATGGTGATAAACCAAGAATAAGTGATTCAAGTAGTAAAGAGAATAAGGGGAGACAGAGGAGACCAGACTGAGAAAGCAGAGAAGAGAAGGAGGAAGAGTTGTTACTAATAATCCTGATTCTTAAATAAAATTAAAAAAAAAGGAAAAAACCCGAACAGAAAATAACCCCCGAACAAATTAAAAAAAACCCACCTCAAAAATAAAAGATAAGGAAAAGAAAAAAGGTTACATCCATGTTAGTCCCACAATATTACAGCTGCTCCTTGCAAAGGGAGTCCTAAAGAAGAAACAGTGAAGAAACTTGGTCTGATGCTCAGATGGAGGTGCCTCGGTCTGGGTCGCTACCGATATTCAGCCCCAGAGTAGGAGTTGGTTGGTAAGGGATAGAAGACATTGTTTTGATGGGGCTTCTGAAAAAGCCACCGTTGGGTGCCCTGTGCCTGAAAGGGCCAGTTCGGTGCTCGGGCACACTGCCGAAGGAGAAACCCGAAGCGGCTTTAGCAGACAGCGTGCGGCTCAGAGTCTGGATCTGTTCTGGTATGAAGGTGGTTGTGGTGATGTGAGTGTTTCTGAAGTCACTGATTTGCTCCAGTGCTTGACGCGTGGGTAAAGTGTCAATGTCCAGTGGGGTCAAGTCAATCGACGAGGTGGAGAACTGTTTATGGGGACTGTCGTCATCTGTGCAGAGGCTGTTCACGCGCCTGTGGAGGTGCTCCAGGTCGATCTCCTTGTCGTCCTGGGGAACGAGAAAAAATAGAGGCACCACTCACCATTGCCGTTTGTGCTGGGTTGAAGCTTCACAGTGCGATCATAACTGCTTGGGAAGCACAAAGCACAGTTAACTACAGCTGGCTGTTGGCTGACAGCATCTCTGAATGTCACCAGCAAACGCCTCCCCCCGCCTGAAGCTGGGTGGGCTAAGCCAAACGGAGGCAGGCCCTTACACCACAGCTACCCTCAAACCCTGAATCCAAACAACAAATCTCCAAGTGCTACCGCTTGTTTTTTGTCAGGAAAAGCAGGCTCGGAGCTAGGTAGGTTGGACTAGCAACAGCTGAATAGCAGTAAACTTTGTGCCGTGAAAGCAAAGCATTATCTCAAATGCCTGGGACGATGCCAGTTCTTCAAGTCTGCAATGAGGACTAAGTTTGAATGTCAACGTGGGAGGCTCTGAGGGATCAGGTTGCCGTCCTTCTCATCCTCTCAGGGCTTAAGGAAGGGCTAAAAACATCTCAGGTTGCTTTTTGCTTTTATAATATAAATTCCAGCATAGAAAAGCTGAACTTCCAGACAAAATTTGAAGCACTGGTGACTCCCTAACATCACACAGAAAGGCCTACACAAGGCAATTTTAAATTACAATGCCAAAAGAGCGATTCGTTCTCTCCTTACCTACAAAGAAGCAATTCCATGGATTCTGATGGAATTACACTCTTGTGGGTGAGGAGAAGGCGGCCTGGGGTATTTATTATAATATATCATCCCTCCTCTTACCTCTGTCCCTTTTCCTTCTTAAATCTCTCCTCCCAGAGAACTCAGTTAAACAGGTTTGTTTGTTATAAACAAGAATTTAAATGCATGGAAGTTAAAAAAAGAGGAGAAAGTCCTGGGTGACACAATAAATCACCTGTATTGTACATGGATATTTCTACTGAACTGCAAAGCTTAATTCAAAGCAACATTAAGTATACACGTACAGGGGTATTCCCTCAGTCTAGGTAGTGCAGCTCATTCAGAACAAAAATCGATTTCAACTAACCTTAAAATTTACCTTAATCTCTGTGAAATCTACTGGCTCTTCCAGGCCACTAGAAATATCTCACACTCTAGGACCTCACAGAGGATAATTAGGCAGCCGATAGATGTGCACTGATGACTTCCAGCCTTGATTACTGCAATTCAATGACTGGCTTGATCCAGAGCTCCCTGAATCAATGGCAAAACTCCTAGTATACCGAATGGGCTTGAGATCCCTCCTTTGCCTAGGAATGAAGTCAAGCACTCTGAAAAAGTCCACACCTAGAACAAACTGCAGGAGTTCATCTACTTAGCAAAACGGATCACCAAATATTTGCACTGGTACTATGCCAAACACAGAGCCTGACTGGAAGGAGGCTGAAAGGCCAGCTCCCCTCCGGGATTTTACCCTCCGAGGGCAGGGACAGGGAGATAAACCAAGGGGAAAGGGGCAGGGAACGGGGCATCAGGGATCTCCCAGGGACTGGACGACCGCTGACCACAGAGGCTTTGGTTTGAGCTCATCACGGGAGGGAAAAAATGCAGCGCTCATTTCTCGGACTCAGCTTTCTGTCTATAGTTTATTCACATGTGGACATAGACATGGATGCACATAACAACCACACAGGTGACACCAAAACCAAACGCATTCACCAAACGCTCTCTCCTAAAAACTTTGCAGCTGCATATGGATGCAGGAGAACTGGGGCCACATTGGAAGCTAAAGAAATATGCAGAGGCTCCATTAGCGTGTGCAAGTCATGACTATGTCTCTGAGGGACAGTCCTAAATATTTTTCCTTTTTTTTGTTTGTTTTTGGTGGTTTTTGTTTGTTTGTTTGTTTTTAATTTTGAAAAAACATACAAACACTTTGTAATTCAAAATGCCAATTGAGAAAAGATTGGAATTTCATCACTTCTGAGCCTCTATAAGTTACTCAAAATATTCCTCTTCTCTTACAGAGATGCATTTGGGGCTAGGGTCAGACCAGTGAAAATATATAAGCGGTGATATTCTCCCATGCTTAGCCCGCAACCCGATCTCCACCCAATCGATACACCAAAATGAGACCCACTCACAGTAAGATTGTGCATATCTCCATAATATGATCTTTCCTCTTCTCTCTTGTGTGATCAGTAGTGAAATATTCAGCAGTTTTCACACTTAAATTATCATCAGGCTTCAGAGTCAACATCCCATTGAGATTACTGGGGCAGTTCATACTTCTCTCAGAGCTACTCTTTAAGGCTGTCTGCAGACTCAGGCAGACATCATTGAATGGATTACTTCTGGTACGCGACCAAAATGTTATCTTCGCAACCATAAGACAAATTTTTTCAGTATAAATGCTTGCATTCTGGAGCACAAGATGGCAGCCACCAGGAAAAAGGGTTGGCTTGCTGACCACAAACTGGCCCAATCTGACCCCCGACTCTGGACTAGTGGCCTGGAAGAGCCAATGGATTTCATGGAAGCTAAAATGAATTTTAAGAAAGTTAGTTAAGATGTATATCTTTGCTGAATGACCCCCACATCCAGGATAGTAGGGACATCCAGCATATATGTCCACGTTAAACTTGATTTTGAGCCAAGCTTTTCAATTTAGCATTGAGACGCAATTTTAAATGCTAAGCTAATGACCACGTAACAAAGATCAAGGAGGCCAAATTATACCATTTGTGGAAATATTAGACTTGAATTTCTCCGCATTTGAAAATTGAAATAGGAAATTTTGTAGTTATATAAAAAATCCGTGTTGTTTTTTCTTTTCTTTTGTTATTTATTTTTATGTTTTGTACCAGGTAAATACGAAGGATGAAGTTCTGAAAGTTTGGGTAAACAACAATCAAGTAAATTTTAGGTTTTTAAAAGAAGTTACCAGTTGAAACTATATGGTTTCCATTCCTGAGAAACCCAATTTAAAGACTAGAGATTCTTTTTTTTTCTTTTAATAATGGTCCGGTCCAGATCTTGAACAAAAAAAAGCTTGGGAATTAAAACAGGCAAGAAAAGATTAAACGTATTCTAACATCAGTGCCAATGCTGTCTAATTAGGTAGTGTAATTAATC
Organism: Burhinus bistriatus; assembly: GCA_013397275.1. NCBI lineage: Eukaryota > Metazoa > Chordata > Aves > Charadriiformes > Burhinidae > Burhinus > Burhinus bistriatus. The sequence continues at coordinate 1,278,352 of VYXH01008210.1, forward strand.
CTGCCTGATTACACAGCATTAGATTAGCAGAAATAAACACAACGGAGAAACTGCAGAGAAGGTGAGACCACTGCACACAAATTAACAGCAATACCCCACAAGCTACACAGGTGTGTCTAAGCTACACAGATAGAAAAGCTATAATTGATAGTGCTATGTTAAAGCTCATATTTAGGTTCAGCTTTGGGCATTGCTGCCAAGTACATTTTAATAATTTCTTTTTTTTTCCCCCCTAATGTTTTTCTAGTATTTTGTAGAGCTAAAAACTTAATTATGAAGGTAAGAAATTTGTTGTAGACCCACATAAAGCTCAGATGGCTGGTAAAGGGACAGGTAGATTGCCACGGAAAGAAAAAAGTTACGCATACACGTGTAGAAGCAAACTCATCTTTGGTGTAAAATAATATATCTCCCTGTGGTCTCTGTCCAAGATTTTCTGAAACAAGTCTGTAGTAGGTTTCAGAAATAAGTCTGACCTGAATCTGAAAAATCTAATGTACTCTTGCTTCCCTGAACTTCAGATTAAACAACAAGAACTGAAGTTCACGGAAGTCTCAAGAGGTTAACATTTCTGAAAATGGGGACAAGCTTATTTAAGAAGCTAACTGCTGATTAAAGGGCTAAACTTTGCAAATCTATTTTGAAAGACTCAGCCACTGAGCTTAGGGGATATATTTTTCAAGAAGAAGCCAAGAAACCTTTGAACTTACTGATGAGAATTAGCTCTCACCAGTGGGAATAATGAACTAAATATTGATGTATTAATAATGTACTATTCTACAAGTAATAGTTGTGTTTTACTCAGAATAGTTGCATATTTATACATCATCAATATACTTTTTTTTTTTCATTCAAGCTTTTCTAGAAAGAATAACTAATGGGATTTATTTTTTTGAGAAACAACATTTACCTTAAAAAAATCAGGAAGCTAAGGAAATCTTTCTGAATTTGATTCCCCACCCTCTCTAATGCTATAAAGTCAAGGCAGCAATCTTTAGGGTGCATGAAAATTCCCCAGGAGAAATGGAGGGTCTAATACCTCTTTTGATGGAACCCGGGAGCCTTTCCTTTTATTCCACCACGTTTCCAACATTGCAATGAAACAGGATAGGACAATCCCAGCAGCGAGGATGCAGAAAACACCTGCAAAACTTTTTATGTCCAGAGCACCTCCTTTCTGTTTGGTATCCACAGATGAATAAAGATCACACTGACCGTTCTTCGGCCACCACTTATGCTTCAGTATGTCCATATCACCATTCTGCTGCAGCTCCAAAATCCTTAAGGAGAAAGCACAGAGTTAGGGGTTACAGTGGGGCAGTGGAGGTGGCACCTGAGAACATGAGGATGTAATCCAACTACTTGCAGCCTTCCCACGTGTCTCATAAAGCCAAGCAAGCTGATGAGTCCAGACGGATTGATTTATCTAGAAAAGAAAGCCAGAATACGGGGCTGCCTGAGCAAACAGACATCTATGCTCCACTCTAGATACAGCAAAGCATATACAAGTCTCTCTGTCCTTCTTCTAAGACCCTTAATGAAAACGCTTTACTTAATATACCTTTTCTTCTTCACTGGCTTTCACTACAGACTATGTCAATTGACTTTTGTAGTTCATTAGGTATTTGACAATATATATTTTGCATTTTAATCACTGGAGAAGAGACATTTCAAATAAAAAAAAAAAAAAAGAAAAATACAGTTCAGATGTAGCACAGGATACACGTTACCTTATTGTAAACTGATCTTTATCAGGTTACCTACTTGCTGCTTTGGAGAGAGAGCAGAACCCTATTAGTTGCACTCAGTAATGACCTAAACTAATTTTGCTCAATGGGAGTGTGTGATCTGCTGGTAAGCAATTTCCATAGGAAGGTTCTTTGCTGCAGAATGCACTTGTCCTTGCGCCTATGTACCCAGCCCACCACCAAAGATTTACTGGGCAGCTTGCAAGGCCAATGTATTTAGCTAGACTTCCTATGGGATGAACAGTTTGAGAAATGATAATTTTGTTTGGAAGAGGACTTTCATATTTAGTTAATTTATTACTGAGGAGAGTGCTTTTTTAAAAACATCCAGAAGTGACTAGAGTAGCAGCAGGGTGCATCTGGTTAACCAAAATAAAAAATTCAACGATTACACTTAAAAAGAATAAAACAGGGGGAATGTTTTCCTTCATGTAATAAATTTGTTTTCCATTTCAGTGTTGGAAGGCAAACAATTACTTGTGTAATCGTTTGACACAGCATGCAAAAAATCCAAGTGCACACAAACCAGCAGAGGTCTGGGATGTTGGTACCAGAGACTGTACTGCATCAAATGGGGAAGAAAAGCTGTCCCACTGACTTGGGGCTACCATAACAGCTCCATGCAGTGGTCTACGTCAACCTCAGAAAAATACAGTATTATGAAACAGAGTTTGAATGCACCTCAGAAGCATAGGGCAACTGCTCTATTCAGATGAGGGTACTGGGGTTGTTTAACCTGGAGAAAAGGAGGCTGAGGGGAGACCTTATCGGTCTCTACAACTACCTGAAAGGAGGTTGTAGAGAGGTGAGGGTCGGTCTCTTCTCCCAAGTAACAAGTGATAGGACAATATATTCATATATATTTGTTCAATATATTCATCAGTGACCTGGATGAGGGGACAGAGTGTATCCTCAGCAAGTTCGCTGATGATACCAAACTGGGAGGGGTGGCTGACACTCCAGAGGGCCGCGCTGCCATCCAGCGTGACCTGGACAGGCTGGAGTGCTGGGCAGAGAAGAACCTAATGAGGTTCAACAAGAGCAAGCCTAGGGTCCTGCACCTGGGGAGGAAGAATGCAAGGCACCAATATAGGCTGGGAGTGGACCTGCTGGAAAGCAGTTCTGAGGAGAAGGATCTGGGGGTCCTGGTAGATAATAAATTACCCATGAGCCAGCAATGTGTCCTTGTCACCAGGAAGGCCAATGGAATCCTGGGCTGCATAGGGAAGAGTGTGGCCAGTAGGTCGAGGGAGGTCATTCTCCCCCTCTACTCGGCACTGGTGAGGCCACAACTGGAATACTGTGTCCAGTTCTGGGCTCCCCAGCTCAAGCGGGACAGGGAACTACTGGAGAGAGTCCAGCGTAGGGCAACAAAGATGACTGGGGGATTGGAGCACCTCCCTTATGAGAAAAGGCTGAGAGAGCTGGGACTCTTTAGCCTGGAGAAGAGAAGGCTGAGGGGAGACCTTATTCTTGCTTAGAAGCATCTAAAGGGTGGGTTGAAGAAGGATGGAGCCAGGCTCTTTTCCGTGGTTCCCAGCGACAGGACGAGGGGCAACGGGCACAAGTTGGAACACAGGAAGTTCCATTCAAACATAAGAAAAAACTTCTTTACGGTGAGGGTGACAGAGCACTGGAACAGGCTGCCCAGGGAGGTTGTGGAGTCCCCTTCTCTGGAGATTTTCAAGACCCGCCTGGATGCAGTCCTGAGTAATGTGCTCTAGGCATTCCTGCGTCAGCAGGGGAGTTGGACTAGATGATCTCTAGAGGTCCCTTCCAACTCTGAAAATTCCATGATTCTATGACAAGAGGAAATGGCCGCAACTTGGGCCAGGGGAGGTTTGGATTGGATACAAAGAAAAATTTCTTCATCAAAAGGGTTATCAAGCGTTGGAAAAGGCTGCCCAGGAAAGTGGTGGAGTCACCATCCCTGGAGGTATTTAAAAGATGTCTAGATGTGGTGCTTAGTGACATGGTTTAGCAGTGGTTTTGGCAGTGTTAGGTTAATAGTTGGACTCGATCTTAAAGGTCCCTTCCAACCTAGACGATTCTATGATCTCTAATGCCACTTGAACAGGTAGTCATGTCAATGAAGCCACTAAATTTTCTATAGCACATCCAAATGACCCTATACTTAGGGAATGGGAAACTTCACACAGCCATCAGTGGTTTAAACCCCAGCACAGCTTTGGAGTGAGTTTTTGCTTCCTACCTGGTAGAATATCCCATGGCTGAGATCCTGACCCGTTCATAAGGGAACTGCTTGTCCACCTCTGTGTTGTACCAAGGGAACAGCATCCTTCAGCAACAGACTGCAGGTGATACACATGCCTTTGGAGATGCCAGAATTACCTTGTTTGCATAGCTTTGGGTTTATAAGAAGCGGGACAAATTCTGTGCAATGCCTGCTGACAGTACATCGCTGAAGGTCTAGCCCTGGAGAATGATGAACAAGGTCAGAGTTGCCTGGGCTATATTTGGAATTGTCCCAAACCCAATGCCACTTCAGGGAAGCCCCATCCTGAAGCTTCCTGAGGGAGCAGGGATAAGTCAAGTATGGGAGGACTCTCCATTCTGTTGCAAGAGGCAGAATAGCTGTTACGAGATATCCATGTTCAGAGGAGCTTTGGAGGCACAAGGACTACATACAGGATTGCTGTCATTGCTGCCTACAGCTGCCTATTGGGAGCATGTAGAGAAGCTGGAGGCAGAACCAGTGACAGGAACAGATGCAACTGGGACAAGCTGGAACATGAACAATTCCAACTAGATCAAAGGAAAATGGGAGAGGTCAAACACAGAACAAAGAATTTGCAGCATCTCCATCCTTGGCGATACTCAAAGGCCCACTGCAACCTGACCTAACTGGACCTGCTTGAAGCAGAGGGCTGGGCTGAAGACTTCTGGAGGTCTTTTCCCACCATAATTATGCATCTGTGACTGCACACACAGTCCATATGCTACTTTCTATCATGGCATACAGTGCTTACAGACATAACTCACCCTAATTCGGGTTCTCGCTGCCCTAGGATCCTGCATTAGGACTTACATGAGTATTTTGGCCCAAGTATTCCAGTCTGTCAGGTTAGCAGGAGCAGCAGGTAGTCAGCATAAACAGAAGCCTTTTGTATAAGTTCTTGTGGAGTAATAGAAGATTAATTTTTGATGCCCAATCCAAACATTTGGCATATGTGTTTTTGTATTTAGGAATTACTGTACTATCTACAGAAGGCAGTAACAGAACAACATTGCGGGGCTTATTTCTTCTAGCAGCAGCTCTAATCCCCGAGTAGGGCTATTTTCTCGTTTTTATTCAGTCAGTAGTAGAATGAACCATCCAAATGATTGCTCTGTTCTCATTAATTAAATGATTCTTCACTTGTCAGTATAATTCCTGATTACACAAGACATCTTTTCAACAATAGGCATTTGCATAAAGACACTGAACTTTAGCTTGTTCCTTAACAGAGATTTATTCCTAATTGTACTACTGCTAATTATTGGCAATTTTCTTCATGGATATAACATAAGTCCAATTAGTTATAGGAAAACATAAAAAAGAAGCAGAAACTAGGGATAGTAATTGTATCATTACATGGAAAAGCTTGAGTAATGGAAAGCTTATAATGAAGCCTTGTAAAACTGCAGCTGAAAACATATGTTGCGAGATAAAATACATATCAAGAGAAATTAGAAGAGCATGAATATCTGCTATATTAACTTCATACAGAGATAAAGGGAGATTCCGCTTCTAGTAGACTTAGTAAACACTTTGTTTCTGAATTCACCCATTTGTGGAACCAAAATAGTAGTTAACATGTTAAGAAAGATTTAACACTGCCAAGCTGTTCCTATGTAGCACATTTGCAGAAATGAAAATCGTCCTTTTATTGAAATTCCATAAAAAACAACGCGAGGAAGGCAGGTTTCGTGCAAGCGTGCACAGCATGTAGGCGCTGCTATACTTGTGTGCCACAGGAGCTTCCCACACGATGGCACTCTTTCCATAAAAATACGTGCTTTTGCTGCAGTTCCTGCTGGGTGCCCTTATACAACCTAATCATACCTGTTGGGTGGCAGACACTACAATCAGTCTGATATTTGATTTTCAAATTTAATAAATGACTAAAGTAATAATGCATTAACCAAATGCTCTGAATGATAATGATGCACTAAATGCTATAATTCCAGCAAGTGCCTCTTCTCACAAGTCCCAGATTTTTACAGCTGAACTTTTCCTCGACAGCCTTGGCTCCTTTGAACCTGCTGTATTGGCATGGAGTAGTATTGCAACACATAAGCCAGTAGTAAGAGTGGTGGAAAGTAGTAAGTAGGGTGCATGAATTCCTGCTATTTTGAAATACCGTAGTCTTAAAAAGCTTACAAAAGAAGCCTATATATTGAAATAATCTGCTTTGTCTGAAAAACATGACCTTTAAAACTTGCTTATGGGTAGAATGCTGGTCTTAATATATTTTTCTCTAGCAGGCAAACTGCTACAGTAACATTTTTCAAGGCAATGACGTAAAGTTAAACTGCACAAAAGCAAGTGTCTGCATGCACTTTAACTAATTTCGCCCTGAATTCACAGGGCCGAGCGATGTATAGTGGATATAAAGATAGAAAACTGAACTGCCTGTGGTTTCCAAATCTGACAGTGATGTGAACAAATCCTATTGAATCAATAGGAATAGGGCTGGATTCAACTCGGTAGCTACATACTTTGCTGCTGGCAGTGAAATGTAATTACTCCTGCAAAATATCCACAGATAAAAACCCACCAACTTACTATGATAGCAAGGTGTCACAAATGCTACAAATCGAGACACCTATGACAACACTTTTTTTGATCTTGTTTGTTACTGATAACTCAGAAAGAATAAAACAAGACACAACAGGCCATTTAAAATGAGATCAGAAATGAAAATGCATGGTCTGAGATGTCAAAGGTTACTGAATATCGGCTTCCTGCACCAGGAACATGCTATCCAGAGGAATAACTTCACCATCGGCACTGACAGGGAAGAGGAGATGAGGTGCTACTCTGACTCTAGTCTCCAGGATCAGGCTGCTGCAGTGAGAAGGTGCGCATGGCCGTGCAACAAGTGCTCACTGTCGAAAGGGGGAGAAAAAGTAATTTTTTTTTTTTTTTTTTAAAAAAGCTATTTGTGTACCTCAGTGGGCTGTGCCTTGGGGGCCCAAACTAAGGTCCCAGCCCTTGCACTGCTCCTGGGGATCTTGCACAGGTTGCGTTTGGAAGTGTTTGGTGCCTGCAGACAGGGCCAGGTGGTTAAAAGAGCTCAAGTAACTTCCCCAGTAGCTAGCCAAGATTCAAACTCCCCGGGCAAAAGCTCCACACCGGAGCTTTTCTAACAAAAATCTGGTGCCAAGTCTTTGTAGAATTCGGTTCCTTTCTTGTAAAACAAGATACAAAACTAAGATGATTTGTGACCATCCTTCAGTTATCAAAAGGGAGGGACAGGTGGGAACCCACAAGGAAGTGTGGTTTGGGGTTGTGGTTTGTTTTTTG
>VYXH01008210.1:1285665-1304029 GCA_013397275.1 Burhinus bistriatus
TTTTTTTTTTTTTTTTTTTCTTCAGTGAAGCAACTGCCTAAATCTTTATTATTCACAGCAATAACTGGAGCGACGCCAACTCCTATTGCATCTCCCCAAGTGGGCTTTAGATTTTGGCAAAGCAGGCCCACCTCTCAGCAGCAGAGCAGCTTTCACAGGTGCCACCTGCGAGGCTGGCTCAGGGCTTTGATCCCCAAGAGGGATGGCCACTGCCTGACCTGGCTTTCTGCCTCCTGACTGGGGAAGAGGCAGGCCCAGTCATGGGGAGAAAAACAGGGAATAAGAATGGAGACAGGCAAGTAAGAGGTTCTTGGGGGTCCTTTTCGCCTCCTCCCCTGCCAGCAGGGCCTCATTGTCTTGCTGAGACTCGATGAGTTTTCATTATTTTGACTTTATCCTTGGGGCCTTGCAGTAGATGCACATTGATGCTCAAGGCCTTGACTTTGATGCTATCCCCAGTGCCAACAAATATTGTCATTCTCCAGCTGCCTAACAAATCACATTTGCATCCTACTACAGCTGCTGATGAGAGCGAAGGGTTTATATGCATTCACCTACAGGAGGCGAATATTCCTGTGTGATTTTGTCTTGTCCAAACACACAGAATACAGAGATAAGGAATGGTCAGAAATAAAACTTAGAAGTGTTTATAGAGCTGGTGGGAAGGTGTTCATCCAGAAATGGCTGCTTGCCTGGCACCAGCTGCACTACCCTGTTAGCCATCTCTAAACCCAAGCCTAGAATTAAAAGGGGCACCAGATCATTGAAAAATACAGCCCAGAGATGAAGGAAGCATGCAAAGGTGCAGGGCAGAAGTAGCTGTCCCAGGGTGAAAGACAGAGGGGAGCAGTGCCGGTGCCCATTCCCAAGTGAACTGAGGCGATGCTAGGAGAGCTTGCAAGATGAGCAAAGCACCTGGAGGCAGAAAGATCATTGCTATTCCAGTCCTTCCTTCAACTACAGGTCTTGATATCTCTAAATAAAAATGCTGGTTTTAAAGAGACTATTTTCTGTTTTTCTGTGTGGTTTTTTTTAAAAGCCAGCATTTTAATGAGCTGTCAATCACAAGCTCCACAAGAGGAAGTTTTTCACACCAGCCAAATGCAGCTTGGGCTGCCAGATTAGACAAAGCTGCGCTCCCTCTCCACCCGTTCCTACCACTTAACATAGCAAAAGAGTGCCCTTCGGTCCAGCTGAGAAGCTTGTTTTTGGGCAAGGACTCCAAACAGATTTAAACCCAACTAACTTGTGCCCTACGAGGGCAGACAGGCGGTTACCTTTGGATCTGCCCTTCAGCAGCGCTTGGCATCATGCTGCTGTCACTAGGAAGTCAGTGTGTGGAAACAAGGATAGCCATCTCACCTTCTAGATATGACCGAAGAAGCAGTAGTAAGCCAGACCTGTTGTTCAGCATTAAGGATCTGCATATCAAACAATATTAAAAAAGAGAAAGCAGCTGACCTTCTGTTTTGCTCAGCAGTAAACCATTAGCTTCGGAAGATGCAGCTCTCCTGACTTGGATTCCATAAAGTAGTATCACTTTGTTCAAATTAGTGAACTTTTTACTTAAATCTGTTAAACTTACATGGACACTCTCTCTCAAATACAGAAGGCTAAACTTAAATGCAATGGCATCTGCAGTAATGAGATACTAACTATATTTATTATACAACTGTGGTGGAATTTTATAAGGACGGCTCTATAGTAGTTTTATTCAGGCCACATAGTTTTGCTGAATAGTGGAAATTCAGAAACCTACATAAAGACAAAAATCAAGTTATTCAAGATCTTTTGCTTAATTTTTCTATATTAAAAGTTGAGGTGAGCTTAATTAGCCTTTCACCATGCAGATCTTTCCTGCTCAGGAGAAAGTAGCGATAAAAGTATTAGTACCTATTTATAAATCTTAGATGACAAGAGAACATCTACAGACAGTCACATAAATATCATGACTTCATTAAGCTCGATGCTGTTATGGTAAACACCAAATTAATTCATTATGGCGAGTCATGGTTTGCCACCAACCTTATTAAAGCAAAGAAATGTACTTTCAAGGTATACTGGTTCCTGTGCACTACCTGTATTCCAGTCCTCTTTTAGAAAATTACTTGAAAAATGACAGCTACTAAGCTTTATGAAAATTCAGTACTTCATGAACACCTGGGGCCTAATTTTCCTCTTGCTTTCATTACCATAAACAAAAAGCAACTCCATACAAGTGAAGGCAGGGACAGGTCGCAGAGTCTGCTTTGTTCTTCTGCAGACTTTGATGCGCTCCCTGCAACTGGGACAGCTCTGCGCCTCCTCTCCCCGGTTTGCACCGGGAAAGGCTGTCTTGCTAACCACCATGTTTCCAACATCACTCTGAGATCCAAAGATCAACTGCGATGTTGCACAGGATTGCCACAGAATGGAGATAGCGCTCCTTCCTAAGATTACACCTTCTCCAAACTGTCCCCTACAATAATGCTTGTGCAACACTAGAGGCAGTCATAAATGACATTTCGACCATGTGAGGAGACAGTGTAATTACACACATACAACTTGAGGACTTGACCTGCAGGTCCCAAGCAACATGTAAGCAAATCAGTAGCTCTTTTCAGAACTGGAATAACTGATGATTTCACACAAAATCAGGAAGCCTCAATCTCCAAAGTCAGCGGAAGTTTCACCATTACCAGCAGAGACCAACACAGAGCACACTGGGCACCCCAACCCTCCTGGTTAGGTTGTGACAAAAGTAGCTTTTTTTCTGCATCAGTACAGGATACCTGGATAGCCAAAAATGGAAAGCTTGGAAAGTGCCCTTTCAGTCACCACATACTTCTTGGGCATCTTCTCCCCAAAAATCTCACCTGACCACACCTGCCCCCTGCCTGAGAAGCCCTGTGGTTAACAAGCCATGTAAAGAACTGCTCTTCTGCTTAGCAGGACAAAGCAAACACTTGAAAAGAGTACTTTAGTTTGACTTTGTTATTGGTTTTTTCCCCCCTCCCCACCAAGAGTGAGGTGCAAACAGACACTTATTTGGGTCAATTACTATTTAACCTAGTTCAGTCTCAGATTTTTTTTGAGCACAAAGTGAGAAATACCAGAGTTTTCATTAAGAAAACACCAAAATGAAATAAAGTGTTTGTCTTTTAAGGAAAAAAAATAATTTTTTAAAAAAATAGATCATAAAGAATAGCTTTTATCTGTTTAAACCATCTGCTGATGTCCTATAAGAAGGTGTCCTGGTTTGAGGTAAAACAGAATGCATTTTCTGTTTTGTAATTCTACTTTGCAGCTAAGCCTCTTCTAACTGAACTTTCTGAAATAAACAGCACATTGTCCAGACACTGGTCGCTCCCAGAGNCTTAGCAGGACAAAGCAAACACTTGAAAAGAGTACTTTAGTTTGACTTTGTTATTGGTTTTTTCCCCCCTCCCCACCAAGAGTGAGGTGCAAACAGACACTTATTTGGGTCAATTACTATTTAACCTAGTTCAGTCTCAGATTTTTTTTGAGCACAAAGTGAGAAATACCAGAGTTTTCATTAAGAAAACACCAAAATGAAATAAAGTGTTTGTCTTTTAAGGAAAAAAAATAATTTTTTAAAAAAATAGATCATAAAGAATAGCTTTTATCTGTTTAAACCATCTGCTGATGTCCTATAAGAAGGTGTCCTGGTTTGAGGTAAAACAGAATGCATTTTCTGTTTTGTAATTCTACTTTGCAGCTAAGCCTCTTCTAACTGAACTTTCTGAAATAAACAGCACATTGTCCAGACACTGGTCGCTCCCAGAGTGATAAGACCCGATTAGTTATAATTTATGCCAAGGAACGGTATGCAGAGAGGCTCTTGCTTCTACTTATTGCTGTAACACCCAAGGGCAACCAACTTTGTTACTTGCCCCGTTGGAGGGTCAGAAGCGGAAAAGCGTAGAGGGGTCACACCTGTGGGGAGGAGCGGACAGGACAGGTGACCCAAAACTGACCAACAGGGTATTCCATCCCATCGGCCTCATGCTCAGTATAAAAGCTGAGGGATCAAAGGGTCAGCCCTCTTTCTTCACTGGCTGGTGCCCGAGGAGGACTCTTGTCTATTTGTCTGCCTTTTATCCCAATTGGTACATTCCTCAATCCAGACCTGAAATCCAGTTCCTGTCTGTTGCTGAGTCCAGTCTGGGACTTTCCCAGTTCCTGTTGGTGATGTGATCATCATACTGGGAGCTCGATACTGGTTTTGTATATATTGTATATATTTCATTATTTTCTTTTTTTATTATTTTATCAATTTTATTGAAGTAGTTAATTTTTTTCTAAACTTGTCTCTCTCTCTCCCTCCTCTCCTTGGAGAGAGAGGTGGGGGAGAGCATCTTTTGTTAGTTTGCATTGGCCAGTCCATCCCAAACCATGGCAGAAGGATAAATAAATGAGGAGTTCACCAAACCTGACCTAGCACTGAATGAATATGCAAGCCTCATCTTCAGCTAAGAAGCTATTACATGAGAAATCAAATTACTAACCTAATTAATCTTAAGAGTTGTGGTGACTAGTGAACTTTAATTTTTATATGTTGTATATGTTTATGCTACCTTTAAAAGTCAAGCACTCATTACAGCTATGACAATATGGTCTTTGCTAATATCAAAGTTGGGCTCCAAGTAGTTGATAACAGGCAGAATGAAAGCAAGCCAAAGACACAAGAGAGCTGGAAAGGAAAAGACAGTAAGTCCCACAGAGACCCAAAGCACATCTGCAGTCAGAAAGGGAACACCTTGGGTGGTCTTTGAAAATGTCAGCATCATCCTTAAGCACACTGCGATATTTGGGTTATTGGGTGAAGGAAAAGATCTCTTATTTTAGTGTAAGAATCTGAAAATGATCATCTTTGCTTGGAGTCATGCTTCGGGCAGTGAAAAAACTCATTTTTATACAAACTACCTACATCCACATTTTGAGAAACAGAAGACAAATCAGTCACATTAAGTCCTGTTAACTGACAGTCTAGAACAGCTCATTTTTAAGGAGATCTAGGTGGCGGTTGCATATGTGACATTTATTTGCTATTTACATAAGCAAAGATGACAAAATATATAGCTGATGATTCTCTCAGTTCTTTTAAACTGTTTGTTCAGTGCTTTTTTTAAGCCATTAAAAATGAAACCCAAAACCTTCAGAATTTTCTTTTAGATAGTGTTTAAATGAGTGATTTACATAGCTTGATTTAAATATTATCATTTGGATTATAAAGAACCCAAATCAATAGTTTAAAGCTATCTCCAAGGTGAGCAGAGTTGTTGATAGAACAAATAATGCTAGACAAATAAATACACAGTCTGAGGATCAAATCACAGTAATACAGGCTTTATGTCTGAAATCTGACATTTAAAAATATCTCAAAAGGACAGAAGAGTCCTAGGTACTTGGTTACAGTAGTGAAAGCTTCCGAGATCCATTCTCATCCAGGGTTTTAAACATATTGGCGTTTGAAACCAGTACTTCTGAACATGACCACTGCACTAACCAACCTTATAGATTAATATTATACTGAGCAGAGCCCTCTCCAAACAATCCTTTGGACACTGAAAGTGAAAACGTTATAGGTATCCCATGTGATATATTAGTGCTTCAAAATTTAATTCATTACTTTGATTTGTTCTCCCAAGCAAAAGCATTTCATAGAAGAACCATTTCTAGAGACACCCCCAAAATAAATTCTTTCTTTAAAGCCTTTCTCAAATCACACTAATGAATACTCCTCACATATACACGCAGCAGTATAGTGGCTATCTGGGGAAGCCTAAGGAACTGCCACAATTCTGCCTAGGAAATTATGAGAGTCCCTGCCAAATTTACAGGAGGCTCTGAAAAGTAAATTCAGCCATCCTTAAAAAAAAAAATTAAGATTTCTTAAATTTTGCAGTTTGAGAAATGCTACTCCCGCTGTTCAGGCTGAACATGTGTCAAACCAGTCTTTTGACATGAGCTTGGTCCAAGTTGCAAACAGATCTGCCTGAGATGTGTGCCCCTGGAAACATTGCCTGGGGCACCTCAGCTGGTCTGGGGCTAGCTCTGCTTACTTTCCATTCCAAGGTGCATCAGGTAAGCCTTCCTCAAAGACACACGAGATCATAAATTTCTCTACCCTGATGAGCATTCAGATCTTTTAACCTCCCCTGGGTGTAGAAGGAAATGATGAAAGATAAAGTAGTACAACTTCTCAAGCAAAGAAGCTGCCTGACTGCTGTGCTACGCTCAAACTGTGCGCAGCCCTAACTGATGGGTTACTGTTGCCTTTCATAACTGTGTTGCTCTTACGTATGGGGAGATAAGCTAGGAATTGGTCTAGTCCCTCTTCTTCACCAGACATAGCAATTACCTCCAATAGCACTTCAGTGTGCCAGACTGGGGACCCTGTGTATGTAGGTTTTCTGCTGACAGGAGAGCTTCCTGACAGATTTTGAAGACAGACCATCTTTCAGCGCCCTCGCAGGACTACCAGCGATACAGAGAAGTGAAGAAACCTGGCACAGAAACCCTGGTAGCTACTGGAGGTTACAAGAGTTAATAATTGATGGTTTATGGCCCTCTTTCCACTGCACATGTGTCCTGAGGGGCTGCAGTTGCTTTGCCTGATAGGAATCAGGGCTTTAAGCAGCACGGTGTTTACTCGAGAGGGTCACACTACAGAATATTTCCATATTGCAGAGAAGGGCCTTGATAAGAACTGAGTGCCATTCAATCCAGATAACAATCTGCAGGAGGATCGAGTGTTTATTCTGTTAATAAAGGAATCTCCCTGGTAATGCTGTGGTTTTTAAAGAGCTGCAGCCAGCTAGTTTGCCGGTATTCTTGTCTCCCAAACTTTGTCTCATCAGGTCCTCTGGTCCCTTCTGCATTGCAATAAGCAAGGGCTGAACCTGTTCACGTGTGTAACGGTATTTTTTTTGGCCTCTGGGTTTTAGTGCTTTGGAACAAGGCAGCACAATCCAGACCTACCATTACTCTCACTGCTGGAGGAAGCAGAGCAGAAGGGACCGGCAGAAGGATCTGAAGCTTTGTGTTTCACCTTGTACCTTTCTTTCCCCCTCAATTCTAGGTCCTTATTATTCACACAAACTTGAAGGATGTCTGTTCTGTGCAAAATGACTTTGTTAGGAAAGATATACATGCAGCAAAGCCACTAGCATACCCAAGTCTTCTGTCAGACATTTCAGCCCAGGCAGAAGCAGGAGGAAATAACTGCCCTTCTGTGCAACTCATCCATCCAGGTGAGAACAGAGACTTTTCCGTAGAGTAAGAAGAGTAAACAAGAGAGTAAGAAGAAGTAGAGTAAGTTCTTGCCACCTGCAAGAACATATCCCTCTTATGCCCAATATCTCTAATATTTCATATTGGAGTGTCCAATGATTATGTTCAACAGCAAACATACAGAAGCCCAAGTTATAAACAATGCAAACAGGAAAAGTTTCAAGGAGTAATCTCAAGCTTAATTTTTAAATTGAATGTTTAGAAAAATAAAATCAACTTCCTGCTAGAGCATTAGTTCAATCAGAAGCTTTCTTTAAACTCCAGAATGATTTCAAAGCATTTGACACTGTGACAAAATTTAGCAGTTTTCATGAGGAATTCTGCCTTCTTTCACTGCGTATCTTATCAAAGTCCACATGGTTAAAACAAGTAATTTTCTTACATTCTGTTCTGTAAGCAACACAATTTCAGTATTTAGTTTTTCAGTCTTAGAGCCCCAATTGTTTCTCAGTGTTTGGGGGTTTCCCGTTTTTAGAGGTGTGGATTTTTTTCCCCCCTCTCACCAATCTATTGATAACTGACCTGAAGATTATATTCCTTTCAGCTCAGGGGAACAGGAGACATACAAAACATAAGCTCGCATAGCAACGACAGCACACATAATTTGTATCCTAAGAGTGTTTTACAGTTTGACCAACCAAATCTGCAATTACAGGAGATGCCTTGAAGTAAAAGTCTTTCGTAGTCAGCCAGACCAGATAATGGGCACGCTTACCCTCCATTATTGTACCTACTGTCACTTCGTTTATAAAGTGATTAATCCCACTTGCAATTATGCAATTTCTACCATCTGAATCTCAGACGAGGAAGCCTGGGAACAAATAAGTGAACCTTTCCCTCCTCCTCCCTTTCCCCCCTCTCCAGTAGACACAGCCGACAGAGCAGCTTCCCACAGGGGCCACCAGGCTGGGTTTGCTCGTGCTCTCATGACACCGTGCCACAGCAGTCTGGTGTGGTTCACTACTACTGACAGAACGCAATGCCAGGGTTTGCCATGTAACATTACAAAATGTAACCCATCATTTTTCTGTGCCTTGTGCCTGATAAACTGTGGCCAAAAGAAATAAACCCAGAAATAAAATACAAGGCGCTCCCAGGTGCTATTCTATCAACTCCCCTCTGCAGAATGGCAATGGCTTTGTAGGGAATTTAACAATTTTATCGTGTAGGTCAAAACCAAGCAACTTGGCACTGAGATTCAATTTGGATAAGTTGGTGAGTGTGCTCAGATGATCTGTACATATCTTTTTCAAGATCAAGGGCATGCAGTCAAATTCTGCAGCTTCTTTTTGATAGCACAGAGAAGCGAGCTCCTGCTATCTGCCAGCAGAGCCGGGTCCGGAGCCGGATGAGAGCTCCTGTTGCTGTCCCACTGCACGTTGCTCAGCTCAGAGCACGGGGCAGGTTTGGTGACAATCAGGTTCCCTCAGAGAGTCTCTCTAGCAAGACCCACTGCAGTCAAAAGTAGAGTTTTGGAGGAAAGGCATAAAAGAAAGGGAGCCATATAAAAAAAAAAACCCTCTCTCAAGTTTAGAGGAAGAATCAGGACTATCCTGACTTCTCTTGAAAAGCTGTCTGGCAGGAGAGATGGGAGCATGAATGGCAGGATATTCCCAATCCTAATTTCCCAGTTTCAGAAAGTAAAAGTTTATTTGTGGGAGGACAAAGGAGGCTATTAAAAGGTTCTTATTTTTACCCAGCCAGTTCACCTTTCTCTACTTCTGTGTCAGACTGAAAATTAGGATTCCATCGAATGGCCCTGTCACCATGCTGCAAATTCACAGCTGCAGAAGATGATGCACAGTAAATCACTGTCTTCTCACTGAGAGCTGCCATAAATAATGCCACAGGAGTTCTCCTCCTGCAACTAGCAGCTGCCTGCAACTGCTGGGAACAGAGCTGTAATGCAGCCCCCAGGTAAGGAATGGAGAAAAGGTAAAACAGAACAGTCTGAAAAATAAGATCCCAGCATTTATCATCCCATTAACTTGTAAGCCTTTCAAAATATTTGTCTCTTCTCTCCCACAGGAGAATTTCTATAAGCAAGTTGTCATAACTTCAGACAAATTTCAGGAACGTGCTATGTTAATTTTCTAAAAGTACCTAATCTTAAAAGTATTTTCATTAACAGCAAGTATTATCACCTGCTTTTACAGAGGAGAAAGCTGAGGTGGAGGCTGTGAAGCAGGGATGGCAAGATCAGACCTCAGGTGAGCAGTGGAAGCAGTGGTTGAACCTAGTCCCTACTCACTCTGTTTCCTTTTGCACTGGGTATATTTATTTGTTTTCCTAAGAGAAGGGGAGAAAAAGACAAGGCAAGGAAAAAGAGCAGCTTGGCAGGCTACATGACAGGTGGAAAAGGCCAAAGACGTGAAAGTGTATGAGCCATGACTTCCTGAGCAAGCAGTTGGCTGACTCTATTGCTCAGCCTCTACATCAATGACAGCTTTTGAAGGGTTGTGCTGCAGCACAGCCTCTCTCTTGGTGGTCATAGGCATTTCCTGGGCACAGACACAGCCCCAGGGTTACCAGAAGGGCTGAGCTTTGGGCAGGCTTGGCCCAGAGGGGGACACCCCTGGTGATGGGCTGCAGGGGAACTGGAAGGGACATGGCCCTCAGGCAACCAGGCAGTACTGCAGCCCCTCTCCAGCTCTAGAGGGATTAGAGTGGCACTAGGGGTCACAGACAAAAGGAGGTGATGGAAGAGCCTTCTTGACATTCCCAGCAAAGCCATAACAATTCCTAGCTCTTTCCAGCCCCACCTGGCACCAACCCTTCCCTGAAACTCTGCATCATTCAGACCTTGCATAATGTGCTATCGTTAACCACAATTTTTTCATCTAATTTGAGTCAGGTCTCTCAAATACCTGGAGACAAGCTCCAGGGGACACTTCTCTCCCAGGGAGCACTAGATTGAGGAGAGAGACCAAGGATAGGTATTGCAGTACATCTCATGGACATCACCTGCAGCTGGGGGTAAAAAGCAAAAAACCTAAGGGAACATCAGATTCATTCCTCTCATGCTTGGCAAAAAGCAGTAGCAGAAGATTTTTGCAGTGCACTTGTGCTGCTCTAAGATTCATATAACTATGATCAACTATATAAAACAGTTTTAATTAGGATTTTGCTAATCACTAAGCATTTGGCTAAAGTTTCCCTTGAATATTTTTCAAGCCAGCATGGAGGGAAATTTGATTTATAGAATCATAGAATAATTTGGATTTGCAAGAGTTCTGTAAATACGTTCTTAAAAGAAAGATGTACCCAACCTCTGAGAATTGGTTAAAAAAAAAAAAAAGACTCCAGGAACATACAGATATGGCTGTGATTGACTGTGGAGACAGCAATGCTAGAGGGAGCTTTCCATAGAGATTGCTAAATGGATATTTAGGGCTGAGCAGATTCCAATGACGTGGGGTTTTTTTGTTTGTCTAGGCCATTTTCTAATTCTGATTTCAATTATAAACTAAGAAGATTTTTTTTCTTCCAATCCTCCCTTTTTGGTTGGCCTCCAGGTCAAATTGGATATTCTGGCCAAATTTCACAGAAAGAAATATATGCAGAATGGAGGCAAACTGGGCTCGTACCCTGTTTGCCCAATTCAAAGCAAGGACTGGAAGCCAGATCTCCTTTACGATGGGGATTATCAGGTAGAAAAGTCATGACAGAGATAGTAATAAGACACTTGCCCCCGCAAGTAAATCCCTAGTTTAGGAAGCTACTGCAGGTTGCAGGAAAATCAGATATAAGAACCTGCCTACATTAAGGGGAGCTGTAAGCCTCTGAAAAAAACCAGATACCAAAGCTCAGGTTTCTTCTTACAATTCTCCTCTCTGAAATAGAATTTTGCTTTCCAGCCAGCTCTTCCAAAATTGGAATTAAATACCCAGCACAGCATTTCTCTGTTGGAGAGGGCCACCTTCAGCTGTATTGCTGTTGGACCAGAGCCTGCACTAGCCACTCGTCACCCTCTGTTACAGGGAGGTCACGGATGCAAAAAAGGCAAAGCTCACCCATGCTGCCTGCTCAAGAAAAGCTCTTTATACTGGTTAGAAAGATTATGGAGAGCTGGCAGCAGCACTGACTACTTTTCAGAAGTCAGAGCAAACCCTCTGCCTCCTGACACCTACCTTCTCTCCATTCCCAGCTCTTCAGATGAGCAGAGCACTGCAGCCAGAGAGATCCCAACCAGGCGCACAGTGAGCACAGGGCCGTGCCTGCACTGTGGGAATGAACCAACGCTGGTTGCCCAAGGAGCCTATAATCACGGGCTGTGTCTTTTTATTGTGTAATTCCAATTACAGGTGAATGGGATCAAAGAAAATGGAACCAGCTGCAGAATAGGGCAGCAGAGATTGTCCCCTGGCTGGAAACAGAAGCCAGCACAGCTAGGCAGCAACTAGCATAACGGAGGGGGGGAGGCAGGCATATTTTGTTTTAATGTCACTGTTGGCAGAGAGGAAAGCCAGGCCAGGCAGCCCAGCACAGAAAGCTTTTGCAGGCAAAAAGATACTTATACTGGCTAATTCACCCATTTTACTTCAGAGCAGTAATACTGACAGAACAGTTGGTTCTTGTTCACATCTACAAGAGAAGTCAGGTTTTACTTCTTTTCCTGATCAATGAGCTCCTTAAGACTGTGCACGTATTTGCAAATTAAGTTATTATTTAGCATGATACACTATAGATTTTTTAAACCTATTTTTAGTGCAAGCTTTGAGGTTAACCAGGTTTCAAGTGAAACTCTTTAGAGTTAAGAATGAAGTTCAGAGTTACTTACTTGCTATTTGTTTCTTTTTCTTAAATAAAGCAAAGAATAAATCCCATGTGAAGACTCACTAGCTGATGGAGGGTTTCAGGAGAAAAAGAGGTTAACATTTAATTTTAAAATAATTTTTGGGTTGCACTGTATTTTCAGGTTTCTCTTTTGTAATTTTTGTTCAGAGGACATGAACCAATTTTGTATTTGGCACTATTACAGAATCACAGAATGGTAGGGGTTGGAAGGGACCTTCCGAGATCATCTAGTCCACACCACTCTGCCAAAGCAGGTTCACCTAGAGCAGGTTGGACAGGAAGGCATCCAGGTGGGTTTTGATGTCTCCAGAGAAGGAGACTCCACAGCCTCTCTGGGCAGCCTCTTCCAGTGCTCTGCCACCCTCAAAGCAAAGAAGTTTTTCCTCATGTTGAGACGGAATTTCCTGTGTTCCTGTTTGTGCTCATTGAGCCTTGTCCTGTCACTGGGCACCACTGAAAAGAGCCTGGCCCCATCCTCTTGACACCTGCCCTCTAGATATTTATAAGTATTGATGGGATCCCCCCTCAGTCTTCTCCAGGCTAAACAGATCCAGGTCTCTCAGCCTTTCCTCATAAGAGAGATGCTTCAGTCACCTGATCATCTTCATAGCCCTTTGCTGGACTCTCTCCGGTAGTTCCTTGTCTTCCTTGAACTGGGGAGCCCGGAACTGGATGCAGTACTGCAGATTACCTGTCTTCCCAGTCCTGTGCATGGCCGTGGGGCTAGGAAGAGACTTTACTGGATAAGTGGCCACATCACAGTGGCTTCTGGGATGCTTCAGCCTTGTTTACCTGCTTAGATTTTGAAGTCCAGGGAAGGCGGTCTCTGCTTGCAAGGGAGAGATTTAAGTTCACAGGGTTGCTTGAAATCTTATGTCTAGAAAACACATGGAGAAACCTCCATGCTCCTTGCACACACTGATCCTTTGCATTGGCAGCATTTCCAGCTCTTGTAATAGAGCCTTCTCCCTGAAGTACATGCCTAGAAAGGCCAGTGAAAATTTCAGGTTTGCATTTTGTTCATTGCTTGCAGTCTGCCTTGCTATGGGGGGAACCACCACAGTGTCACTCTAAGATGCTTAAGAAACAGAGAGGAAAACGAAAGATGCATTTCCTTTTCTTTAAATGTATTCCTTTTGAAAAGCTAATATCTGTTTTTTGGGGCTCTGATTCACAACTTCAGAGTGTGCAGTGCTTTAGACCTTCACTTTTTCTCTTCAGCCTGCAAACACGGGGGTACAATACACTCCCGTTTACCTCATAATATTACTTGACTTCTGCTTTGTAGATCACAGATTAAAAAGGAGACAAAATAGGTCACATGCAAAGCCAAGAAAGATTAGGGGATAATGGTTTATGAGCTGAGGCAGAGACAAGCAATCGTACATTTAGGAAAGAGAGGCAGAGATGGGACTTGAGGGGAGTCTGTTAAATACCTGACAGGTAACCCAGCCAACAGGAGGGGATTAGGCTGCTGGAGATAATTGGGTGGCTGAAACTGAGAAGGGACATTTAACTGGGACTGCCTACAACAGGGAAAGGAAATGCCAGTGGGGGACTAACCCTGGCGAAGTCCCCCTTAGCTGCAGGGAGATGTCCCCAGGCTGGGAGGGTCAGCGCACTAAGGAGGCTTGGTGCTGGCAGAGTCAACGGCAAATCTCTCCCTAACCAGGGCCCATGGCCCCCCTGGCCATTAGTGCCTAATTGTCTGTCAAGGAGATTTTGACCCTCCATGCCTTGTTGGGGCTGCTCTCTGCAACTAAAGGTTTAGCAGAGGGGATGGGGTCATCAAGCTGATTGACCTCATTTGGCTGGAGAGGGACTGGTGACAACATGGGTAAGTAGCCAAGGAAAGCAAACTGGCTGATTTTACAGTTTCCCTGCCTTTTATCTCAGTAAATCACATACGAAGGCTTTTATGACAGTCTGATAAAACCCAGAGTTACCTGGCACTGGAGAGACAGATACTTATGCGCTCCGTAGAGACATGTAAAAATGGCACAAAGCTTATTAGTCATAGGGCCTTAAAATGTAATGAATTTAATTTCTTTTCATACTGACACACAGTTTATAACATCAGTACATTATCTCCCAGGCTGAGAATTTCAGGCAATGTTTTCCAAAGCAGCTAATAACATCAGCATCTCAGGATTTTGCAAAAAGAGACCATAGGTTTGGGCAATATTACCTTTCTTGCCGCATTATACACAGTGGCAATAAAGGTCCACCCAGTCCATCTCCGGCCACCAGGACAAGCCCTGCCCATCACAGAATCCCTATTGAATTTTCCGTTACATGACAGCATCTTAGACATTACTATATTCATGACATATCTGACTCTATCTTGTAAGTCACTATATTGCAGCAATATCTCGGTGGAGTGCCAGCAGGTCTGGGGAATGCTGTCACCTCAAAACGGGTGCAACTAGATCACAAGGAGCACATGCGGCAACATTTTCTTGTGTGCAGATGCTGTTCAGAGAGATGAACATTTCTCTCACTGGTGCTTTTTGCTTTGGTACGATATGAAATCTCAGTGCGGGCACTGAGACCACCAGACACACGCACGTGGCTGCGTTAGAGCAGGGTAGCAGGCAAATTCCATCATCTTTATGGAGCGTGCAATACTGCACATGGCAGTCAAGCAGCAAAGCTGTTTTTCCTCTTGTAATTACTTACAACAGCACTTCTTAACCTGTACAGCACTACCCCCCTCCCCATCCCGCCCTGTTGAAATGCTACGGACAGCAAATGAGGTGTGAAGACCCCACCTCACCTCAGGAGCCATCAAGTATGATAAGGTACAAAGAACTCTTAATTAGGCTACCATGGTTTAGAGGAGCAATTTATACAGAAGCATGCATGAAGCTTTTGAGAGGTGCTGAGGGAGGTCCCTGTCTCGTAGTGCTCGTACAACATGAGCTCCAGGTCATTACTGACCTTGACAGAAAATACAAGACGACTCCCCAGCTCCCTCTTGGTTACAAGGGGCAGGTGGGAAGAGCAGCCATATGAAGCTGCACTTACAATGTCAGATTTTCCTCCAACATACAGTACCTGCTGTGCAGAGATGAAAGTGATGCAGCCATAGCTGTGCTGCTTAGCTCGATGCCTTTATGGTTTGCATCTGATAAGATGCTGGCTCAGAAAAGGTCTCCAGCACCACCACTTCATTAAGAATGGAGAATACAGCCTGTATAATGTGGAGTCTTTCCTATTCACTAGATTATTATCTGTACCCACTGGGTTAAGTTAAGCAAAACCACTTCTCAGCTGACTCATTTTGGCAGCCAGCAGTTGCTCAGTCTTTCTTATTAGCACCTTGTAAAAGATTTCCCAACATGTTTAATTTTAAAGCTTAATAGTTAAAAAGAAAAAAACTAGCTAGAAAAATAAGATAAAAGACAACTATAGAAAAAATCATTATCTTAATTACAGAACAGCTTTGTCCTCTAATGGGAACGTAATTTTTTCACAAGACAGCATTGCTTTAATGGAGTATGCACTTTAAATAGGACGACAGTTGGCACACTGCACTGAACTTCTAACCCCTCACAACTTGTATTTACTGCATTTCAGAATTGTACTAGTGGATGAAAGCCACCCATTTTTTTCCCAGGATTGCAGATTTATTTTGTAGAGCTCCCCTGCTATGGAACTAAATATCCCATGATATTCAACAAGTAAATTGATAGCAATGGACATCTTGCTGAGTGGGTTTTTGGGGTTGTTGGTTGGTTGGGTTTTTTTTTGCCATGGCAGGCATTGCTCGCTCTTCTCTGCAAATACAACAGACAAACTTGCAGAGGTGGAAAACGTGATCCTCTGTCTTCTGCCCTCCATGTGGCTGTCAGTCTGCTAAGAGATTCTAGGAAACTGTAGCTGAGCCAAAAAGGAAGTTCATCCCCAAGGAAGTATTACCTGCACCCACTCATCCTTCTGAGATTTGGTTCCTCAGCTGCAAGCCAAGGGAGTGCCTGGGAGCCCAAGCTCCCTTTTTGCACTCAAAAATGTTGCCATCGCTCTGCCCTTTAGTGGCAGACTGTGCGTTATTGACTGCTTTTGTCCCTGCTCCCATCTCCTGTGGTCCTATTATTCTGTCTGTCTCCAAGGTCACCACCGAAAGTGGTGGAGTACTGCAGATGCCTTCTCCACAAGAGGCTGCTGAAAAGGAGTTATTGGCAAATAACCTTTTGTTCTGTGATCGCTCTTCTGTCTTCTTGCCTCCAGCAAAACAGAAAAAAAAAAGTAAGTAAAACCCCACAACACTCCTTGATGTAGATAATACTGGGTATTGTACTGAACTATCCAGTTGGGAACCGATCGTGACGTTAATTCTGAAATTCACATCAGCTGAAATAACATAACTGAGAAGGAAGTGGTTCCTTTGCATGTTTGGAAATTCATTAAGGGCTTCTTAACATGCTGGATGATCAAGTGGCTCTGGCCAAGGAGATCTGCAGCAGATTCTGAAGATACAGCACTATTTTCCACAGCTCATATCCTAACTGAAGCATCATTAAAAGCATTTCTCTGCTACATTTTTACCTGCAATGTTGTAAATACTCAATTAAATTCTCTAATAGGATTATCCTTTTAGAGGGGAATATAGAATGTGTTCTTTTCAGATTTTGCACAAAAGCATGCTTCTCCTGGGTGGGAGTAAAGATTTGGAGAGCATCAGGTTAACTGAGACTTAAGGCCACATGTCTGGGATGACATCTCATGAAACTTAGAGGACATACAGGATGGAAGATTCATGCAAGCTTTAAGCTGAAGTCTTTACATGGGAGGTCCTTCTGATTGACAGTTGCTCCTGAAAAATTCAAGGGCAGTTTATACAAGAGCCATACTCTTTTATAAAGACTGAAATGCACAACCATAGCTTTGAGGAACCCATTGTCAGTAGGGTAAGAAAGCAATGCTAAAGGGCAGGGCCACAACTTCCTAGTAGTACCTGTAACATCTGTAATATCCCAAACAGGAAGTTGGAGGTGTTGTATGACGTGACTCCTCCTTGCAGCATGAAAGTATTTCTTATTTGCCCCAACAGCTCCTGAAAACTCTGTCAAAGTGACGAGAGGGCCAAAGCACAGATCTGATCTGGGGGTATGCCAGTGGGAGGATGCTGAATGGATGCCAGAAGTGCTCCTGAAGCTTTTGAAAGTGTCATTGCAGAGTGCCACAGGAGCAACTGAAGTCTGAAGGAGGCCAAAAGCATATTTCCCATCAGGCTTGTAGTCAGGGTTAGTAATCCACACTACTACATCTTTCTTAAATATCCAAGGAACTAGGCTGAAGTATACCCCCTGGTGCCCCCCCAGAAGAAGACAGGATCATTGGATTTGGTCATGAAGGTGAGCAAAGCTACCATCAAACAGGCTGCCCAAAGAATAGTGGGACTCATGGAGACAAACTGGTGGCTTTCAGACTTGTGGAAGATCTGAAGTAGGGTTGTCTAGCTCACAAAAGCGTTTCCCACCTGGCACGCATGAGAGGCACAGCCACAGCACTGTCACAGGCAGAGATCCCATACCAGAATCTCAACCCACTCACCTCTGGTGGACCCTCAGAAATAACAGAAACAGCATTTCCACCTTCTTCAGGGATAGACACAATTTCAGGTGCGGTACTGTGTAGAGAAAGTGCACCTCCTGAACCTAACAAGAAGAGTTAGGCCCAAAGCTCTTTCCACTCAGTTTTAATGAATTAAGTTTTTCTCTCAGCGAGAGTTCACATGATGCGTTATGACAAGGACATTTCCTTTTCTGTCAAGAACGTGTCACCCACCATGGACCCATTCTTGATACAGACAAACCATAATAAGATTTATTTCTGATTCTAAGCACTACTTGGTAAAGTAGTTGCACTTCTTGTAATTTATCTAGGTAAAAAAAAAAAAAAAAATTAATTTACCTGCTCAACATCTGTTCAAGATTCTTTTTGGTAAAAGCTATATATAGAGCAACATAAATAGGAAATCTAAATATTCCATGCAAATGTGTCCTGGTTTGAGGTTTTGTAATTTTACTTTGCAGCTAGACCTCTTCTAACTACTGAAATTAACAGCATATTGTGCAGAAAGTGTTGACTCTCAGAGTGAAAAGGCTGATGTTTATAGTTGATGCCAAGAAATGGTATGCAGACAGGCTCTTGCTTATACTTATTGCTATAACACCCAAATAACTTTGTTATTTGCCCTGTTGGAGGGTCGGAAGCGGAAAAGCGCAGAGGGGTCACACCTGTGGGGAAGAGCAGACAGGACAGGTGA
>VYXH01008210.1:1304398-1337409 GCA_013397275.1 Burhinus bistriatus
TAGAGGGGTCACACCTGCGGGGAGGAGCGGACAGGACAGGTGACCCCAAACTGACCCACAGGGTATTCCATCCCATCTGCCTCATGCTCAGTATAAAAGCTGAGGGATCAAAGGGTCAGCCCTCTTTCTTCACTGGCCAGCGTCCGAGCAGGACTCTGTTTGTCTGCCTTTTATCCCGATCCATGCATTCCTCAATCCAGACCTGGAATCCAGTTCCCGTCTGTTGCTGAGTCCAGTCTGGGACTTTCCCAGTTCCTGTTGGTGATGTGATCATCATCCTGGGAGCTTGATACAGTTTTGTATATATTTCACTATTTTCTTTTTATTATTTTATTATTAATATTTCATTAAAGTAGCTTAGTTTCTTTTAAACTCATATGTCTCTCTCTCTCTTTCTTGCCCCTCACCCTCTCCTTGTAGAGAGAGGTGGGAGAGAGCATCTGTCATTCACCTCAGTGGCCAGTCCGGCCCAAATCACAACAAAATGTCAAGGCACACTCTAAATATTATGATCCTACACAACACATAGTGTCAAACGTGACAACGAAGACAGGATTTACTGTTCACGGTCCAAATACATAAGCCAGCATTAATTCAAGTGCTGGCAGTAGCTGATCTACTTTCTGTAGAAAAATTACACTCAAATCTGAATCAAAATTTGAGCTATGCAAGCTGAGCTTTCAAAAAAAATACTTGAAAATATAGTGCGTCAATGGTAAAACAAAATGTACAAATTGTATTTTCAGCACCCAGCTTGGCATATATAATTACTCATTTTTGAGAAGGCAGATTGGCTCAATTTTTGATAATTTTAACTCAATATTTTATTCATCATGGTGGCTTGCGGAACATCATTTAAAATGGGAATGCTCATATTTGCAATTCCTCTTTTTGTTCAAATAGAACTGTTCATACTTGTGATTCCCGTTTTTGTTCATGCACTTGCAGTCATGGCTTCCTCGCAACATTTTTTTCCTAGGGATAGGTGTAATATTTCTGAACACTACCATCCATAGGAGAAGAGCTGGCTCTGTGTTAAAGATCCAGAAGTAATAGCCAAGCAATACCGATTCAGTTCGTCACCAGGGAAGAGCCGCCCTGTGCTCTCATACAGGAGAGCCTGATTTACAACTTTGTTGAAGAGCAGGCAAAATAATGCAAAGTACAAATCGATCTTTTATTCTGAGCTGCCAGGGAAAAATACATTTCCTCTACAAAAATGTAATTCCTTTCAGTGCTTCTGCATCCTCATTCAAATACAATGAATAACCAATAGGCTATATCTACTCTCCTGTCTTGATCCATAAATATCATTATGGAAAGTGTTTCTGCAAAAGAACTTTGTCTAAGTAATACTGCAAAGCTTGACTCTAAATTCTAGAAATCTGGGTTCAAACCTTGGAAATTAAAATTAGGTCTGTATAATCTTGACATAAACTTCTTCCTTTCTTTCTGTACTAGAATAACTTAAAAACACGTATCTCCAAAATTGAGAAGACAGTCTCTTAAATCATGAATCAAGCCTGGACATTCTTCCTTTAGGCAGAATTCTAAGTTTTGACAAAAAGTAATGCGGATTTTGGAAAGTAAAATATGCCATCAACTGTAAGGCTATTGAGGCTAGAAAGGATTATCATCACAGCGTGGTCTCCTGCAGAAGAGAGAGAGGGAAAGAGAGAGACAATTCCGCCCACAGCTCCCACGCCAAGCCCAGCTGGTGTTACAGGGAAGGCATATCTTTCTGAAAGGTAAGATTTAAAATCTCGAACTAATAGAAAATCTTTCATGCCTCCCTTCCCTGCCCATGGAGTTGATACAAAACTTAATTACCATTGTGCAAAAGAAAAACACAAAACCAAAAAAACCCAACCCCCAAGCTTTAACTCATGGCTGAGTTCATCTAGCTTCAATTTCCAACCTTTAGACTTTGCTATGCTTTTCTCTTCTAGATTAGAGTACTCTGTTATGAAAATTTTCTTCCCACATAATCACACTACAATCACACCACAATTGATCACCTTTTCTCTCTCATTTTAAGCTGAATAGCTTGAGCTTCTAACATCTTTCATGATAAGTCATGTTTCTCAGATTCCAGGCTGCTTTTATAGCTCTGAATTTTTACGATATATCTGTACCAGAAATGAACTTAGTATTAATGACCAATAAAAATCTCACCAGTGTTGCATACAGAAACAAGTCCCTTTTGCCTGCTCAGTAGCGTCCAACTTGCATATTCAAGTCCCATTATTTCTCCTTAGGACTCTCCAAATAATTAATTTTAGGGGCTGTTTGTAATAGAAAAAGATAATTTCATTTCTAACAGGATATTTCATCTGGCCTAGAGCAGAATGTTTTGTTTCAGACTTAAGTGTCTAAGAACTTTCATTTTTTAAAGTGAAATGAAAGACAACTACATATAAAATTAATTTCAAATAGAAAAATTGTTATTACCATTTTTATGTCAATATTTAACATTCATTTTTGGGTCCAATTTCTGAAAGAGAAAGAAATTTATGTCACCATCCCAGCATATTTCGTCTCCTCTTGCTTTCATTTCCCTCCTGAAATCATACCAACAATTTCTGTGAAGGCTAATTTGGGTTAAGGCAGACTGCAAACCCGAGACACAATGACTAGAAAGGTCTCATTTCCATGCAGTTTATTCCACTTCACAGTGAACCACGAAAAGTAAGAACAGGATACTAATCTCCCTGAGAAATAATCTGTACGCACACAGTTATTTAGAATGAAGGTGGATTGTAACAACCTGAATGCAGGGCCCCAGTACGTGCCAAAAGAAAAGGAGAGTGCACTGAGTCACTCAAGGCAAAATGCAGCTTGGAGAAACTTTATTAACTGTAATGCTAAGTTAGCACTGAGCTGGCGCAGCTGGCAGCTAGGGAGGCAGAGAAATATTCCTGTCTGAAACGTGAATACCGCTGATTTGAAAATTTTTGAAACTATAAACACTGGAGCCAGCGATGTCAGTTTAAAGTCAATTTTCAGAGAGCTAATACAAGAGCAGTCAATGCTGGAATAAACCAACACACCTCACTGAACTATTTATTGTCAGAACAATAGCTATGATACACACTGCCACTATTCTGGAAAACAGCCTTAGTATTACTTTTAAAAAGGGAAACGAATGCCGTAAAAGATTCTCAGCCACTGCAAGAGCAATAACAATATTAATGTCATTTGAAAAGATGGTCAAAGCACTTTGCTAATGCTCATGAATCATCAGCTTCTTTTGCAATGCAACTGCTGTGTTTGGAAATTGCATTTCCCCACTCATTCATATTATTCTAACCATTCTTCCAGGCTGTCTGGTTTTTAGAGTCACCACATGTCCAAGAAAAAATAAACACGAGCCTTGGATGTGCTTTTCTCCTGCTTTCATTACAGAAAGGGAAAATACAGTTACAGGTGCCCCCTCTGAGCAAGAAAAGCTGTCCTTCCCGACAAGCAGCTCTGCAATGTGACCACGAGCTGCTGATGGAGTTGCTATGGTTATAAAGAGGTCCTCTGTGGGAGACATCTTCACTTGTGATTAGGTTTTGACAGAGGCAGAGGGACGCTTGCTGTGGGAAGGAGGGAAGGCCATTTTATCCACGTGAAAGCGGAGTTACGCTACATCTGAAGTGTTTTTGGAGCAAGCTCTGTTTCTCCAGGAGCACTGCACCAGGACAAACCTCATTTCTGACATACAGGGGATTTCCATACAGGCCAGAAGTGATGACTGTACACAGAAATAAAACAAGCAGAAGCAGAGCTGGTCTTGATCCGTAGATTTTCCTGCAATCTTAAGCAAGAGACCATTTGCTTTCCAAAGGGCTATGAGACTAGAAAAAGAAACTAATAAATGAACGAGGACCTGGATATGGCAGGTACCAAGTGAGGTTTTGTGCCCCTGCACCAGAAGTGCTAAAGGAAAACAGCATTTGAGCTATTCATCCTAGCTGCTTCTGCTTTTGTTCCTGAAACCATGCCTCCTCACTAACGAAGGCTGCTAATGAGGGGAAAGGAAGAGAGGAGCTGGGGAAGATGGAGATGGCCTGCCCCAACTGGGGCAGAAATTAAAGCAATAAAATGTTGAGCGTGGGACCGCAGCACTTACAGACTGCTGAGGAGATTGGTTAAGTCATCAAACAATAAAAAAGCCCTCTTCCTTTATCTCACTCTCCCTCTTCTTTGTCCTTTGGGATCCAGCCCCTTGCACAACAGTCCCCCTCCCTTCCTGCACGTTTCTTTCCACGCATCCTGCCAGCCCCGGTCGAGAGGGATGACCATCTGAGAGCACGCCAGAGGGGAAGCTACGCTCCACTTTGCTGTTTATTAAACTATTTGCCTCATCATATAAAATGTGTGGGTTTTATTCCCTCTCCCCATATCCTTACCTTAGATCTTCAGAGTAGCCTTTTCCGTAGGAGGACGGGGTGGGAGAGCTACATCTGCTACAAGAGAGATCCACTCTTGTAAAAGGGAAAAATGAACTGAAATCTCTATTTCAAAATACCAGGAGAGCTCAAATACCGACAAGCAAAAGTCCTTCCAAATGAAGTTTTAGTGAAATAAAGAAGGCTGACCAGAATGTTTCAGAGCGTGAAAAACGGTGAATAATAAACAGTATGAGTTCTGTTTTACTAGCAAATCTCATCACATAAAAAAATCAGCCCTGTGAATCATCCTTGATGCTGGCTAGCAGACTCTGTGTTCAGAGCACGGTGTCTGCGCTGTCTATAAATATTACTACGGCCAGTAAACTCAAGGCAATGGCAAGGGGGCAGTAAAACTATTGAGGGTACCGTACACTGCAGTGGTTGTAAAAAATGCAGTAAAAGAAAAATGGTCTTTTATTAGATCTTTTGTTTGGGAGGAACTTCACATTTTAACAGGGCATTTAGCAACCAGGATAGCTTTTCAAAAGCAGCAGTCTCTTTGTCCACAGATCGGATTTGGAGCCCCATGAAGTCCTAAAATTACTTCAGCCAAGAGGTGAGGGCCCATCCCCATCTGAAGAAGAAGGACGTTCAGTGCTAACACAAAGCTCAGCTTGCCATCCCTCTTCCCTGGTCTTTTACAGCTTTTACCACACTTGATGTAAAGGGGAAGGCGAGATCCGGCAAAGAGCCTAAAGCAGCCTTTTCTGTTACAGTTTCGCTTTCAGCAAACGGATACCCCAGTTTGCAAACTCGCTCTCTGCCCAGGTGATGCCCAGCACCACTGTGAAGCTTCACTGCAGGTGCAGAGGCAGGAGCTGGCCCCATGGCACAGTGCACAGCATGAAGGGGCACCGTTGCTTGTGAAGGAGCTACTTCCGAGCTGGTTCTCACTCTCAGGGCACGCTTGACATCTTGGGCCTGTGGATGGCTGGTGGGCCACATCTATCCACTGGTACCGACCCATCTGTGGTTAGTATGGCAAGGCAGTGCGCATCCCTCACTTGCGATGAATTAAAGTGAGAGTGTAGACTGCTACATCTGCCTGTAGCTTTGTATGTTCTCAGCTGAGACACAACCTCTGTTGCCTCGCCCAAATATTTTGAATTTAAATATGCAGAAGTTCAGGGGAAAAAAAAATAATATTGGTTTGTTCTAAAAGCTCTATACACAACTACAAAAGCTCAGTATAGAACTGCAAAAACTGGCATCTAAATAACTACAGCTAGAACTAAACCCCATCTATTGTATTTATCCCACGTAGCTAAAGACAGTGGCAGCGTAAGAAAGTTGCGTGGGGCCTGACGGGCCAACTGTTGTGCTGTTGTACTTAGTACCACAGCTGATAACCAGGCTTTTACTATTCTTTTCATGCAATGAGATACATCTGAAAGCACTCTGGGGTATCCATAAAAATCAGAATGGTGGGGGTTTCTGAAGTGCGTCTGTCTTATGAGATGAGAATAAAATTTGGTCCTGACTTATAGACTGTTTCCTGGTCTTAAGGCAAATACTAAAGGACCTTCAATGCCCTGACCAGCGTGGAGACAGCTCACATGTAGACACAGATATTATAAAACTCAGTCGAAGTGCCTTCAATTCAGGTGTCAGGACTGACAGGATTATGACCGAATTGAGGGAACTTTAATATTAGAAAGCCAGACGCAGCATAGTCTTAGACTAGATAGACAGATGTTGATTATTTCAATGGAATAAAAATGAATATATTGCTTAGAAAATAAATTAATATTTTAGAGGTTTGATAGCATTTGTCAACATGTGCAATCATAACAAAATACGATGCACTTTAAAGATTAAGTATGACTCTAGTGTAATGCCAAATGAGTACTCTGGGAGTTGTTTTTACATATCAGAGGTTTAGAACTTGGCCCTAAGAGCATTAATATTTCCTTTAGGAATAGCACATTAACAGCAAATTCAGCAAAACCCTTCACGGTACACTATAAAACACGTCTAAAACAAACTCTACCTCACCCACAGAGAGGTTCAGTCTTTGGATAATTCAACACTTCTCATTCCTATTAAAAAAAATCCTTTGGACTGACATAAATTCAATCTGTATCATATTTTCTATTACAACACAGTCTCTCTATATGAGGACATGCAGAGCCTAATCAAACACAAATGTTTACTTAAACTAGTCAAGCTTTGTGAAGTTTGTACTAAAGCCAGCATATCGTATCTAATTAACCCTTCTGCTTTTCTGGCCGTGTTGCTTGGATTGCATCTAACTGAGTACTCAACCTGTTACAATGGAATTTAAGTAAAGAGCTCGTGAGGGAAAACTTGCACTCTGTTCACCTTAGCCTTTTGTCGCACCAGCTAGCAATATTTTTAATATGGCCTGCATTCAACCAAAATGCATCCCACAACTACTTCTGCAACTGTGCTGAGGGGGAAGAGGGCAGCACTGCTTCCATCTAAACAAGATTTGCAGAATTACACTATAGGATATAAGAGCAGTATTTGCTCCTGCAGGCACAGTAACTGAATTTCCAGGCTATAATTGGATGATGTGGTTTGCAGCATCTCCAGAACCCCTTGATGGAATTACATCTGCCTGATAAATTATATAGTTTTCAGAACTGTATTTTACACAACGCGTGGAGCCCTGTGTCCTAAAGCCTCGATTATCATCTACCTCCTGCTCCTGACATCCCAAGAGAGGCTTAAAATACAATGAGCTGCCCTTTGCTTGGACATGAGGCAGAAAGGGAATGTCCACGAGCTAATGGGAGCCTGCTCCATGCCTAAAGGACCTTTCCCTCCACAGAGTCCTGTTTGTTTTCCCTCCCTGGGCTAACGAGGGAGATGGCAGGTGGCAGGGAAATGGAACATCCGCTGCTGCCTACAACTTCTTTTCTTCCCACAGAAAGGCTGTACAAACCCACAGAACATCAGACACCAGGTTTTCTTACACTTGGTAAACTGCAAGCATGACCAGCATCAGTGACAGGCTGCTAGGTTTGGTTTGACCCAATATGTCTTATATTAAAGAATCCCAGCGTTCTTTTATAGCTGAAATTTCAATACGTTGAAACAAAGTGGGAATGAAGCGGGATTAAATTTTGGGTTCCTCTGCTGCCTTTAAGTAGAGGACAGTATATGCCAAGGGAGTGGATTTCAATCTGAGAACATAGGAGGAATTGAAAAATAAGTCATATATAACTGCAGTATTCCTAATGGCAGCCTCAGCCCCTGAGAACCGATGAAAGAGGGTCTGCCTTCCTCTGTCTATCCCCTGATTAAAAGAGAATACGCAATGAGGTTGGACAGAGAATAAATGAATGAGAAAATAGTCATTTAGTGTACTTATTTAATTAGTTCTTTCTGCTTCTGATGGTAATGTGGCAGAATACGAGGCTGAACAGAACAAGGTAGCTGCCTATGGCATAATTAGGCCTTTTAAGAAGGGGGAGAAAGACATCAGTCTGCACAGGCTGGCAGAGAAGGGAACTTCAGTGAGCACCCAATTTCTGTAGCTGGAAACACACAGCTTCTTTAATTATTGCATCTGATAAAGCATTTAGTTATCTTTTTTTAAAAATAATTTAAAAAAATAAACCACAATCATTATTTGTCAGTTGAAAAATACTTATTGTGTGTTCCTTACATTAGATGACAGTGGAGTCCCCAGACAAAAAGATGCTCCCTGGCCCCAAATATGTAAAAGACTACCTTAAGTTTTAACACCTGAACGATTTTTAGACAAGAGAGTGAGTGGGAATAGGACATGAGGAATGGAGGCCACCAGAAAGGAGGACTGTCCCAAACCTCGCTGCCTCCTCCTCCTCCTCCCCTTTAGAGCCAAAATTAAGCACTCTGGATTTTGACTGAGCGCCCTGGAGCTGGGCACGCTCACTTTTCTAACATATGTAGCAAGGGGCATCTTAACACACAGCCACACACCCCCACTGCCACCCCTCGCCCTGGGAGAAAGCTGAGGAGAACAAACAGCTTTTGAGAGCTTATTTAGCCCACTCAAGACACTATTGGAAACACTCAGATAATTTGGTTACCAACAGCTTGTAAAACGAAAGTAGAATAGGATAAAAAGCTGACCTTGTAAAAGACTGCTAGTAGATGTGCATGACATGTTCGAGACCTACACCCATGTATGAGGAACAAAGATGCTGTCAAAAATTCTAGTTACAATAAAGAAGCAGCCTTAACTAAAATTCCTTAATTAAGTACTATTTTTGGGCAAAACATCATTATTTTCATTGGGCCAAAATGCATATGCATACTTACATATACTCATCCCCACATGAAGTGTAACCCTATTATAACCCTACATCTGTAGTATTAAAATCCAGAGACTCACATAAATTGTATTTTTAATGGATGCTTGAAGTCTTCAAAGAATCCTGCCCCAAATCTCTCTCTCTGCTGAGACTTCTCCTAATGTGCCAAACCTCCAAACAGCCTGTGTCCATCTGTAACACACATCACAGCTTGGCAGAACTCTTTCCCTTAAACTAATCAAAGTTTTGCACTAACCTACAGTCCTGTGAGACACAGAACAAGCATTATCTTAAGTGCATCTCTGTTCATTTAACAGCCTAATTTAGGGTACAATAAATACACACAAGCACTGATCAGGATCATATCTGGTAAGAAGCTGCTCTGGCCGAAGTTGATAAATACCTAGCTGCTGGTTTTAGTTGGAATTGGATTGAACTACCCAATGGGTCAGTAAAATTAGTATTTATCTGAAAATTACTATAACTACTGCACATTGTGTCACAGAATTGCACAAAAATAACACACAGGATCAAATGAGGAATTTATGCCAGGACACCAAAACCAGCCTAGAAGCATTAAAACATGTGGTCTGATATTGATGACAATACTCTATTTATTCCTAAGCCAATGACATTAATGTTTATGTCTTTCTTGGTATTAATAAACCTGCATGTCCCTGCAACACACAGAGACACACTTTACAGATCCTTCAGTCTTATTTATCAGGTAGATGAGCATTTCATCAATTTTTTTTGCTTAGCCATGCTTTGCACGACATTGCCCTTTCATCTCTTGCAACAGTCTGATTATGCAATTAGAAGGTTTTTTCCTTTTCTGAGATTCAAGTCAGCCTTGTATTTCAGCACATTATCTTTATCTGGGGACATGAGTAATACCTCTACTTAACTTTTACCGTTAAATTTTCAACATCTGGTGCTGTTGAGGCCATTCCTGGCAAACGTTTGGCATCGGCTTGCTCCTGTAGAGCAGGTACCTGGGTTGATCAGCCTGCAGGATTGCAGCCAGCCTCCCCAGCTGCTCATGAAGCACTGTGTCAGGTACCCCCATGCTACTCTGCCCTTATATCCCACCCCCTAGGACTTGGACTGAATATTTTGAGTCCTGTCCATATAGAGGTGCAAACCACTGTGACCATACGGCGTGTTACTTGCACCTTCCCGCAGACACAGTAGGTATCGGTTAGACACCTGGAGGTCTGACTGCACCCCAAAATCAGTCTCTCTGGGCATCATGATGATGTCTACCGTGCCTGCACAGGAGCGAAGAGGCAGAATCGCACTGGTGGTAAGTTTTCAGTTTGGAAACCACAACTGAAAGCAGGGTCAGCCCGCACCAGGCAGCTGGCAGGCACACTGCCCTCACGGGTGTGCGGCAGAGCTTGTGGCAGCAGACCGCTGCATTTTCAAGAACTCATCTTTGGTTTTCTCTTAAAGGGAAATAAACGCCAGCAAACAAGCTGATAGGTGATGGGGGACTAAGCCAACATCTACTAAATTCCTGGAAGGGAATAATCAACTTCGGTGTGTTTTGGATCTCTCCCTCATTTTGCAGGATTATTATTTTATCTCACGTATGCGTTGCTTTATATAAGCTTCAGTGCCACTTCTGCAAATACCCTGCTACACTTGATTTTGAAAAACCAGAGCAAAATGTAATAACTTTGGAGAAGAGAGAGAAGGTTGATAACAACACTACAAAACAGATTGTATATCTTGCAACAAAATATTAGTATCTGAAGTCACTGCCATTCCTTTAATCATACTAGTCAAGCTGGAACAGAGACTTTGCAATTTTCTGAGCGAGATTTTCTCACTGCTAGGAGTAAAAAGTGAGCACGGTTAACATTAGACTGGGCAGTGCACCTATTGGACATGTTTGTCAACTTCTTACTGGAAGAAAACAGTCACACGCTTTTTCAATCGTGCTCCTTGGACAAGGAGCAGCTCTTTCCCCTTTCAGGCGGGTTTTGCTTATAACAACATATTTACTGTTACATGTACCGAAGGGAACAAAACTGTAAGTAGTTGTTTGTTGGAGTGTTTTTGTTTGTTTGTTTGTTTTTAGGTCCAAAGTATCAATTTAAAATTGCTGCACCTAGTATCACTTTAAAAAACAGAATAGATGAACATAGCATTATTTTTTCCAGACCCATATGCATTTATCTCAGAAACCAGAATATTGGGCTTCTTTTTATAAGCAGAAATTTAGCATGTCACTGTTCTAGTAAAACTGAGATTTGTTAGATTAATTAATTGATTTTGTTTACAGTTTCTATTCAGTTCATTTATTCTAAATAAACACTTAGGTGAGAATGACACAATATGAGCAAATTGAAGAGATAAATTTCATAGTGGTCATCATGTTATTTTTTTTACTATTATTTTATTAAAATGATAACATGTAGTATATAAAACAAATTAATGTAATATATAACATGTAAATATTTTTTTAAATTTACATAAAAATTATTATTTATAACCAGCAGAAATAGCTGCTTTCAGGCTTGGGTTTATGGAAGCCAGGGCAGAGCCCTGACCTAACCTGAATCAGTAAGCCCTGATAACTGGCAGCAGCTTTCTGAATATGAAGCATTGATACCAACCCAGTATGATGGTACAGGAACCCTGAAACTATTATTGTTTGAAAGGAGTTTGGTCCATAGGTTTCACACCGAGCGTCCTTCCTTCCATTTCCTGCTCTCGCTGCCTGCTAGAGCCTGGCAGTGCATGTGATGTAGCTGTTCACTACACCAAAGTACGAAAAATACTTCATAATGACTTTTTCTTAGCATGGTTAGCATGCATGAAATGAATGAGTCTTCCTGCACAAGGGATAAATCTATAACTAAATGTCAAAAACTATAACTCTCTCTGAAGGTAGCTTATTAAGAATTTGCTACGGTTCGTTTTACAGTGACACTTCCATATTCAGGAGTGTCAGAGTACAGAGGAACAGCCTGGGATCAATTCATTCTGACATAAAAAAAGAGGAGATTAAAAAAAAAAAAGGGAAAGGAGGGAGAACAGAACTGGTATCTAACAAAGCATCTGGACTCATTCAAAGATAAAGCAGATTCAAGATTCATTACTGAGCCCCCCAGTCCCAATCAGACAGGCTCAGCAACACAGTCAGGGTGATTGTAGCTCACCAGAGGAATACGTGGCAGTCCTAAAGCGCCATTTGCTTAAATAGCATGATATAGTTCTTCCTCCCAAATCAGGTATTAAAGCTCTATAAAAAAATAGCATGAGTGAAATACACAGTATGCCCATGCCAGAAAAGAACAACACCAAGGCTATTGGGAGGGAAAGTAAATTAATGACTATAGTAAACTTAGGTTTCTGATACTATTAGTTTTTAAAAGTAATACTGGAAGCATTGCAAGGTTTTGCTTAAAGGCAATAGCAAAACACAGCTCTAATTCTGCAAACTGAGAGAAAGAGAGCGAGACCATAGGTTTGGCGTTAAGAATAATAATAATAAAAAAATCGCTTCTAGGGGCTAAAAAACTGCAAGTGAAAACTTCCCCTCTAGAAAATGACATCTCTGTAGCAGTGTGCCAACCTCACCACAACACTGATGGGGAAAGCTTCAACAGCACTGGAAAGGGAAACATGCCCCTATATTGCCTCCCCCCAACACACAAACTCAATTACTGTTTGTCATCATCTTCTGGCTGGAAAATGAGGAACGGGTGATTTCCACCTTAGAGAAGCTTTTAGACCTCTCTAAAACAGAGAAATTGCAATGGAGGTCAGGCGCAGCTCAAGGGAGTGCCACTCAGCTCGTTTGCTGCCTCCAAACTGCTGCAGAGGAAAATGCTGGAAACGAAGGGGAAGCATGAAAAGCCACGACATGTCCCTGCTGGCTCAGCAGGACTCCCCTGGCAACGTGTGTCAACAAATGCATGGTCCCAAAGGTATTTATTTATGAATTTGCTTTCACAATAGCTGTCCAATAGCCGAGATGGGACAGTTACCAAACTGTCTGGGTGGTTATTGGCTAAGTACTTAATAAACGGGATTAAGACATGTTGTAGCAGCTCTGTGATATACAGCAGTATTCCTGGGAACTACCATCTCTCACTGCCAAAAGTCTGAAACCACCTTGTTTGCATTTAAATGCAAACTCCTGGAGCAAGCCTGAACCAGAGATGTTTGCAACATATTGTGGCTGGTTCTGTTTTGTATCTTTATCAATGACCTGGACAAGGGGATTGAGTGCACCCTCAGTAAGTTTGCAGAGGACAAGTTGGGTGGGAGTGTCAACCTGCTTGAGGGTAGGATGGCCCTACAGAGGGATCTGGACAGGCTGGATCGATGGGCCAAGGCCAATGGTATGAGATTCAACAAGGCCAAGTGCTGGGCCCTGCCCTTGGGTCACAACAACCCCATGTAGCGCTCCAGGCTTGGGGAGGAGTGGCTGGAAAGCTGCCCGGCAGAAAAGGACCTGAGGGTGTTGGTTGACCGTTGGCTGAATATGAGCCAGCAGTGTGCCCAGCTGGCCAAGAAGGCCAACAGCATCCTGACCTGTACCAGAAACAGCACGACCAGCTGGACTAGGGAAGTGATCATCCCCTTGTACTCAGCACTGGTGAGGTGGCNCTTAAAACATGTATAGATGTTGTACTGAGGGATGTGGTTTAGTGGTGGACTTGGCAGTCCTAGGTTAATAGATCTTAAAGGTCCTTTCCAACCAAAATTATTCTATAATTCTACTCTATATCTTGGCTATGTTCAGCTCTCAGACTTCTCCAGTCCTGGGGCAAACGGTTTCCCCACTTACATATCTTATTTCCAAGTTTTTACACTGAGATTTATAACCTAGCATTTGTGAATAATAGTAAAATAAATAAACAGCCACCTCTTAATCCGTTTTATCTTTTGGGATTATTTGCAATGCCACATCAGAAATGGAACTCATCTTCTAATGAACTAAAAGCACCACCACTCCCAGACCTGTGCATCTTTCATGGAGGTTGGTCTGCAAGAGCCTATTTATGAGAAAGAAAATTACTGCCTGGCCCAGAGCTTGGACTTTAAGGTGCTGCCTGCCTATAAATTTGCAAGCTATCCATAAGGAAAAACAAAAGGAGGGAAGAAAAAATTGGGATGCTCTTAAAGGTTCATAAAAGCAATAGTAATTGCAAACCATCCAACGTATCTTTACGGTCTCGGGTGGGGATAACATTATCAGTAAAAATGCACAAGTATCTCTAATAAGCTAGCAATTTTCTCTTGGGGCCTCCCATCCCATATTGGCAGCATCTCACCTCCACAGCTCTGGCTTTGGGCATCAGTGAGGCTGGACATGGCCTGGAAAAGAGAGATGGTGCAGGGCTTAGGGGAGGCCTCAAAGAAACAAGTCTGGGGAGACAGTGAACACTGAGGTTCTCTTCTCATCTCCTTTTAAGAAGCTGTAAACAAATGTAAAGGCAAGGAAAGGCCCTTGACTTTCCAGAATAGAAAGTCTGGTCAAGGCCATGAGAAATTACCTGTGATTTCTAACAAGTGGCTTTTCACCCTCTCTATCAGAGAAGATGCCTCAAACTGATCACAGCAGCATTACCTGGGCAAGAACAGCTCCAACGCCACTTCTGCTGATTTTTCCCTCCTTACAAAAATGAGCAAAATCTGATGTTGA
Organism: Burhinus bistriatus; assembly: GCA_013397275.1. Lineage (NCBI taxonomy): Eukaryota > Metazoa > Chordata > Aves > Charadriiformes > Burhinidae > Burhinus > Burhinus bistriatus. Next base: position 1,318,768 of record VYXH01008210.1, read on the forward strand.
GTTTCCTGACATTGCTGAGGCACTGCTGCTGCATCCAGTGCCCATTTCTCAGATGATTTATACTCTTTATTAACGGAGAGAAAAAGTGGACTATTTTAAACGAGCTTGAATATTTTAAACAATGAACAAATCAACGACTCTCCATCACAAATAGACACATAGAGATCAAGTGAAAACAAAAAAGATAAAAAATTATATCATTATTTTAAAAAGGTTGTTTAAACACGTTGCTAAGGAATCTCCTGATTCCCAGGGCGACTCTGCATGCTCTCATGGAGGATGCCGGCAGCTCTAGCGCCTGGGTACCTTGCTGCCTAGAGACTGTTGCTACGAGGACCATACTTAAATGGTCTCCATGTTTATTCTCGTGTGTGTAAGTACATTAACCCTGGCTTCCCTTTCGGCGGCGTACGGCCCTGCTTATTTGCTCTGTGCTCCTCGGCAGCTGGAGCTGAGTGACGGGCCATCAAAAGCAATGTGAAGGGCAGTGCTGGTTAGGGGACTGCCTCAAGCCCTCCGCTTTTTGCAAAACTCTTCCCGAGCACATCCCGGCATGGCAGCCTCTGTACCCACACTTGGGTCCTGAGCCTGATAGCAATGAAGCGCTCGAAGAGGGACCACCATGGTTTAAAGTGATGGGAGCGCGAGCACTTCTAATGCCCTAATGCAGGGTAAGAGGCTGCTTTAGTAACTCCATTGGAGTTAAAGGATGATTCACATCAGCAAAGTTAATTACATGAGCGCATGTCTCAGGACAAAGCTGAAAAAGATTAGATAAATACTTCATTTCAAAACCCTTTCCACTCGTGCTTTTAAGCGGCTGTTGTCTATTATAGGACTTTTGTGCGTTTTTAATCACACAATTTTTGAGTACAGAGAAACAGGACGTATAAGTAATATATAGTACATATATATTACATTTTATATTAAAAATTATTAAAAAGACACCTCTGATGCACATAATGCAATAGAGGGTTTGTGCTCTCTCCATGAGGCAAGGCAGGAGATTTCTCCTGGAAACTTCTGGATGGGAGACAATCACATTTGCAAAGGAACAAACTGAGAAGCTCTCTTCTCCTCTCACCTGACATCATTTGCTGCCTGCTTTCTTCTGCCTCTTTTAGAAGAGCTACTTTCTCCCTCACATAAAGAAGAGATAATACCTCTTATCCAAAAAAGCTCCCATTTTAATCACATTAGCATTAATTAGCAGAAAAAAATTGATATTCTAATGATGATACTAATTACTTGCAAAGATCTCAATACCTTCAAAGCATTGCATGAGAATGAGTAGAGTAATGCATAACTGTGCATGCCTTTTATCAACTCCAATATTATTTGATATTCATTGAATATTTTCTGGAATTAAAATGCATGGTACTTTATAACTGAAAGCCTAATTGTTTAAAAGAAGAATAGAAGCTGTCGAAGCAGTTTTCTGTGATAGAAAAAAGTTCAATTTTCTCATCAGAAGAACAAAACGTGTTTAGCTTAGCACATTTACTGTTTATCTTATTATTCCAGGGAGCACTGTACATTGCAGTTGTGTGTCTGTTTTTCAGAGGGACTGTGGATAAGTACAGTTTATTAAACCCTGCTGAGACAATCTGTTGTGTCTGTCTGTTTTAATGTTGTTATAAGTCAGTTAAGCATGTACCATACTTGTTAGCTGCACATATACTAATTTAATGTATTGATGGGCTGTCAGTACAAATACCTAATGAATATTAAAATACGAACTCAGATACAGAAATGCAAAGCAGAGCCAGCATGTGGTCAACATTTTGAGGGACAGGCAGAGAAAGGAAAAGACCAGAGTTCAGAATAAATGACAGTAAACACTCATGAAATGAACCTGAAAACAAATCACGAGCGGCTTCCCAGGAAAGATGGAGGAAAATAATAATTAACGGTCTCAAAAATACGGGCTCTAAATATATGCTGTGAACTTTGTCTTCTGCCAGCTGATTTCAATATAAATGAAACAAAGGACGGTTAGAAGACCGGTATGCCAGTAAGACAAAGAGAACTAGAGAAAACAGAATAAAGACACTGTAGCAGGGGAGAGAGGGGAGGGGAGAAGGAGAAATCTCCCACTGTCTCTTCCGTGATGCTAATTTTGTGTTTAACAATGGCTCTAAAAATGGATAACAGTCGATACTTTGCATGCTCCGCATAATATAGTCTTTCAGCAAAAGCATGTACATACAAATCTCTCCTGCTTCAAGTGAATGTGGCAGGAGTTTGTTGGGCATGTTTCTCCCTATTAGATCGTATTCAGAGCTGCAGCCAGCTGCTTGTTAGAGATTCAAAGCCTTGTGCACCATTCAGTCCGAGCTCAGAGGCACGCTGTCTCTCCTTCAGGAGGCTTGAAGTGAAAAGCGAATTACAAAGAGAAAGCCCTTGGGCCAGAGGAGAAAATATCAAACCACTGCGAGTGGTGAGGCAGCGGGACAGAGACATGTGAGCAGCCACAGGGCTAATGAAACCGGGAGAAACAGCTCAAGTCATGTGGGATCTGCCTGGAGTTTGGTCGCTGCTTCCTTCTCCCTTTCCCACCTCTCTGAAATCATAAAAGCGTCTCGAGGGTGATGGGGAACTGGTACATCTACCAGTTGCAGAAAAGGGAAAAAGAGAAAAGTAGTTAAATAGCAGGGAACTCATGGTGGGCTCCTACCTAAAAACACCCTGCCAGCCCAGAAGGGACCCCAAAAAGGGCCCAGTCCAAAACGCTACCCCCAGAGCTGATGGCTCCTTGATGGGTGGAAAGCCTGCGCGGATCTCCTGCTCCCGCCCTGCAGGGTGGTGTCCCACCGTTGACCATCCAGCAGGGACTGCAAGGATCTGCAGCATCCTGGGGATGGAGGGACTGCAATGCAGACGCTGTGTGCTCATCAGCGTGTGAGAACACACGGAGGCATTGGGAAATCTCTGCCTCCACAGGTGACAAGGGAGATGCGAAGCCAAAGCGGGCTCCATCTGCAGTCAGTAGGGAGAGTGGTCAGTTTTGATTTAGAGGTGAGTGACGTTTCTCAGTGGAGACCCTCACACAGGGAGAAAAACCTGCAGATTCATCTATGGCAAAGCCATAGTTTGCAGCCAACAGCTGTGTTTGCTGATGGGGAAGAGAATATGTCTTCGTGGATCAAATGCGCAAGGGCTTGTCAAAATTTCAAGCATTACATAAACAGCCAGTAAAAAGACAGACAGCAAGCCTTTGAAATGACAGGGGAAATCAGTGAAATTGTAAAATTATGTTAAGAATCAGAATCCCACATTACCTTAAATTTGCGCTTCCCTGGTGGCATCAGTCACAGAAAGATTTAAAAATAATCTTCTGATTTAAATACAACCTAGTATGATCAAATACCTGATCTTATTGTTTGAGCTAGAAGAGAAGGGTAAACACAGGTTTCTCTAACATCTCTCTGCCGGCTTCGCTGCTCCTCTTCCCCTATTCCTCTTCAAATGACTCCCTATAAAGCTACGAGGTGTGAAAAGCTCTCCGCTTCCCCAATCATTTGGGCTCTGGCTGTTCCTTCTCCAGCCTGGGAGTGCAGTGGCAGCGGTGGCCATCAGAAACCTGCTTGAGGAACTGCGGCTGGGTTGGCAGGCTGGGATAGGAAAGCAGAGGAGGAAAGACTAATCATAGCTTGGCACGAGGTATTTGATCACCCTGACTTTACAGGTAGGCAATCTCCCCAGGTGAAGCAGTACAGGCAGGGACATTCCTAGTAGACGAGAAGAACCACCTGCTGGGAAACTTCAGGAAGAAAGGACTTTTTGGTTCACTGGCAGACATTGGGTAGGTGATGGAAAATCCAGCTACAGAGACCAGACACATGTTTTGAATCCAAGGGGACCTACAGTTTTGGGATAGCAAAGAGCTGAAGTTTACACTCATTAGAGCTTTCTTATTCAAACCAAAATGTGTGCTGTGGAGAGCTCTGTGCAAAGCCACTGCTGCACTTCTAGCGAAGCAAAGCGGGACCTGGACAAGCGCTACTGCCTAGGTCCAACCAATTTGTAAGTCAGTGTTCTTCTCCTAATTTCCAGGGTTTTTTTATTTGCCTTCTGCAATCAGAATAAGGCCTGGTACACAAAGGTAGATGTCAAGCAAACATTCAGTTCAGTTTAATATGATAGAGTGCAAATAACACAGACTGTACATTCAACGCTCACTAAATAAGACTGCATTATTCCTGTCTCTTGTGGCCTTTTTCATTGTTTCTGGCAGGAAAACATAGAAAGGCAGGAAATCACTTATTCTGAGGTAGAGGCTTTGCTTCTGTAATAACTCACTAAAGGCCTAATCCTGTTGGGTCTGAAAAACTTTGGTGGGACAAAGGATGTTTAATTTAATTAAGTATTAAGGTCACGTGCAAAACAAAAACCAAGAAAAATAAAGATAAAACAAAATGGAACCCTTCCAGCAAGAGGCTGAAGGCAAGAAAAAGAAACAGTCTACCTGATGGCTTCATGGATGAATGGCTAGAAATATTTACTGTGCCCAGGAAATAACTGAAACATCCAAAATCACCCTTTAAAACAGAAAACAGCTCCTAGTGCTGATAACGGACAGGTCTGGAAAATGCTTCACTGCGCAGCAGCAGCGCTGAACTGAGCAGTGGCGCAACTGTGACAACAAGGCTGCGTGCATTAATTTCCCTGAAATTAGGGAGGAGAGGAGGAACGTGGGCTCAGGGCCACGTGCCTCCATGTGTGTGTGTGTGGGGGGTTTGCGGCTGCAGCCCTGGAGAACCGGGCTAGAGGGAGGCGAGGCCAGGGCACCGCGGGGATGTGCTGAATGAGGCAGAATAAATCCCTGCTCAGCCGAAGCTGACCTGGCGAGCACGGGGAGGTGTAAGTGTGCTCACTGGGGTGAAGCTTTTCCAAATTCAAGCAGCCATCCACGCATCCATCATCCAGGCACCGGGGCAAGGAAAGCGACCTCGTAATGACTCATTCATTTCCCTTGCTCAGTCATCTTAACAGCAACAACAACTGAAGAAACCACCTTGAAAGCCTGGCTTATCTAATATATGCAACCTCAGGCTCCCATCAGCGTCGCTCCTGCCTGCTGCCTTCTTCAGCCCGGCCACGTGCCAGGCCCTCTTGTCTTGCCTTGCTGTTGCCTGGATGCTAGGCGTGCGGGTTAGCTACTGTACAATCCTGCTCCTTCAGCTGCAGACTGGAGCATCATCGGCTGAGAGTGTTCAAAATACCTCTTTTTGCATCACTGCGGTCTTGCAGTGTTTGTGTTGTTAAAGGTCCAGAAAATAAAGTGGTCTCTGGCATTGTCTTTGGAGGAATTGCGGAAATGGAAATGTATTGCAACTAAATTTCACATTTGAAGCTATGTAAAGTTAGTTCCAACCAAGCCATCACTTGTCAAAAATTAAGAGAAGGCCATCATTAGGCCTCATTTCAGCTGGTTTGAAATCAGTAATTAACTTCTCAGAGAAAACAGATATTTTGCAGGGAATCAGAGATGACATTTTTATGTGTGACGTACTTTTTGAGCCAAAGGAGGCTGCACATTGACAGTAAACATAATGCCAACAAACCTCGGTAGGTTGGAATAGTCGTCTTCCGCCCTAATTGGGGATAGTTTTCAACAGTCGGGAGATTAAAGTTAAAGTAAGGCAACACATTCAAACTGCAGTAAGTGGAGCATTAGCAATGTGGGGTGGTCCCACTAACCACTAGCAGAAACGACAGAGGAATAAATGCAGTAGTGATCAGCTCTGCCCTGCGCTGCTGCCAGCTGAGGAGCCTCAATCCGGGAAGAAGAAAGCTGGGAGGGAGGCAAAGCGACACTGGCCCATCACAAACCCTAAATTATGGGGCCTCCAGGGTAGGAACGCTCCAGCTCACGGGTGCTTTGCTCTAGCTGGGATCTCACATGGATCAGACCAGTTGAAGGCTACAAAACTGCTGGCAGACCTTGCTGGGCGAGTTGCACCAGTCACAGACGTGGAAAGGCTGGGTTTGTCACTTTTGCATCGGTTGATTAGTTGTTCCTCATGCGCTTTTTTGAAAAAGCTGTGAATTTGGGAAATGTCAGAAAGGCCTGTCTTATCTCACACCAGAAAACGCTGATACAGGCTAAAATGAGCAAGCTCTGTAAAATGCTACAACACATTTAAACAAACACATCCGCACACACAAGCATAAGTATTAAGAATACAGCTGACAATCATAAATCATGCTGACCCACCATGCATACAGTAAGGGAAAAGAAAGCTGTCACTTTGGTGTTCAGACACCACGGTGATGGGCACCATACAAACGGCTAGGGCTCATCTAATATAAATTAGATTGCTGTTGCCTAAAAGACTACCATTATGGAGTACAAAGCACTGAAAACTTGGGTAAACCAATAATATAATATTTCCTGTAGCAAGAGGAGTGCCACAGGAGAGTGAGTTTTTTCTTATTAATGACTAGATAAAATACTTGATTCATTCTACTGAAAAAACCCAAGACAGCAGAAGCACAGGGAAATGCAGAGGGCAGATGAAGCAACGGGAGAGGCAGAGGACAGCTCTGCTTTGTCAGGGGAACGAACAGAGCGATCTAACAAGCCTTTTCCATCTCCAGCTCTTGTTCCTGTGTTAAGGGCACGGTTTTCTTCAATTTGCAGAACCATTTCTGCCTCAGTCAGGGCAGCGTAGGAGAAAGCATGCAAGGGGAAATTTCCTGGGCTCTTTCTTGCAGGGGTAAAAGCACACAAACCTGCTAACCCACACCCTCACCTTGTCTTGGAGGGTCTCAGCTGCCATGGTTCTAACCCAAGTACCAGTGCAGCCTTTGTCGCTCCAGCTAAGAAACAAACCGGTAGCTTTCATGTCGTAAAATAAATTTAATACAACCGGGAAAATCAATTTTATTTTGTTTTGTTCTAAACTAGGATCTGCTTGCTGACATGGATCATTAAATAAAGTAGAACGAAAAGGACTGGGAATGAATGAAAACCTATTTAACAGAGCGGGAGCAGCAGTACCTGTAAGGAATAACAACAAAAAGACAAAGCAGAGTATTTAAGATGGTGGATGACATTTCGTGTTCATCTCATCGTGCCAGCATAGTCCAGCTACTCTGAAATTTGTTTATGGAAATCAAAAAGACAGACACAACATACTGCGGCAATATGCAATTTGATGAGAGAAAATTAAATTCCATACAATAGTGACACCCGGCACTGTTATGGATGTAGACCCTTGGAACATTTTTATTATAATCTCTGTTATACAAGGCTTTGAAATATGGCCATAAAAAATTTGCTTCATAATAAGACTTGGCACACAGCACAAGAAGATCTTAGCCCAGAAAGGAGTTGTTGATTTCCTTTCTTCTCTCTGCACAGACCTAAATCCTAAATTCACTTACAAAATGAAAACAAATAAATACATTTTCATTAAAGATGAATTAAGCATGACAGTTTGGCCTGTCTTACACTTTTCAAATGTAAAAGAGAGAAAAGAAGGTTGTTCCTCATTTAGAAATATACTGCCTTCAAGGGCCCCAATGGCAGCTGGGATCTAAGCAATGAAATCTGGCAACTCTGCATAGTGATTTAATCGCTTATGGTATTTTAACAAGTTCCATAGCAAACAGGATAGCTATCGTTAAAAACACAGTTTGCTTTCCCAAAGCTCCCTATTATGCTTCATCTAAATATGTAAGCAGAACCGGCCTAAAGCTGTTGAAACCCATAAAGCCATGAGTTTTTGTATTTCCACTGGATCACGTGGGTAACTCAGCCCAAACAGACCTGGCAAAACCAGGGCGAGGGAAGGAAGCTCCAAGATGTTGCCGAGACAGAAGAAGAGCTCCACAGATCCCTTGAGGTAATACAGCCCTTGTTTGGTCTCCATTAATGTCTCAACATGGACTTTTTGCAGTCGTCTTTCTCCCCACAGAGAGGGTGCTCGGCATGTTGGAACAGATCTGTGCCAAATGGCAAGAAATCTTGAAGGAATAAACAAACCAGGAAACACTGTTTTTTTTCAAACATCCTCTGTGCAGGCTGACATACACAAAAGTTCTTCTAGTTTTAAGATGACCAGATCCTGCATACCACTAACTAAAAATGAAATTTGAACATGTTTATACTCACTAAAGAAGCGGCTATCAAAGTTGAGCATGAACTTCAGCACGTACTTAGTTGCTTCAGTAATAAATTGCACAAACAAAAAAACCCAAAGTTTGCTGCATTGAGCTGATCCTCAGGGATCTAGTCAATCATCGAGAATAGGTGAGAAAATTATCTGAACTATCCCCCCTGCCTTTATGCAGTCAGTCTGGAAGGCAATGCTTTAATGCACTCTTTCTAAAAAAGGGATAAAAATTAAAGCTGATTTTGCAGGACATATGGAAAACTGTGAATTCTGAAAAATTAAAATACCGTTCTCCTTTTTACAAATGTGACAGTGCACAAAGTTAAATGCTTTCCATAGTTACTCATGCATGATTGCAAGAGATTTCAATGCAGCTTTATGAGTTTTAATGAAGGCATAAGGCGTCCAACCTGTGAGACTGCTGGGTTTACAATATCGGCAGGGACTGTACAAAAGCAAGCATTTGCTAGTAGGACTGGGTTGCTCGGTATATGTAGCTCAGATTTTTGAAAAATAAAACAAAGAACCCCTCCATTTGGTGAATTTGATTCCTAGCTATTGTCTCCCAGCTTTGCCAAAGGCTATTATATACAGGTATCCTTTATGTAATAGATCCCTCTATTACATTTTATTTCCTTGGCTCCCACCAACAGTTTCTAGAAAGAATGTGTTGTTATTCACTTAAATTGGACAATTCAACAATAGTGGAGGGAATAATGGAGAGGAACCACAATCCCTCAAAGTGATAATAACCTGCAGAGATATTTCACTGCTCATTTTTTAACCAAAACCTGACATTTCTCGTTATTTCAGAGTGCAGACTGCCTAATCCAGAAGTATATCTATCACAAGTAATTCAGGTACAGAACTGACATTGCAATTATTTTTACTAGTACTAGCCAAAAATGAACTATGTCTCAATGACCACAGATCAAATCTCTCCTACAGTTATAGCAGTATACCTGCACTGAAAACTTCCAATTATTGGAATAAAAACATGCAGTTGTTGATCCAAAGAAAGTGTTTAGGGATGAAAGTGCCTCTGTTTGACTCCATTTATTACTTTCCAATAGCCCATCCCTGTCAAATAGCAACAGTATTTTATATATTATTTAACATGTAAAAATCCATCAGAAAGCATAATGAATTTATCTAGCAAGCAGAGATAACAGTAGGTCTAGTGCAAAATGCTCACAATAGAATTTCAATCCATGGGAAACGCACTGGAGTCTGGCTTTTGCCCGAGACTCAAAAGCAAGCCTGGTTTTGCTAAAAGGTTCAGGACCCAGATGAAGAGCACTGAGGTAATTTATGTTTTTCATCTCACAGCTCTTACATGAAACCAAGCTCTTGGTGGGCAGTCACAAATACTACCTCTGCCTATAAGAAAAAGAGAAAAATAGACTTTGTTCTACTTTCACCAAGGCTGTTCTGCATTTTTTTGCCGTGAAGCGTAGTAAATCTCAATGGCACCATAGAAAAATTCAAGATCCTGTAATTGTCCTACTACAATGAATAATCAGAGACCAAACGTTGTGGTATTATCATCAGATATATCTCTGATGCAATCTGCATTTATTATTCTCCAGGTTTGCAAAGAAGAGAGACTTGCTTGGAAGAACTGTAAGCTTTAGTTTACAACAACGACATTTTCTTCTGTGCTACCATTTCTTTATGCTGAAGGAGTGTGGGTGTGAGAAAAGTGAATGGAATTGAGCTCTCTCTCAAAAAAAATTGAATAACCAAATAAACTTTTTTTCTTCTGAACTACTGTAACACATTCACATCAGGCCCTTTCCTACACAAATGAACAAACTGGTATTACCACATTGCTACTAAATGACAGGATTGGGATTTTTCTGCCGAAGGCCATCTTCAGTTTGAGAGTAAAACAAAAAAAAAAAGTTGTCCCAAAAAGTCTCTATGGCCTGGCCATAGTAATTAGCTCTAGGAATTTTACAGATACTGAAGTCAATTTGCCACAGAGTGATACCTCCATCTGAAAATTACTGCCTTATTTATCATTCAAACTCAAAACTTGACAAGAGTTTCTTCAAAAGTTTTTTCTTTCTTTGAAATACAACTTATAAATACATAAATAACAATACCATACATTTCTTTCCTGATTAAAGGTTTGCTGCCTTTCATCTTGTAGCTGCCTCCTATATTTATCATTCTTACTGAGGTTTCAGTAAAAATTATTTAGCATGTTGAGGGTTGGAGTGCACAGCTGATCAGGAACAGTATACTATACCAGCAGGAAATTCACCGCTTGGACATGAATGAGGACAACAAAAGTTGGGGTGTAACAGTGACTAACAACCACCAGCATGACGAAGTTGTGAAAGAGAAGAATGCCGTACGAGAATATGCTGAGCAGGGTATTTCTGAACCAAATTGTGGAAAGTACAGGTCCAATCTCATCTGACACACACTGCACAACTGCCCTTACCCAACTTCAAGAAACAAGAACCAGTGCAAATATGAGATATAGGGATGAAGAGGAGAACAGAGACCTTATCTCAGGAGAATAAAAGCCCTTCTGATGTGCATGAAAAAGAGGAAAACTGAGAGTGAGTGAAGGCAGAAACAGTGACAGAGAAAAGCAATATGAGGGAAAAGCCAATGTTAACAAAAGCAAACAGTTACACACTGGCTATGAAGAAATCCGGACCATGAAGAGTGCCCTGGGAGCAGCACAGAGGAGGAAAAGCTTCCCAACAGGAACAGCACCAGAAAAACAACAGACTTCCCAGGGGAAAACACTCAAGTGAACAAAAATCCCCCAGACTGGTATTGAGGTGGCACTTGATGAAGTTATGAAAGGAGTCCTGTGGTGTGCTTGCCTATCATAGCAGGATAATGGATTCGGTGACCCAGCAGATTCCTATGGTCATACAACAGCAATAAAGCAAATTGCCTGTAGCTTTGCCACTTGGGTCTTCTGTTTTATCAGAGAAACGAAGATCTTGGACTGCAGATCTAAAACAAGCATCCAGTAATGGGTTTTTGGCACGCCCCATTGGCGTTCCCCCAACGGTAAGGGGAACACATGGCAGATGAAGGACACCAGATCTCTCATCTCCCTGCTTCTCCCCTTCTCTGCTCTGTCCTCCTCCTGCAAGTACCCCTTGGTGCTCCCTCTCCATGCGCCTGCTTGGGAAACCTGGTGTGGGGCACCCGGCTTGCCTAGCTGCAATCCCAAAACCTAGCTCCCTGTATAGTCAAAATGTGAGAGGCATCACAGAATGGTAGGGGTTGGAAGGGACCTTTGGAGATCATCTAGTCCAACCCCCCTTCCAAAACAGGTTCACCTAGAGCAGGTTGGACAGGATGGCATCCAGGTGGGTTTTGAAAATCTCCAGAGAAAGCGACTCCGCAACCTCTCTGGGCAGCCTGTTCCAGTGCTCTATCACCCTCAAAGTAAAGAAGTTTTTCATCATGCTGCGATGGAATTTCCTGTGTTCCAGTTTGTGCCCGTTGGCCCATGTCCCAATCCTGTCCTTTGGGATCTCTGCCCAAAGACCACATCAGCGGCAATTCAGAGAACCTAAGGTAAAGTAACCTCTGCAGACCCTTGTGCGGTGCACAGCTGCCAATAGCTGGCTTTTGAAAACTGTTTAGCTTTCAATGGCCTAGAGTAAGTGGTCTTTCTAAATAAAACTGGCTATGTAAAAGTAAGGAACCATTAACTTTATTAACGCCAACCAAGTTTACTTAAAATATTATTATAAGTGAGCATATAAATAGCTAAGTAAATGCAAAGTTATTCCAGGGCTCCACAGGTGATATTAATAATGATAAATCCACCCCGGTGAGACCCTGAAGACTCTAAAGTTAAGGTTTTCTTATTAAAAATACACTTAAGGCTTCCTGGTCAGGCAAAGATTTATTTACAACAACTCACTTTTAGTACTGAGGGCTTATAACACTATTACTCTGGCTTTATTATTAGTGAGTAAAACACAAATACTAGTGAGCTGAAGGTCAAATCCAAGTGTTTGACGGACGGATGGTTCAGGGACCACCCCTCCTTTCTGGGAGGATTTTACACCCTTTACTCTGTGCTAACACATGATACTGGGAAGGACTTTCTTTCATCTCACTCATTATATGTCCACAAAGGAATGTAAGATTAACTTTCACTTCACCAGCCCTCTAAATATGTGTAATCTCAAACCACACTCTCTAGTGCCTTTTGCTGGTAAAAGTCCTCAATACACAATGTCAGCACAACTATGAAATTAGAGCATGTTAAGGCAAAATGCATTCCAACACTGCTAAAAATTTTGGCCTCCCACATGAAATGAACCATTACAGGATTAGTTTCCTTTTGGCTTTGCTGTCAAGTTCTCTGTAGCAAAAAACTATCAAGGGTTTTATAATAGCTCCTGTCACCTTGCATCCTACTGCCTCAGAAAGGCGTACAGTTGACTTTAGCCACCAATTTATCCATAATTTCATCCTAAACAACCCCAAGTCCACAAAAGCCACAGAAGAAAAATTCTGACTTTATTACCATATCGAACATGTCATGTTCTTGAAATAAACCAGCATCATGAGGCTTTAATCCTCTTTCAACTTCCCCTAAATGCCATCAATCAGAGAACTGTCAGCTCAAGTGCGACAAGAAACCTGCTTCCATTCCCCTGAGACCCTGGTGAAATAAGTATTATTAGGCTGTTTTTTCCTTTGGAGGGGTTCATTACAAAAGAGCGAAGCATCGAGAAATGCAGCCTCCAGCACACGATCAATATTGATACATCCCCATTGAGAGGTTTTAAAACGCTACCCAACATGCGGCAAAAACCTTTGCTGTTTTCCAAGGTGTGTGGTTAAGAAAGGCGCTGGAAAACTGGCTGTGTGCCTTCATCCAGCACATGATAGAGCCTCCCTGCAGCAAAGCTGAAACACGTATGTGACAACCTGTGTGCAAAGACTCCTCTTTTCCCTCCATTATGAAAGTCAGGCTCCCAATAGAGAAGTAGAGGACTGTTGCCCAGGCTTTTGCCAATCAATAAGCTAAAGATCCTTCTTCTCCTCTTTGTCTAAACTTAAACTGACCATCAAGCAGCCCAGGATACTTCAAAACATCTCTGTTTGTGTCCAGTTGCTCAGCAAAATAACAAATTCATACCAAGATGTGCCAGAGATGTAAATTTGTCCTATCAGGTGTATCTGACTTAAAGGGCTGTGAAGCATTTTCTCCAAATTTTGACAGAAATGCATTTGATCCTGTCTGCGTAGCTATGGACTGAACAAATGTAATACGCACTTCTCCTCCTTCCCAGAATTGTTTTGCATGGAAAGAGTTGTTTTATTTTAAGAAAAGAAGATCCCGGGAGAGCATCTTTGAATAGGTATATATTGTAATACTGCTTGCTTCAAGGCCCCACTCTACTAATTTTCCCTGTCATCGTTTTATCGAAAAGAGCATTCATAGGTTACTCTTATGAGCACCTGCTGTGTTTACATAATTTTCTTTATCTTGCATTTTGTTTACCAATTTATGTCTGTTTACAAGGATTTCAACTTCCTCAGTCAATACAGACAAAAGTCCAGCAGGGGAAATTCAGTGGGTGGAGAGGTTTAGTAGTTGAGGGTATGAAGCCTTCTATTTTGTGTTTATCATCTGGTAAAAATAACTCATAATTCAGTTAGGGGTAATGGCATGCTGTTATCACTCATGGATCTTCTTCAAGCTTATGTGGAGTTTTCAGACTTAGTTCTGCCTCCGCTTCATAAAAAAATAATCAACCCGACCCACCCATGTTAGAAGTGTCAATAGGCAGGGCCAATGTTCAAAAGCACTGAGATGGAAACATCAGCCTGTGGGCCCCGTCCACAATGTAACATGGTCAGATGATGGGAGACATGCGGTTAGCCTCCACTTCTGCAGTCTTTCTTTCCTAGAGCAACAGGGAAGCTCAGGCTAAGCACTGTGGAGAGGCTAAAGGGCATTAAGGAGGGTCCATGTTTTTTTCAAATATGTCTTGTGGTTCCTTTGTTAACTATTTCCTAGTATAAAATAGCCAAACCACATGCAGGGTTAGTAGATGTATGACTAATATAGCCACCTGAAGAATGACTTCCTCGAGAATGACCCATTTCTTTCATCAATCATTTCAAATGTCATCATGGTTATTAAAAACCAAACCAATAATATTCATCTAGGAGCTAATGTGAAAGACACGCAGGTAGTGATTGAGGTCAAACTATCTACTAACCGCTACGGCCCCAAACGTTTCAGTCACTAAGCAGTATTAGTAACCGATATTTTATGCTTCTTTGAACTACTACTTCTTCTGGCCATCAGCTTTCTTACCCTCCTCCAAGCATACAAGTTGCAACCACGTGACAGTAATTGCCATGACAACTGATGCTGGTCCCAAGAGTATGAAAGACAATACCGCCAGCAAAATTCAATAAGCAGTGTAATGAAGTAGAACAGATCATAGGAACTCAGTTGTGGGTTCATGGTATGGACAGTGAGCAATCTGGAGGATCCCCCTGGTCTTCTGGGGCTATCCATGTCCCAGGCTGGAGCATTCACATATGCTGCTGAGGGTGACCTAAGTGCCCTGAATAGGACAAAGAGATGCTGCAAAGGAGCAAACTATAAGCTTGGAAGAGAAAGGCAGCAGGCTGATGGCTGGGGAAGAGCAGTTTAAAATAATGTGAACAGATTTGCAGATGGCCAGAAAGGCCATTACAACACCTAGTTCAGCATCCTGGTCCACAAAGGATCTCCCACTGATGTAGGAAAAGCCAGAGGAAGATTTTTCAGAGCACAAATCAGGATTAGGCACCCTCCTCCCATGCATTTTCAACTTCCTAAGCTTTCAGTTTACTGGCCTTCCCATCCCTGCCACAAAGTAAACATCTGAAGACAAAAATCTAACATCTTCTTACAAAACTGAAAAGAAAAGAAACAAGCACGTAAGTTTTTATCTACTCAAGTTCTAATAACTACGGAAATGCCTTAATTACAAGCATAGGTTAACTGCATGGCATCGTTATAGGGCTGACTTGGAGTTGGCTAACTGAATTAATTGCATCCCTTACCTTCAGGTTTCTTTGATGTGGAACCTTAATTCAGACTTTCCTCATTTTATGATGACTGATTCTGGAATTATTTTAAGCATTCTTTTCTATTTCTTTCTATCAACTAATGGGTTTCTTCTTTCAACTTTAACAAAGATTTCAGTTTAAGAGTTTCTAATGACATTCAAGTATCTAGCTAATACTAGCTAATTTAGCTAACTACAGTGTTATCGTGGAGCAGACAGGGTAATGCAGGAGAAATGATGTGCTAAGAGCAGCAGTTCGGATTGACAAGGTCTTGAGCAATCGCCTTCTAATTTTGTAATTTGTTCCCTATTTTGAGTTAAAAAATAATCCCTGAATATCATACTATTTCCTCCTTCAACCACAAATTACTCCATTTCATTAAAACCAAGTCCAAAAACTTAGTTGAAATTTCTTTGAAAGAAAGCCTTTCAGTAGCTCAAGTTCAGAGTGGGTAATAAACCTCCAGCCAGGAAACAATTCTGTCGAAAAGCAAATGTTGCCAAGAAAGCTTCCTGCAACCCTGCTGTCAAAGCACTATGACTCAAGGCAAGCACCGCTAATGCCCCAAATGAAAGTGATGCAGACTGCTGAAAAGAACAGCAGACAGAAATGAGGAACTTTCTAACCCAGATGCAATGCTTACATTAGTACTAGCAGTATAGCAAAAGGCTCATGAAGTCCGGCATCAGCCCTATAGAGAAAAAGACTGGTTTGTAGGCAGCGCACCGTATTGCCTTGTCCACAAAGAGTAAATCGTCAGTTTTACCTGCAAGCATCACAAACTGAACTTTAAGAAGGCACCTCCAGAGAGGAATAAACTATCCTGTTTATCCAGACCAATATATCAGTTGAGACCTGCAGCATTTCTCCTGCTGAATAAAGATACTGCGCTATTTACACAGATAACCTGCACCATTACTGTTAAGATTCAGCCCTGCGATAATTCCAGCTGTAAAGGATTGGCTAGATGTATATTAGGGATCTAAAGGGCTGTAACATTTAAAAATTTTAGCAAGGAGCTTATCATTGCCTAGCCGAGATGAAGGGCTGGCATCTCCACTTTTTCCTCAATTTGAAAAAAGATACTAGTGTGTATGCAAGTGCCTGTGGGGGATGAGAAAGCTTCTCTGTGAGCAAGCAAATCTTCAGAATTCAACCTGAAATGCAGCACTGTGGGAATCATCTTGAATTGCAATAGTCTGAAAGGAGCACAGCATGGTCTGCTCCCAGTCCCGCCAGCCTGGGACAGAAGTCTCCTGATGAGAGCTGCTTACCCAGGCTTCATTTCAAACCCAATCAAAAAGATGACGACAGGTCAACCCAAGGAACAGACAAACCACTCACACTTCCTAGAAACTAGGAAAAAAAGGAAATAAAACCCCTCTCTTCTTCACAAGGAACAACAGTACTGATCCCAAACACAAGGGGTTTTTTTGAGGTGGTTTTGAGGCCACCACCCCAAGGGGGCAAACGCTTCCAGCCCCCTCTGCACCCCCTGGACCCAGACCTTGCCCAGCTGCGCTGGGGGCTGCTCCCTTGCACCCACCTGGGGCTTCATCCCGTGAGGCCCCACCGCAGACCACTGTCCCTGTTTGGCAGCGCAAGGGACAACAGGTTTCTCCACAAGACCCTGAAGCAGCTAAAGTGGTCTGTGTTAAGCGAAGCAGCAGTAGGAAAGCTTTTTGGGCAGAAAAAAAGAACCAGCCAGCGGTGCCAAGGCACCAGGTAATTTACAATAAAGCCGGCAGGAAGGAGAGGAAGGATGCTGTGCCCGTGTGCAGCCCATGGCCGTGCTGGCTCCACAGCCTCCCTTCATCTCAGCTATCGGCTCTCTCGGTGGAAGCGGAGAGGCTGCTTCTCCTAACTTCAGCCCTTAAAAAAACCCCCATGCCAAAACCACCCTGGATTTCTTCCACAAAAAAAGGCCTCCGAGCAAGTAAACAGTTAAGCCACGTGGCCTGCGCCAGGAAGAAAGAAGGAAAAGCTGGGAAAATGGGCAGAAAAGGGGCGGTGGGAGAAGCGACGGCTCTGATAGCTGGCCGAGCGATTTGTGGAGCTGCCTTGGATGTGTCGTTCGTCCCCCTGAGCGGAGTTCCCCGCTGCAAGTTGGAGTGACAGCCCCTTCGCTTGTAAAGCAGAAGGAGAGGGTATTACTACATGGTATTCCTCTGCTCTCTGCTGCTGGCCCAGCTACACACACAAACATTTCATTTTGGGCGTGAGAATAAAATATAAACGCTGCTGCCAGCACGGCGACCTACTCACCTGTGCGGCCATGGATATGTTTGTTCTTGGGTTAAACTCTTGTCAGTGATTCTTTCTAAAACCCCTTAATTTTCAAGAGTCATTACATGTTTAACTTGGAGCAAGATTGCTACTCTTAAAAAAATTAAAAATGAGCGTTGTAGGCATTTCTAATTTAAGAGGCACAGGAAGATCAACAAACCTTCATTTCCTGTGGGTTTTAACCATGCTTCATTTTCAATTGCTTTTCTTCTATGGATTTTACAATTTCCTCCAGATTTATATAAAATAGTGGAAGAACGCAGGGGAATTTGATGCTGTGGGTAAACTCCGACGGCTTTTTGAAAGCCCCAATTGCTGCACAAGCGTGATTCTCAGAGCTGACACGTTTCTGTAGCTTTGCATAGTACTTCACAGGCAAAAAAAGAAATGAACATAAATGCCCTGTTTCATGGGGATGTTAATCTTGAGCCTTACATCTAAATTATGCAAAAGACATATTTATAGGATTAAATTCTCCCGTCAGCTAAACCAGTATAAATCTGGTGTAATTCTATGATCTGAAGATCCATTGCTAATTAACTAAAGTCCCTCCAAACCCAAGGAAATTAATACAACCAAACAATATTAAAAATACAGTGCATACTTCTCAGCTAACTCAAGGTTCGGTTCTGCATGCTTCCTCTCGCATGCTGCTCTAGGAATATCCCAAGCAAAGCCAAAAAAAAAGTCAGTCCTAGGTCAGGAACTTCAAATCCCTGCTCTGAACACTGCAAATCCATGCTTACTGCTCTGCTGTTTTTCTCTCCAAATATTAGTGTAATGGAGCTTTTTGGGTTTTTAATTAAAAAATTGGAATTTTTAATTAAAAAAAAACAAACTCAAACCAAGACCTTATCTGTATTATGGGCTTTCTGGAGGAATTTGACATCTTTGGAGATACTTATGATCTCTTTGGTGACGTTTAGGCATCCCATCAATGAAACTACACCCAGTAAAGTTATTTTGCCCTTTCATGCCTATTACTGGTTGAAGCCTTTCTGCTTTGTTGGGAGCTGCTGTAGTCTGTAGTTATCTACAAAGCAAGGTAATTAAGTGGCAACTTCCCTTTACTGCTTTGGAAATTCACCTATTCTTATACTATTCTTTCAGTTGAAGACAAGAGTAGCAAATATAAGTGTTTGGGTTTTTTTTGTTTTTTTCC
>VYXH01008210.1:1337458-1394074 GCA_013397275.1 Burhinus bistriatus
AATTACAATAAGCATAAAAGGATCATTACCTTTCCAAGAAAGTGCGCTTTCCCCCAGGTTCAGTCCTAAACTGCAAGGGCTTTTAGAGTGAACTAGCAAAGCCCCTGCATGCTATTAAGCACATGTGAGAGAGATGTGCTCATGTGACATGATAAATTACTACCACTAGGACTTAATCAGGAGGGTAAGCACCCTCTCAGGCTAGGGCAAAACCCCTCGTTATATCGTGCTGTGACTATAATGGACTGATTATTAAAATCCTTCTATTGAGAGTAGTTGTTAGAGGAGTATGATAAAGTATTTGATTAAGAGAAAGTCCAAGTAAGATATACTTTACTGACTCACTGCCAGGTAGCAGAAAAGAGCAATTTTCAATATCTTGTACATGAATTAAAAAAATTTATTTTTCCTGATTAATTTTGTTTTGTGGGATTATAAATCCTGCCTTGCCTTCCTTTCCTCCTTTTTTAAAAAATTTTTTTGGCTGGTCATTTAAAGCATCTATTTCTGTTCATTCAGTCTAATTTTATTCTGTTTTATCTATTATTTTATTGAGCAATTTCAATATGCTGGTTCTATATAAGACTTTTCCCTTAGTCAGGAACTGCAGTCTGTAATAACAGCAATCAAGGCAGTTCATTCTGACAAATGTATGTCAGAAAAAGACTGCTGTGACTTTGAAATATTGAAAGTGACTGATAACATAATGTATGAAGCAGAATAAATGCATACAAATGGAAGTTTTAGCTGAGCAGTCAAAGTACGAACTAAATACATTGTCAGAGCTCTGCACTGAAAGCTCTACGTGCAGGTGGTTACAATGGCAAATTACTATGCACTTTGCAAAAGTGTTTTATGAATAAACTGGCAAGCACAGTTTTTCCTTGACCATATCATCCTTTTTTTCTGCTTGCACTTAGTCATAAGGCAGAATGAAACCATGTTTAAGCACAAAACCTGGGTCTGGAAAGCCACTTGGTTTTTATAAAAGTTATCAGAGCTCTGACAGCTAGGATCAGGGCCCTGCTTTATTTTGGGCTAACCTAACTCGATTGGCACTAATGCAGCAAATAAAACACATTGTGCAAACAACAGTCTCAAACATATCCAACTGATTCATGTTAGCAAATGCTTCTATCTTTTTTGAACCCTCAAAAAACTACAGAGCCAAGGCGAGTTTTTTTGGGAGCCCGTTCTGAACCAAGCCAATGCCAGGGATTAGGGCTGTGAAATATTTCAAGGGGAATTTGGATCCGTCTGGCACAGCCTGGTTACGCACACCTGCTGCCTGTGCCTGGGTTTTGACGTGCTGCAGCCTCGTGCTCGTGCCAGGACAAGCGGCACCAGCGCTACTTCTCTGCCCAGCTTGGGCAGAGGTTCTGAACACCTGCAGCAGCAGCACAGCTGGATGTGCACTCCAGGTGCCTACCTGCCCGATTCCCTCGACTCAGACCTTTGGGAGCGCTGGAATGCAGTGCAGCCCAGCTGGGCTACGTGCTGCCTGAAAGATACAGCACAGAAGTTGTCCAAAGCCCCTTACTGTTTACACCACACCAAAAAAAAAAATCTTGACACAAGCCTCTCTGCAGCTTACTGCCTTGGTTTCCTTTCCACCACCAAGTCTTCTTTTGGATTTGGTCAGAGGTCCTTAAGACCTTGTGATACTTCATCCCCAGACCATTTTTTCATCGAGGCTACTGAGTTCCCATACATTCAGAGAGTAAAGGTTTCCCCACCCCATCTTCACCTTCCAACTAATCCAATCCTTTCTAACCACCATGCTCAGACATACTGGTGACCCTGCCAGGGACACTGTCTGACTCTTCCTCCCAGTTTCCACCTGATTGCTCCGGGAGCAACCTACCCCACGAGCTTGCTCTGAGACACAGCAGAAAGCTTCTCTGAGTAGTGTCCTTAGATTTCTCACTTTGCTAATCTCCTCCCTGCATGGAGCTGAGCCATAAGGAAAGCTCATTAATTCACTCCCCCATAATCATTCACAAGCACCCAGCTCCTCCCTCTCCTCAGTGCCTCTCCTCTGTCCCTGCAACCAGCTTTCTTCTTCCTCACATGCTATTTCAGCGGGGGAAGACACCTCTGCCACAAACCCTTCCTTGGCTCTACGTTCTGGACACTTTCCACACGCTCTTTTTTCCTTTCCCTACCTCTGAACTTGACTCCAAAAAGTCATCAAGCAAGGCTAGCACCTTCCTTTGCCTACCGATGATTCAAGGATGGGTGGTCAATAGCAGATAGGTGGTTTATGACAGGGGAAATCTCTGCAGGCTGAGACAACCCCTGACGCAACATTTCCACAGACAGAAGCAAAATTCTTAGCTCGGGTGTGGATATATCCCCTCAGCTGTCATACCATCAAGCTCACTATTTACCAGAGCATATTTCAGCTTTGAAAACAAGCTTTATTTTCAGGCAAAAGCCGTTCATTTTTATCTGGAAAACAGGACCAGCTGAAGACTAGCTTTATGGTCCAGCTAAAGGTTAATTACCTTTTAAGCCAACAAAATGGGTTAGGAAAGATCTATTATTCTCTACTGTTTGGCTACTCTTGCTCATTTTAACTGAAATAGGTAGACCAGTGTTTTGAGCAACTTAGGTCAAGAGGCAGGAACCTTTGGCAGGTAGTGCTGGTATGGGGTAGGTGAGCTAAACCCTTATTTGTGGTTATCACAGTTCTGTCATCAAGACAGCTGCATGGCTGGATCCTGCCTATTTGCAGGGAAAGATTTGCACTTGCTTTCCACCCCACTCTAAAGGCAAGGCCGCTGCCCAGCTGAGTCGGAGTGAGTCCTTAAACCTGCCCCTCTCGAGACTGACGCACAGAAATGTAAGAGAAGCTAGCCAGAAAACAAAAAATGTACTAAAGGAAAGTGTGCATTAACTGCAAACCTAATCTCTTCTTTAGGAATTCATAAAAAGGCAAGTTCTTGGAGGGAAGCCACTCACTGAGACTTCTTTTAGCTTTACTATCATCAGATTTATAACTAGGCAGTTTCACATTCTGCAGCCATGCACTTACTCACTCTATAAAACTTTAAAACACACAAATAACTCAGCTTACAAGAAATGTTGCTTCCATATAGTTGGATGAGCAACACTGCTTCCACTGACTGTACTGCACACACGTTGCTGGGTAATAGCTGGTCATTTTACATGCCAAGTCTGTGGTGCCTAAGGCTACAGAAGTGGATAGAAAGTAGTAAGAAACAGCTTGCAAAGTGATATGTACTGGCAATTTAGCACATTACAGTTAGACTGTTTTCTTTGGGGTGGTTCATGGGAAATGACGGGGAATTAACATGCATAAATAGTTTACCTGGCTTGCCTTTTTGAACCTTTGAATGAAATGCCCTTTCTGAAAGTGAACATTGATTAGGAAAAAGAGAAGGCATGAAGCTGTCTGGCTCATGGCATCTCTTTTCCAACACGCAGCAACTCCTTCACCACAGCATCGTTTGGATGCAGAGGTGCCATCCCATGATGAAGCCAGCAGGCAGTTCTTTGATTCTCATAGATCTATACTGTATGAAGGCAAGAAGATCTAATGCCTTTCCATTACAATTTTCCTTCTCATGCTACATCTTAGTGCTGCTACTTCAGGATCCTTTAACTTACCCCATCAATTAATATTATGGTATATTTAAAAAGCCACTAATCTGCTCGCCGCCTTTATATGCCTTCATTAATTATTTTTCCATTATATGCATGTTATAAACTTCAGACCTGCTGCAGAATCTTTTAATCCACCTCATCAGTTAATATTACAGCATATTAAAAAGTTACTAAAGTCTGTGTTTCTGTAGGCGTCTCCATCTCTCCGTCATGACTCTACTGTGAGACCTGCAAGCACCAGATGCACACCATCAGGAATCAAGAAAAACATTTTTCCTGCTCTCACAATGTGATGTGTGGGAGCCTCAGCTTCTCTGCAGTCCTACAGCCAGCAGCCCCCACTAGCAAGTGAGATGCGAACGGATAATAGACCCAGGAAACACTTCTGGTGACAGTGCAGGAATCTTCAAGACCTGCAGCTCTGCATTGGGCAGTTAGTGGAATAGGATGCAAAGGGACAACGTCAGATTTTCCGGTCCTTGGGGAAAGCTATTAGCAATGTGCTCATAGAGGATTACAGAACACTGTAAGCTTGGATCAGATGGTCGTGGGCTTGGTAGAAAGAAGAGGGAATAGTGGTGGGACAAAAGATGTCTGCTAGGGCTTTAGATGAAGTAATGGATGCCTTTTTTAAAAATCAGAATGAAGTTACATGTTTTCTTATAATCTATTTGAGGTTACAGGTCTTCAGCCTGGATTCGGTGATTGGGGAGTAAGGTGTGCAGAAAGCGACCACCCTGCGGCTCTGCTGGGGCAGGCGTCTGGCTATCTAAGCAGCACTTCCACGAGGTGAGTTTCCCGGCATGAAGGCCAATTGCAGTTTATTTTGGAGGACTTGGGTCAGGAAAAAGGAAGGTGGACGTGTTTTGAGACCCAGGGCCTGATGCAATTCCCAGTTTCACTCCTACAAATCCAACATAGACAGCAAAAAACAAGGATAGACTTGTTTTGGATGGTCAAGAGATACTACATTTGTGTGTTACTACAGGTTTTTTTTATTTAGTATCCTTGCTATCTGAGAAACTGTCTTGTTACTATGTGCTACTCTGAAGTTAAGGCTTTTCTTAACAGTGACTATATCTGAATCAATTAAGACTGAACTCTCATGTCAGATTGCTCAGAAAGCTGGAATTAATTTTGATTTTTTTTCCTCTTGCTAATGTAATTTCAGTTATATGAACTTGTGACATGATCTAAGGGCAAGCTCTAAGAATTAAAGTTTTCTATTTAAATTCAGGAGTTTGCTTCAAGTCCAATAAATCTCCCAGTTTGCACAGTTTTCTAATGTTCTGGAATAATAAGAAAGAAGTTCTTTGGAGGGGGATTTTACTGATTTCTCTGCCATATTATTCAGAATGTTGTATATACAGTTCAGAACAGTATTTCAGTTCTAAGCAAATAACAGAGGCAAAGCAAAGCTGAGCTCTTACTAAGGCATCCACCGTTCTTCAGATGATCACTGTATTTAAACATGAAAAATCCAATTAGATCATTATGGTCAGTCCTCTGCAGGGTTAGGATGTAATCCAAAACTCGTATTTTCCCCATAGCTTGTAAAAGATAAATCAGAGAGTAAGGGANTTTAAAAAAAAAAAAAAAAAAGTAGGGGGGGGGAATCTCCTCGAAGAAAGGGGTACATAGTCCCAAGGACTCAGAAAAAGAAACCAAAGTAGTTATGAAGGAAATAATTTTCCTTGCTCTGGATTCTTTGGACATCAGTGACCTCCAAGAGAGAATGAAAACCTAAGGAGAGAGAATTAATAGCAAGGAGACAGGAAGAACACATATTTATGACTCAGGGCAGGAACTTTCTAAAACTCAGGGTTTTCCTGATGAGATAAAAAGAGGACAAGAGAAAATTAATACCATTTATTTAAAGCATAACCCTAACGATTTGCTAAGGGAGAGTCTGAAATGCTACACGATAGCCTTCAAAGTTTTGGACATCTGAAAGTGCAACACTTGCTGTTAGTGAGGTGTCTTCAGGCTGGCCATGGGGAAATCATTATAAGTCTCCATTTCATTTTTCCCCCAGGACAGAAAGAAGTGACTGGCTTTCCTAGCTGCAACAGAAATTCTTTGTGACCTTTTGTGATTTATGCCAAATTCAGTCTGAGGTTTCTGCAAAAGCTGTATGGTAGTTGCACCTCCCATACGATACACCATCGCATACGCCACCTCTCACAGGTGACCACCAGGAGGTATGTGACTGCTGCTGCATCTTTTGGGGCACAGGCAACATTAAGTGTCCATAAGCTTGTGCTTGGTCGAGGTGAGTGCTGTCAAGGGAAACACAGCTGACGAACAACAAGCAAGAGGTCCACACTGAGGGCTCTGAGGGCAATCTTGTCTTTTTGTTGCTGTTGTTGTTGTCACTGTTTCCTTTTATTTAAAAGTGAAGACTTTGGGGCAGAACGTGTAGGGATGCTCTTAGGATATGAAGAATGCAAGAGAACTATGGCTTGATTTTTCAGCGGTACTGCGTGCTGACAGCTTCTAGTTACTTAAGTGAAAAGCCAGCCACTGGCCTCTAATGAGCATGAAATTAGTGTTTCCTCTGCCTCTAACACGCTGCGTGGCCAGGACTATAGCACAGAAGAAGAGAGTCAGCCAGCAGAGGAAGTGGGGACGTGAGCGGGATCTGAATGCTTTGCTGCCATCCGCTCCTCGACCCCCGCCAGAAACCAGCCACCAGCACAGCACCCGAGCCATTGCTGCTGCCCTGTAGGAACTGCAGACATCCTATGAAATACTCTGAAAAGAGTTTGCAATTATATTTATACCTCCCAGGGGTGCAATGGAAGTTTTAAAGTTTAAGGCTGAAAAGACTTCTTAACAGGTGTCAAATTTAGTGTCAGCATAGAGTTCCTCATGAATCAAATGACACATTCTCTTAAAACTCTCCTAGGAAATTTGGCAGTTCCCATTATTAAAGCCCCTGTCATTACCTTGAAAGAAAAATATATATATAGGGAGAGAAAATGGACACGCTGCCTGGAGGCTGATGGTGCTCAGAAGGCTAAGTCTTAGTGGCAAAGAAAAGGGGTCAGCGATCTACCGGAGCACATCAACTGGTTGCCTAATGGCATGGCCAGACGTGTTTGTTAAGATCTGCAACACATAAATGAAGTCATCGGGATGCTACAACAGGTCCATCATTCAAATGTTACCCAGATTATTTTCTATATTTCTATGTTATTCGTGCTACAGCCACACACCTATTTTCAGGATGGACTTGAAGCACCTGTTTTCCGAGAGAGCGTTAGGCACAGAGCGGTCACAGGCGCTGCATGGGACCCTGGCTGGCCACTTTGCCATCCCAGTATGGCAAAAAGCCAATCTCATTCTGCAGTCTGACCACTCACTACTGCTCTTGTTTTTGTTTTGGCCTAGAAGAGATTTTCTCTGTGTGGAACAGAAAGGTCTCAAAGAGCAGTTTCTTTACAGTGCTTTCTGTTGGTTACCCTTCTCCTCCACTAAACCATATCTACATAAAACGCTTTTTGAAGGCATATTAATATTGCACTTTAATGGTATATCTTTTCTCATCAAAAACATTCTGTTCATCTCCAAAATATTAGATTTCCTTGAGTCTGGAAAGAATAATCCCGAACAGGGTTTTATCTCCTGTGATGTGGCTGGAATTAACTTTTTAAAAGCCCAGCAAATGTGCATGGAGTTTCTAAGTGATGTGCATTTTGCCACACTCTCCACTAATATTTCACTATACCCTAATGTGCATTTGTAAGAATAATTCTGATTTTAAATTGCATCAGTTCAAATATGCGGGAGCACTCACTCTTCTCTCTAAAGCGTATAGGCATCATCTGACACCTGTAAAATTATAAACACAATATCAACCAATGCAAGCAAGTGTACCTCAACAGCATTCCATTCCCATATGATACTTGGTTAACCGCATCAACTTAAAATCAAGTATATATTGAACTTTTTGTGTTGATTTAGCCACAGCCGTCTTCACTTTCTGATTCCTTTGTAACTGGAGGCTCATTTCGTACTGGTAGGACCGCATCCTATGCAAACACATGGGCACTAAGTGGCAGCAGCAGTTTGAGGCTGGGAGCAGCGCGGCTGTCAGCACCGGCTCCACACCGCGCTTGGGGCACTGCAGCTTGTGTGCCTCTTTGGTGCGGTGGGTACCAGATAACCAGGTGGTCATCAGCTGTGGTCTCACATCCCAAACGCAGGTACACAGCCAACTAGGAGCACCACCGTGGCTTTGGTTCTCACAGTGCTCTCGGTTGTTTCAGGCTTCTTTTTAGCACCTTGCAAACTATCTGTGGTATAAAGGGGCACGCCATCACAATCACTTTTGGGAGGAAATAACGTCAGGGAATTTAATTTTTGCAAGGCCCCGGATGTGTTTTGCTGGCACCTCAGCATTTCAAACTGATGGCAGGTTTAATGCCTTTCTTAAGGAGCCCAATGAGTAAACTCCCATAGAGATTGGAATACTTCACAGAGCTGGTGAATGTCGTTGCAGTCCCCAAAGGCCACAGTATTTTGCATGTGTTAATGCCCTGGAGAGCAACATAACAGAGTGTTTTTGGAAATCCCAAATGCCAAAACTTACCACAGCGTTATCTTGACTGCAACTCATGCCCTGTAGCATTGGAGAGAATGGGGTGGGTGTTTACACCTCTCTATCTCTTTTCCTGTTTCTCTGAAATTGTCTGAATGTTCAGAAAAGGTAACGGAAAACCTTAAACTTGTGCCTGTGCTTCCTGCACTGAGAGCAAAATCTCCTGTAAGCTTGCCAGACCTTTTACAGCTGCACCCTAGGGATTTAACACTGTGCAGCTTATGGGTTTATAAGAAATTTCATAAAAGAAAAGCCCTGTATTTTCACATAAATATATTTATTTGGGGAAAGATCAAGAAATGCCAATATATTTCAAACCAGTTCCCTACTGCATTAAAGAATGTGAAATATTCATGTGACCATTTGCTAATCCTAGCCAGTGAAATCTATTTCCCTCTCTATTTAGCATGCAGGCTACAGCAGCTAAAGGTTGCTCAGCCTTTTCATTAGGAAGAAAAGTAAGGATGATTTGTGAAAACCACATGGAAATAATCATAAGGAACAGTACTGAAGGGTATTGGAACAAAACCTTGTAAGCTACCTTGTAAGCATGCTTTCTCTTTCATATGTTTGTTTCTTATATGGTGTTTCACAGCTTCAAACTGTAAATTTGTATTTATGGACATAATCAGAAGTGCAATATAATATGCTTTCATAACACAGAAATAAAAATTTAAGGGGCAGCACACACATTTTCAAAATATATATCTCAGGCTCTCTAAATTCTCCAGTAGGTAGCATCACTCCCAGCAAATTCCAATTTCTCTGTTCAACCATTACTCTTGATAATGTAACAAGTTATTTTCTCATCAGGAGTAAGTTTTGTGTATCCATCCAGACCCTCCTGTGGCCCAATATCTCACAAATAATCCCTTTCTTCATCCACCTGAACTCTGATAACTATAGCAGGAAATGGAAAATGAGGAAATCTGAGTGCTTATGATCCCCGATTCCACCAGGGAAAAACATCTGACCTTGGGAATTCATTTAAGTCTCCTTATGCTATGGATTCCCCAAGCATTAAATGGAAATAGCATTTATTTTCCACTGAGAGATGCTAATATTTAAATATTGCTTTAAAGATCCTCAGATAAAAAGAACTATATATGTACAAATTTTTATGCTTCCTTCTGCTTTCCTACACCTTCAAGATACAGTAATAAACTGAAATGCTGAAATTTTGTTACAAAATAAAATTGTACTTGGAAATGTCAGGCCTGCACAGACCAATGATCCTGAAGTTGCTAAAGGCGGCGTATCAGAAGAAGATGTAACCTAGCCTCTCCAGGTACCGAATACTGTGACGAAGAAGATAATTCCTTACCAGAACCAGCCATGATCATTTCCCCCATGTACTGAGAACTATAACAAGTAGATAAGTGATGTCAGAAACAGTCCCTAAGGGGCAATTTGGATGCATCCACCTTGACGTGGAGAGTGGTGGCGGCAGGGATGAGGAATGCTCAGCTATGCGGGCATGAGCCATGCCATGCCACTTGGCAGGTCCACTGTATTTACTGATAAAGACATAGCCTATGAAACTCTCCTATGTCTTCAAATTTTTGTACTTAAGCCTACCACAGCAATGCTCTGATGAGGATGACTTCACACCTTGACTAGCACCTGAGATCTCTAACAGCTGGAAGCATTTCTTAGAAAGATTACAGGAAGAAATTTTACTCCTTTGTTCTGCATGGAGACCCTGAACATTATAGAGCCAGAGATTTTTAGAAGAGCCAGCCTGGTCGTGGCCACTATATAAAGTACTGTGTTCAATTTCGAAGCCCCTCACTACAGGAAAGACATTGAGAAGTGTCCAGAGAAAGGCAATGGAGCCTAGGCAAAGGGCCTAGAGCACAAGTCCTATAAGGAGCAGCTGAGGGAACTGGGGTTGTTTAGCCTGGAGAAAAGGAGGCTGAAGGGAGACCTTATCGCTCTCTAAAACTACCCGAAAGGAGGCTGTAGAGAGGTGGGGGTCGGTCTCTTCTCCCAAGTAACAAGCAATAGGACAAGAGGAAAGGGCCTCAAGTTGGGCCAGGGGAGGTTTAGATTGGATATAAGGAAAAATGTCTTCACTGAAAGGGCTATCAAACATTGGAACAGGCTGCCCAGGGAAGTGGTAGAATCACCAGTCCTGGAAGTATTTAAAAGACAGGTAGATGTGATGCTTAGGGACATGGTTTAGTGGTGGTTTTGTCAGTGTTAGGTTGATGGTTGAACTCGATGATCTTAAAGGTCCCTTCCAACCTAGATGATTCTATGATTCTGTTCTATGATTCTATTCAGTGAATAATTGCCTCTAATGCTAATTGTATTATATAAAACAAATATATGCTTCATTGAAACTAAATTTTTCCTTGATCCTATGAACTTTTGTACTATATTTCTGCTATGTCAGCACAAAATTCAGGCAAATTGCTCCCAACATAGAACAGATTCAAAGAATTCAAGCCTTCTCTGTTCATGCAGTATGTGTGAGCAGACAGTGATTCCTCTGAATCTGCATATTGTTACTTATTGACTACTTTTTACCCCTACCCTCGTTCTGTGGACTGAAGACAAAGGCAATAGTCTGAATGAAGCATATTTGTATGACATAATGGCTCATGTTCATTACAGCAACCACACAAAAGAAATTCCATCACAGCAACTGTAAAATTTTGTTACACGCATCTAACACAAACCACTAGAATCTGGGTTGAGAGAATAGGTTCATAATGAAAAGGATCATGAGATTAGCCCACATCTCCTAAAAACCACACCACAGATATTACACTTAAATGTTGGGGTTTTTTTACATTTCACACACATCCTGATTTAGGAATCAATACTAGAGTGAAGCACAAATACTGCAAAGGCACAATACATACAAGTAATTTAGTATTTCTGATGCCAGGAGAAACACAGTACCAGAAGCACCTCTGGAGGTCTCACTTTTGCAGCCCAAGAGATCGATTGGTATTGGGATAAGCGTCTAAGTTTTTGGGTACTAATAGGGGTCTTTTCACTGAAACGCTGAATGTTCTTGTTCATCCCATTCAGTTTTCCCTTCCGTGTCCAAGTTTACCTTTTTCTCTTTAAGAAAAGGCTTCTGTAACAGGACGGATTGAGTTATGCTGTCCTTCTATAACAAATGAATCAACTCTTTCCTCATTCTCCTGCTAATGAAGTTCAGCCTATCTCGTTAATGTTTTCCAAAAGAAACAAGAACAATTTAAATAAGAGCAACATGAAGTATTTTTAATGCAGTTTCTAGAAAAGTGTATAATCCCATGTCTCCAAGGAAATGAATGGCTATGTAAGAAATGAAGTGGATTGCAAGCACAAGATGTTTTCCCTTCACAGAAAATTAAATTAAAAGAAGGGTCCAGAGCTGAGAGACACCTTCCCTTAAGACCTGCTTCTCCTTCTCCAAACCCTTACCTTTGTGAGAAAACGTCTCGGTAGGGGCTGCCGTGCTGCAGTGCGATCCCATATCCTCTGTCTGCAACAGTGTTCCCAACCGTGTAAAAAGAGCAGTCTGCATCGTTGATGGCCACGTACTCCAGTACTGCTGCGTCCCATACAAAGGCGTAGTTCCCATATTTCACCTGTGGTAAACATAGTAAAGTGCTCAGACTACGGACTGTCAAGTCCAAAAGGAGGTCAGTGCACCTAAAACATGTGGCAGTTTCAGCACAGTCTGTTCTCTGAAGAAAGTGAAGTTTGGGTGCCCAACAGCTGTCATGCGGTGCTTTGGCTGAGCACCTCAGCGGAAATGGAAGAAATGCGATCTGAGAACAACGTGCCGTCAGTGAAACAGCGCCATGCAGGAAACCTGTTCCTCTTCAGGGAACAAAGGAAACATTGGGCTCCCTCCATCAATGCTAGATTCCGCCCCAAATCCCCCCACTAAGTTTTTGCTATGAGCCATAAAAACAACCCTTTAGATGGAAGGTAGGTATTCACATTAGGAGAATTGTGTGAGGATGGGCATGACTATCCAGATATAAGACCACTGTACAAGATGGTCCACATCTTAGTCACGCTTCAGGTTGCCGTAGACATCATGAACACCCATTTATTTGTCTTTTGGGCTCCGTGCATGACTGTGGGCAAGATCATGCCAAGTAGATTTTTTGGGATTATTTTTCTCAGCATGAAGGGTTTTCACATATCTTCAAAGAATTTTGTACAGCAAGATCATGTAAGCCATTTTAACTGTTTGACTAAGATAAATCCAAAACAACTCATTATCTTGAAAAGCTTTTAAAGTAACATTTTACTATCCATTTACATTTGAAACAAATCCAGACTTTTCATTTAAATATATGGGATGTATATAAAATTTCAGCATTTGTTCAGAAGCAAGCTTTTAAAAACAGAATTTCAATCTAAACAGATCCTTCCTTATTTCAGTGAATTTCCCATTTCCAGTCAAGTAATGTTTTTCTGAAAAAAAAACAACAAAACAAAACAAACCAAAACATCTCTAGCTACTCTACCAGATCTTTTACCAGTTTTCTGTTTCATTGGTCTCTATGTCAGACCTGAAGAATCACGCTGCTTTTTTCCCGACCCTCTGCTTGGCTTCACTCAGCGCTTTCCCTATGCCATATTAGCCAACCAAGCTGTAAAACTAGGCTGAACCCACTGACTTCGTACATCTAATGGGAATAAATATGTGACAGCTAAGTGAAAAGTAAACAGAACACAAAGAGGCCATCTGGGGCCAGGCGATCCAGAGAGAATTCAAAACCAAGTCAGCATATCAAAATAAGCAATGTTAGCACATCATTTAGATTAGGCTTTGACAATGTAGATTATGTTTTTAAAGACTGTTTACATATAAAAGCTACTGAAGCAAGCCACACCGGCTGCTTGCTCACAAGATGTAGTGCACAAGGAACAATTGCATTTGGGACACATTCCTTTTCACGCATAATCAATCTGAATTAGACACTGCAGGCCTGGAAAGGGAATACTTCCTATTTCCATTTGTAGGCACGGTACAGGGAGGATTTGTGCAGATTTTGGAGCAGAAAGGGAGCCATATTGTCTGCGGACTCTGAATGACAGGCAGGATAAAAAAAAAAATAAATTCAAAATGCACACGCATACAAATGCAGGACTGGATCAGTTTTAATCTTCAGGTTCTGCAAATGGTCAAGAATGGGGGGGTTTTTTGCCTTCCGGTGGAAGTTTAGGTCTATCTAAATGGCCAGGGAATAAGGAATAGAAGTGAACTCACTGTTAACAAACAATATAACTTGTATGCTTGTCTTATAGACACTGCAATCCACAGAGCTCTTCCTAGCTTGGGTTTGCACCAGGACACTTATTCTGATCTTCCTACAGGCACCACTCAGCTAAGAAACAGATCGAATGACTGAGAAAAAAGCCCTTCCTAGGAGCATTTAAAAGGATAATGACTCAGCCTGAAAAAGAATCATGATGTGCAGGCAGCAAAGGAGGAAAACAGGAGATAAAAGCAGAAGATCAGAAGGGGGGAAAATGAATCCTGAAAAGGATCAGATGGACTTTCCAAACAAAGGAATTAAGGAAACGTGGGGTTCAAAAAGAGGAGTAATTTTGCATGTGGGGAGATAACCTTTGAGGTGATGGTAAGAGCCGAGGGTTATGTTTTGACACCCGCTTTTGTCCGAACCCAACCTTTTAACATCCTAGCGCACTGAATTCACCTAAGTGCTTGTAAAGAGACTTATCAGCTGCTCAGCTGGTCAGAAAAAATTCTCTTGATTTGGCTGCCTTGCTGTAAAACAACTCGCAGTGAGAATATATAAAAGTGGTAAAAGCACTTACTGTCAATAATATCTGTGATGAAGTGGTATATATAAGATCGTTAGAGCAGACCTGATAATATCACAGTTCTGGTTCCCACAAAGATATTACTTTTCATAGATAAGATCACAGTGAGCCTCAGCTAAAGCACACAGGGCAGGAAAGAGATTGAAGAGCCAGAGGGATCATCCCAGCCATCTACCTTCAACACATGATTGCTCCATGCAATAAAATACATCCTTTTTAGCATTTTTGCCCTATCAATTTACAAATCTATGGAATTCAAATCCATGGAACCTAAGCTGCAATTGTCATGCTTGCAATCACTCTCTTTACGAACCTACTCCTCAGACTAACAGTTTTCATTGCTATTAAACGTATTTATTTTTACTACTTTTTTTTTTTTTTTTTTAAATAACTTTCTTATGTCATTCCTAGTTATTTTTCTTTTTGCAGTTCTAAATACTCTCACTTTGGGGCTGACACATTTCAATTATTGATGAACCTTTCTGTTACTTAGCTGAGCTGGATATAGCTTTTTTTAATCTTTCCTTGCAAATCTACCAGTTCAGTCCTCACATTAGCAGTGACACTACTTTAGAACCGTTTCCAATTCTTAATTTTTATATATGAGAAAAACACCTGTCTCGCTAAGAGAGAATCAGTTATCTGGCAGCTCAGGAGGAATATGATTCCCTTTTTAGCATACCCTTCTTCTCAGATTCATCGTCTAAACCGTCTGCCCATGGATCTTTCACACAGTTTAAGACTGGTTTTAGCCTAAAGATCTATGAAAAAATTTTGCTAGAGTACAGCATATCTGGAACACTGCTGATATTTTTCAGATTTGTACCTACAAATAAGGGGTAGCTATACTATGAAAAGGGGGAATGATGCTCTTTGTGAAAGGAGAAAGGAATTTCAGAACAAAATGTCAATTAAAACCCTATATCCTTCCCTCTCTTCCTCCTACTATGAGAAGCACATATTTTGTAGCTTTCCAATAGCTATGCTGAAGACTTCCACTCTGGGCCTCAAAATGAACAGCAAAAATTCCAGCTCTGCATTATGAAAAAAAGTTAAGGAGCTTACAGTTAGTCAATTACGGGGGCTAAATGAAAGCAAAATTTCCTTGGGAAAAAACCCGGTTCTTTGTAATATATATAACTCTCTACTCGCAGAAGATCAGCATCCGTGATTCTACATTTCCACATCATTATATTGGCATTTTGTGTTGAGATAATAACATTTCAGGATGGTGGCAAATCTGAATGCTGTTCACACACGACCATGCAACCCAGGATCACCAGGGAAGTGTTCGTGGGAGGGCAGCGTATTATCATTCAGCAGCAACCCCAGCTTTTCAGTCCACCAGGGCGTGGAGAACTGACACTTCAGTCTCCTTCCCCATGACATCCCACCTGTCAGTATGGCAGAGGCTAAAAAGATTTTTGGAGTATCTGATGACTATTGCTATAGGAAAAAAAAAAAAAATACAGGTAAAATTGAATCTCTTAGTTGTTCATCAGGGTATTTTGAACTCATGCACTACACTGGTCGTTAAATGAAACTGGGAGGTACGGTACTAACCAGAAATGCTTGACTTGACTTCACGGTTTTGTGAGCAATTCCGAAGGAGTTACTGTAGACAACAATTACGCAGAATAGGGGCCATCAGCACATAGATGGTAAAACTATTTCTATAAGGCTGTTATATTTCTATTTTCTATCACTGCACATTTACGAGATTTTTATTTGCTGAAGCCTTGCCTGTACATATTAGTTAAAATTTATCTTTGATGATTCCACCAAAACCCAGTTGAATTATACGAGAAAAGCATTTAAAGCCATTACTTTGCTGCATATGCACATATTTTACGCCAACAAGGATGTGGATAGTATTTCTTCTTACAGCTAACCCATTCATGCAGAGTAGGCTGAATAATGTATTTATGTACAACTCCAGCATTCTAAAAACACATTTCTAGGTCTAGAAAATTATAAATTTCAGAAGTAAACGACAACCAACTATGGCAATTTTTCATACTTGAGTTCTTGGACAATATCTTTCCTGTATTTTAAATTCCTCTTTAAAAGAAATACAAAGAATCCTCTCAAAAGGAAAAATATACACAATAGGGTGCAGGTTAAACAGAATTGGTAGTTATTTTTCCCGCAGACCTCTTTTAAATATTTCATCATACAGGAAATGCGTTACCTGTTATAAAAACAACACAACTTTTAAGACCAGGGAAATCTTAAGTTAAGTTTCAAGTGATTAAAATGATATCAATTTTCTGGAAGAAAATCTGAAAATTATTAGATAATTCTGATGAAGAACATTTTCTGACTATCACGTTCCCACACACCAGTGACATAGTGCTGATGCTTTTTCTACTCATTTCCATTACGAGTCAGGCACCATCCTTCCCCTTCAACTGCTGCACACCTCTCCCTGCCTACAAAGTTGTCAGTTGTGTTTCAGCCAAGAACACACGAGCAGAAACAGACTCTTCCACGGCACAGCAGCAGCACCTCCAGCTCTGACCTGAAAACAATCAAGGACACTGGTCAACCACTTGCTCCGTACAGTGCTTTGAGGGTCACGTTCTCCAACATGGACCATCCCACTGCACTGATTACACAGGGAAAAAACCACCATTCGATGCTGCTAGCCCTATACCTATCAGAGTGGACCTGAGACTTTAGCATATATAAATATAGAAGTCACATTTTTGACATAATCTTTGCATATTCAGCAAGCATGCAGCTGCTGCAGACTGCAGAGGGCTGTACTCCATTCTACAAAACAGCCTCGCCAAGGCTGCTAGTACATGAGGAATGAAGAAGAGGGAACAAAAAAGAATGAACATTTGCAAATATATGAGCGAGACCTAATATACATCATGTGGATATTGTGCTCCAAAATGGGAAAAGGCAAAGATAAAATTTGTGGTGGAAGTTTAAAGCCAGATTTTCTTGTTGTCAGACGTTGCCAAACAGCTTGATGGCATTCACAAAAGAGTTTTTTTCAGCAGAAGGGACTGGAGACACATTCATCTCCATAACCCTCCCACAAGAGGCCAATGAAGTTGCTGTTTACCAGACTGAAGCAGAAGTCAGATCTTCTGCCTTCAGAAAAATTCCCGTTTGCTAATTTATTTTCCTCCAGGGACAAAAGTTTCAAGTCTTGATTTTGTTCACAAAGGGCACAATTCTGGCTAACATCTATTTGGATCCCAGTGAAATAAAATCTCACATTTCAGCTTTGTCGAATAAAACTAAGCCCACTAATTTAGAGTTCTCTCAAAACTAAACTTTCTGTAGTTCTGGAGTACAATTTCAGAGTTTCTTGCCCCACACAGCCTTGCAGGCCAGCACGTGTGGCTGATCTGCAAAACTTCAGAGCGAAATGCAGTCATGCAATTGGGGCGGCAGAGTACGAATCTGTCCAACAGCTCTCTGTGGTGCAAGACAGGAGCTGGATTCCCCTGGTGGTATTAGAGCACAGAATAAAAATTCCTAGCTACATAAAACTATTCAGTCATCAAGGCAAGCAGCTTATTTAATAATAATAATAATAACAACAACCACCACCACCCATTATGATGTCATTTTGCAGGGTCTACAGAAAGCTATTTAAATTCACGGGGCCCTATTTGACAAACACTGAAACTTATTCTTCGTACTTATTCAAACAGAAAAGTGCGGAATCATTTCTAAAAGCATTATTGAGGCAGTGCCCAGGAGCGAACAGCAGCAGGAAATGAAACACCGGGGAGCGTAGGGGAAGAAAGAAGAGGTTAGAAATCCCAGCCTCATCTCCTCTTCAGTATGAAGTTTATCTCTCTTTACATTGTCATATCAGCTTCAATGGCATGTCTATTTGCTCCAGATAAAACTTCATCAGGAAAAGCGTTAATTCCTCATATGCAACCTGCCACCGACTTCTTGAGAAAAGCCTCATGATCATCCGTTCGCTTGTTATGCTGGGCAGACCTTGAATAATTCATCTGGAATTAGAAGAATTACTCAGGTATGAGAGCTCTGTAATGAGAGGGCGCCTTTGTGTTAGAATTTTTCCAGTGTTCAGTGCATTCACATTTTGCCACTGTAATTAAACGCATCTTGTAAGTTACAAGAAAGAAAATAACAAGCAGAGCAAAACAGAGCAGAGGCCAAACAAAGGAACAATTTCTGAGGGTGGTGAGAGAACGGAGCCAGCTGCTTCTCCAGGCAGTCACAGCAAAGCACTAAAAAGGCAGCAGATCACGCTGGTGGCTGACATGCAGCTGAACCACAGGTTTGTTAGAGCTAACATTAATTTTAGATGCAAGAGGGAAAGGAGAAAAAAACAACAGAAAAAAATTAAATTTCGGCAAAGCAGAGCTTTGAGGTAAGGAATCAATTTTTTTTCTGCCAGCTTCTCATTTATTTTGTGACAACTTAGTGCTGCAGATACTAACGGAGACTATTTTCTGGGTATCACCAGAGGTGGTCATACACAGAAATGATACGAAAGCACTTCAGGTTCCTCAAAAACTTAGATCTGTTGTAGCCAAGTGGCAGTCTAAATAATGAGGCAAATTTAAACCAAATGTCACTAAAGTGACTCCCCCCCTTCTGATATATTCGTACTTCTGTGGTAACTAATTCCCAATAAAAGAACATTTAAATGAGGAAATGTACACAGACCAATCCTCTTAATTC
Source organism: Burhinus bistriatus (assembly GCA_013397275.1). NCBI lineage: Eukaryota > Metazoa > Chordata > Aves > Charadriiformes > Burhinidae > Burhinus > Burhinus bistriatus. The sequence goes on from VYXH01008210.1 coordinate 1,356,183, forward strand.
GGGTGAAAAAGTAAAATTCTGTGGATTAAAGTATTGTGAAGAAGATAAACCCAGGTGAATTTAGAGAAGCAGCATCCCTCTTCAAATTAAATCAATCCAGCATGATACTAACTGAAGGGTTCTTGTCCCCATTCTTTAGAATAGAAGCAGAGTCAATCTAACCACAATTCTTGGGCAGCATTCCTTCTTCAAAGAAATACTTATTGAATACCAACTGCAAGGATAAAAATATCATCAAAAGTAAAAAAAATGACTCATCAAAACCATTCATCATCTGAAAAAGAACTTTCACCATAAGAAAATTCTTTGCAAAACTACCAATGTTACTGAAAAATCCTCCAGTAAAAGCTCATTTGAAACAATACAGTTTCATTTTAGAAACTTATTGTAAAGAAACTGACTTAACTTTCAGGTTTTTATACTCCTTGTACAAGAGCTCTGACCGCTTACATAGTGGTAATAGTATTCAGGATGTCCCAGTACTCATGCAAAAGAATCTAACTGTCTTCTTTTGAAACATTTTATCCTTCCCTCTTTGACAAGTATCTCCTGCCCAGGTTTGGATGGAGCCATCTTGGCACTGCAGCTCTACACACAGTATCTTGAAGCTCCAAAACAAATGCTGCCCAGCCCCTCTTTTTTGCCCCCTCTGAAATTACATTGCCCGACAATTTAGCATGTTCCCCTTCATTTTGGTATCCTGCAGGAGAGAGGAAGCACTAACTGCTGGCAACCTGCACTGCATGTCACAAGCTTGGACTGGGGCAGGAAGGAACAGCTTCGGACCATAAAGCTCAGTGCTTCCACATGAGTTTGCTTTCCTGTAGACTTTGGTGGTCTTGAAAGCCACTTCTGCCTCTGGAAAACCTGCACAAAACCATCAATCTTCTTCTCTAGCGGTGAATCTTCCCCTTAAGCACAGCAGTTCACGTGGCTGCGGAAAGAAGCAGACTGAGATTTGTCCCAACGCCTTAAGGTTTCAACCTTTCAGCGATACCTGGCATCTCCTTTCCCTGAGAGTTCAATAAGAGCTACCACGAGGTGTCTCTAAGTATTTCCTTCAGGCTGTAAGTTCAGGCTGCTGCACAGACTGATGCCACAGAGGGTTTCCAGCAAAGCGCTCCAGAAAAGCCCTGCAGAGAAACTTCTGCCCTATGGCATTTCCAGTTAAAACAACTGTTTTAAGCCCAATGAAGTCTCCTGCAAGCAGGCCAGTCTCTTCTTACCACACGGCCCAGATGGCGGATGCTGCACAAATAAATGTTCCTGCTAAAGAGTCGTTGTTACTCTAACGTGTGGGTTCCTAATGCCACCACATCGCCCCTTGTCATAGGCTTGTCAGGTCTTTGGAGACCCCACTGCTGAACAGATCTGAGCTAAGAAGGTTTGCTCTTTCTTTTGCAGTTTAGGACCCATGCAAAACATTGGGAGCTGCGGGCGGAGGAAGACCAGTGCAGCGGTGTTTTTTACTGAGTTCAGACCGCCTGGCTTGCTGTCACCATGTAGACCAACCAAGAAAACAATGCAACCTAACAAGTTGTCACATATTGTCCCCACAGTTGTCTTAAAAGCTAGCTTCTCTCTGCAGCTGCCCGCCCTGCAGCAAGCTGCTAGGGGGAGCAGGGTGCCACGGTAAAAAATACAGACAACACATCTCCTGCAATCCAAAACACTCAGCATTTTGCAGTCACCAACTAGGAATTCACATCCCTCGTGTAAAACAGTTAATATAAGGAATACGGTTAGAGACATTTAAAAGGCACAACTAAGCCTCTGCCAGGCAGAGCAAGTCCAGGGAAAGGAGCAGGCACCTGGGTTCTTTATGTACGAAGGTAAATAAAAATGTAAACGGTGTCCAGAAGGAGTTTCAAGTTCAGGAAGCACCCAAACCAGTGTCACTTATGCATCTGAGCACTTTTCACATCCAGTTAAGGATTTTGTACATTTATTGCAACTCTAATTTCAGGTGATAGATGGGCTTTCGCATCCTTACAGAGTGAAATACTTACAGCCTTTGCCTTAAAGTGTACACAAATTAGTTCATCTCTGGCTGCAACCTGTGCAGGCGTTTCCACTCTTCCAAGGCTATGACATTCACTTTGCACACCTTTGTAAATAACGGCTGAAGTGCAACTCACAGACTCCCATTATATTTGTTTCTAATTCATCCTGACCTGCTCACACGCTGGCTCAGATGCCAGAAATGAGTTTACAGTTGACAGAACTAGGAAAAGAGCAGCCAAGCATAAACTAGAAAAATATTAAACTGTTGTAAAACAATCACTCAATTCCTTATCATGCTGGAGGATTCATTCAGGACTGATATTTTTCATGGAAGATTTCTAATCCCTTCTTTCTTCTGAAACAGAAATCAGAAATTCCTGGGCAGTACACTCAACACAAACTCAGACAATGTTAAACACAGAGCTTTTGCTTGATGAAAGTGATAAATTGAGATGGACAGAAACTAGTTATCTTTCTGCACAAGGAGTTTCAAGATCTTGAGTTAAGGAAAAGTATTGCAAATTTTGGGACCAAAACCTATTAAAAAATTCAAACTGAAGAATATTTTATTCCAAAAAGATGACTTCAACCTGAATTATTTTCCCTGCAATGGATTAACATTTCAAAACGAAAAAACATTTTGATCAATGGTTAATATTTCAATATGGAAATATCCTATGATGACATGTTGACAATTTTAGAGCTTTTAAAGGTAAACAATGTTTCATAAAAATACCTCCTTCCTTACACAGTTTCAATTTCAGTTACTGTAATATTCCAGTGGATAAATCCTTAATGACCAGGCACTCTGATTTACTCGATACATATATAAATGGAATCATTAATACAGGAAGTAATTGTATTTCCTGTCTCACTCTAGATTTCCCCTAAGTCTGGGAAATCATGGAAACTTATGTCTCCTTACATTTTGTCCAAGCCTCTCAGATTCAAACTTGGACAAAATACAGTGTGAAATCTCATCATATCATAAACAAGAAGAATAGTTTGTATACATACAATGCAATTAACCATCCAGTCTTATTTATTTTCTTAATTTGAGTTTAATGTGTATACTTTGTGTCACTGGCATACTTCTGAAAAATATAATACAATTGTGTTAAATTCAAGTACTTGTTCTAGTCCTACCACATTAATAAAAATGTCAAGGTGTCTTTGAAATGAGTAATGAGAAAAGCAGAGTTACAATATTTATGGAATGGAAAAAATGATGGTACAGAGGTTTTTCAATTTTAATCGCAATAATACAATGCAATCAGCTGATATGCCGTCTTAAAATGAAGCAGCATTTCACCTAGAATTAGGAACATCCGTTGAGATTTTTAGTTACACAATGCACTTGCAAATCAGGTATTTGTGCATGCAGCATGGACGGCTAAGTGCTCAGTTAATCATGTACACCAGTAAATACCTTACTTAAATGGATGAAATAATTTCATTAGTTAACACCAAACAACAGGAAAGGAAAATGAAAACCACAAGCAATAGCATCATAAAACCATCAACTTGACATTCTAGCACTTCATCCAATGTGTGGCAGGTATCACCTAGCATCTGTGTGGGGATGGCTTGAAAAATGCCACTACTTTGTTAGGAAATGTAATTCAGTGTTGTCTTATTTATTTTACTGAAAAAAAAAAAAAAAGTGGACCTTGACTATAAGAAGAATGAATATCTAAACTGATGGTTAATTGTTAGTTACATTTATATTATAATTTAACTTAAAAATAACTTCTCTTTTACAGAGCTATGCCATGAGCGGGATAGTACATTGGACACATATATACTAAATGCTGTGAAGAACTGCAGTTTTTCTCTGGCTTTGGAAGAACTAGAGAGAAGCTACAGTACTTCACTGCACCTGGGAACATGTGAGCTGCCAGCACAGTGGTGAGGGTGGAGAAAAGGCCTTAACTGGCTGCCAAAGTAAGAAAATAAAAATTTACTTGCCCAGGTCTACTGTATTAGCATGCTCCTCACTCCTTCAGCATGGATTTTTAAATGGAAAACAATGAACACAATTTTCTTCTTCACTTGTTTAGGGAGTTATTAAAGGATGATACACAGCGTCTCACAAACTGGCGATATATGCCTGACCAAGTTTTTGGGAAAAGCAGCTGCATGCCTGCATCTGTATGCACAACCCACACAAAGAGCTATGCAGCTGTGCAGTGCTCTGTGTGTAGATCTCCTTTCTTGGTTGAGTAATGTTAAAACACCATACACAATGCAACTGCACACACCTGGGTTCTTCTCCTGAAAATACGATCTCTTCAGACACAAACGGAAAGCATAATTCCTATTGATGGACATCAAGTCCAATGTAGTATCTTTGTTGCTATATCATTCATGTTACATTTTAGAAAAAGTTTAATTCACAAAATGCATAGAAGAAAGTAGAGGAAATACAATGCCAGTAAAATATATCCTCCTTCGTCTTACGTAAGACATATCTATGAAGAACATATTTCATAGAATTGTAGAATCATAGAATCTTTTTCATTGGAAGAGCTCTTTAAGATCATCAAGTCCAACTGGTAACCTAGCACTGCCAAGTTACCACTAAACCATGTCCCTCAGCACTACATCTACATGTCTTATAAATACCCCCGGGGATGGTGACTCCACCACTTCCCTGGGCAGCCTGTTCCAACGCTTGTCAACCCTTTTGGTGAAGAAACTTTTACCAATATCCAATCTAAACCTCCCCTGGCGCAACTTGAGGCCATTTTCTCTTGTCCTATTCCTTGTTACTTGGGAGAAGAGACCGGCCCTCACCTCGCTACAACCTCCTCTCAGGTAGTCGTAGAGAGCGATAAGGTCTCCCCTCAGCCTCCTTTTCTCCAGGCTAAACAACCCCAGTTCCCTCAGCCACTCCTCATCAGACTTGTGCTTTAGACCCTTCACCAGCTTCATCGTCCTTCTCTGGACACGCTCCAGAGTCTCAATGTCTTTCCTATAATGAGGCGCCCAAAACTGAACACAGTACTCAAGGTGCGGCCTCACCAGCACAGAGGTACAATCACTTCCTTAGTCCTGCTGGCCACCTGTTTCTAATACGAGCCATTTCATTGTAACTGAAGAAGATAAAACCACAATAATATCTCCTCTTGTCTCTTTTGATTTCTTTTTAGCTGTATTCATTCTTTTTGTCATATTTCAAATTATTTAGAGCCCAATAATGCAAGTTCAATGGGACTCTAAGGCCCAGTACAGGTATCTACATTTGGCAGCTACTGAATAAGTAATAGTCAATTCAATGGACTTTGTACCTACACAGAGCACACGCTCAGAGCAGAACCTAGGCCAAACAATGTTCGAGCTGAATGAACCAAGAGATAAAACACAGACCTGTAAGGCCATAAAATATGGCAAGAGCATAATAAAAACAGAAAAATCTAGAGATTAAGTATAATATGATCAAGATTAAATCAAAACTTCAGTCAAATAATGTACATGAAAGTTGTCATGTGGTGTTAGAAACACCTCACAGTTTACAAGTTTTATAGAATAATAACTAAAACATACTGAAAGCCATATAGAATGTGTGCAATATAAACCATGAAAAGATACAATACAATTTGACACAGTATCTGTCAAACAGTTTACCACATAAAACTCTATGGAGACTGAAGAAACTCCACCAGGCCTAGGACTACTACTAGAAACAAGTTCAAAACGAACCTTGTGCAAGGTTCTCTGTTATTTGGATGTAATTTGTCTTCATTCAGCTGGAAATGGATCTGGATATTATATAATGTTACATAAAGTAATTCTTGCTCTTACGAGATTTTTCCCTCCACGTTACTCAGCTCATGAGGTCTGGAACAGTCAAATCGGATTCCAAATTGGTGGATGCAACTACAAACAGAGCTGAGGTCTGCCACTGATTGTTTTCAATGGATGCCAAATTTAAGCTAATGATTTCTCACGTTGGATGTGGGGAGCAATTAACTCTGAAGATATGAGAAAGGGTGTTAGAGAAAGACAGGGCAAACCTTTGATGGGATGATCTAAGAAGGTGGAGAAATGGGTGGAGAAGCCTGTTGATGAGACGCTGAATTGGGCAATTCAAGATTTTCGAAAGTGAGATGTTAGTTTGGGAGTGGAGAGGTACAGCAAGGAGGATAGTAGATTTGATCAGATGCAAAAAATTGATGTGATCTTGAATTATGTGCTTGGCTGAAGTTTCCACTCTTTTCCACTAAACATTTTAATTTTGCAAAACCACAGTTATGTCTGATAATGTGGGGAGACTCTCAACACCACAGCAAAAGAGGACATATTCAGAAGTACAATTCTCTAAATCAAGATCGTTATTAGCATCTATGGAAAAACAAAATACTACCCTGAGTATTTTCCAGAACTGCTGTCATTCCCAAACACATGTTACACATCGTTATTTTAGCCAGAATTTTGGTATGAGCTCTTTTGATTTACTTTTGGGTTTGTCTACTTTGATTCTCTTACTTGATCTCATATCATGTTTCATTTTTCTGTTGTTCTGCTTTCTTTGTTGTGTTCCATCTGCCACTCACTTCATTAAATCCAAAATGATTTAATGATCAAGCTAATCAAGAATAAGATACTCTTTAAAGAAAACCATCTCCTTCATTTAGCTTTCAGCACAACTATAGCATAAGCAAAGATGTTTAATTTAATAACAGCCTCATCTGAAGGACTGAAAGCATTCTACAAACACTCATTAACTGATGCTGAGATTTTCTTTTTGTAATTGTTCCCGCCTTTGCTGTTTACATCTGCCCAATCTGCACCTACGCTATTGTGTGTTGTCTCCAGCCTACGCTGTGAACTGCAACATTTGGGACTCCAAGAGAGGTTCATATAACAACTTGTGTGTAAAGACAAGACTCGAGCAAAATTTTAGCACTTGAGGCCAAAATTTTGATTCTGAAGATACTGTTGCTTATAAGCACCTAAATTTTTCATGCCAAATTCTGCCCCTGAGCAAGCAGTAGCTGTGTGGCTCTCCTCTATAAGGGATGAGCAGACTGGTGTCCTCTCTCATACCAGCTCTCAGTGAAGACCCATGAATGAGACCCAGTCCAGCAGCCTCCCTAGTGCATCCTTGAAGTGTCACTTAAAACCACGCTCAGAACTCCTGCCACACATGAAACAATATTTAGAGGTTTTCAAATTTGGATTTGTTATCTTCTGGCCACCTGCAGTGTAGGAAGCTAGCCCATGCCATTTCTCCATGCTGCAGGACACAGATTATTTTTTTCAGTGTCTCCTAGAGGTCACAAATTCAGACCGCTTTGGACCAAGGTATGTTGCAGTACCTTGGATCAATCATAAGAAAGGTGTCCTGGCCATCCATCTCTTATACAAAGGAATACTCAGGAATTGCAGCCAATGGTTAGTGCAAGATTAGTGAGAAATTTTGAGGTTTCCTGGGAATTTGTATCCCTGTTAGGGACAAGACTCACTAATGGGAAGGTGCCACATCCTAAATTTGTTTACTTACAGGTTGGGAATTCTTGCTAGAAAGGTATTACAAGGAAATCCTGTCCCGAGGTCAAAGCGATAAAACAACCAAAGCTTCTGCTCCTTGACTGATGTTATGACCAGAACCCCTTGGTACTTACAGACTTGTATAATACAGCTGCTTATCTACTGTATTTTCATTACAGATGCATTGTATTTTTCCACCCATCTTGATACAGTCCCTGGTATTTATATCCCTCCCTCTGCTATATTCAGCAGAGAATGGGGTCTGTTTTATTTGATTAACTAGCCATTCTGCAAACAGCCACAAACACCAATCAACCCTCGCGCAGTGGGAAAGCTTTAGAGCCGGGAATGGTAAACAACCCTCTCCTGCCATTGAAATCCCAGCGAGGGAGTTGTGCAGTCTGTCTAGATCGGGTATTTTATGCAAACTGATAGAAGAATGAAATGTGATTACAGCCTGGTTAAAATGCTTCTTAAAATACTACACATGGCACTTTAATCCTCTCCTCCCATAGCTTGGCCATTAAAAAGAAACTGATTTATTTTAGTCACATTTTCAAACTGGACAACTCTGCCACCTAATTCAAATACAAAGAGACATAAACTGCTTGCTGGCAATTTAACTAAAGAGAATAAAATGGTGGAAAAAACGCAATTATCATTACTCTTCAGCCTAAGGAAAGATTCTGCTTATTGAACAGAAGAATTTTAGCTTTATTTTTAGTTGACACAGTTTAAGAAAGCCAGCTTACCTACCTGGCATACCTTCCTCAATGCCCTGCTGTTACTTCTAAATTTTTAACTTGATGGCTGTAAAGTTCACTCTGTCTACATTTCTTTCCAAGAAAAGCACTCAGAAAACATCTCAGTTGCTTGAATCAGGTCAGAAAGACAGTAGCAGGAAGCATCATAATACATGGTACAGAAAAAGACCATTATTTCGGTTTGACTTTCTAAGGATTTTATTACATATGAAAGGTGCCAGACTAATACCAGAGAATGAAAGGCCTTTTATCTTTTTCATTTGTCACTGCCTATGCAAATACAGCACTGACACTTGCCAGTCTTGCAGGTCTGAGTAACAGGAGAGAGAGAAAACTATTTTTCTACATCCATCTGCTCCTCTTCTCTAGTCAGCTGGGACTGCTACGTTGGTGACTCTAACCACGCAAAACCTGCAGAAGCTGAAAATACCATTTTGGTGGCGTTTAGAAAAGCTCCTCCGCACACCCACAAAGGAGCTCAGAGAGACTACGTCAGGAGGGGGAGCCCAAATAATGCCCTGCCGGGCTACTCCCTGGTCCATCATCCCAGGAACCATCCACAGCCCATACGCACAGTGATGATGCGTGTGCAGAGTCCCATTTTAGTCCAAAACACTCCTTTCCTAGATTTCAGAGCCCTGCACAGATGTTAAGAAGAAAGCTGTGTGAAACTTCTGGCTGAATGGGATTTGAAACCACCTGAAATACTTAGTGGGTGTTAAAGAGGTGTGTTTGCATTTCACATTACTCCAGAGGAGGCAAGTGAATAAGGCAAGAGAGCGAAGCACCTGCAAGAGCCACGGATCACGTCCTGACACCAGACCTTAGTGCAGACTGGCAGCCTCTGCACTGGAGGCTTTCTGCTTACTGTAATTGTTCTTTAAAGAAATAACCCCTTACATCCTAACCTCAGGATTTTGTTGGCAGGAGTATGGTTTAAGCCCACCAAAGTTAATCATATGTTCTGGCTGAGTAGGATACCAATTATTTTTGAGTAACAACTATCCAGTTTGAACCACCAGATCTGGTGCTTCACACTGCCTTCTTCCTCCTCTCTCCCTCCTTAAACACAACATAAACATTTTTTTTTTTTCCTCAAAAAACACTTAAGGTTCAACAAATTGATATAATTCAACAAAATGCAGTTTTACTAAAATATTTCCCACTGTGTATAATCAGATGACTGAGGATAGTTTCAAAAAGCAGCCAAGAGCAAAAGTCTGCTCAGTCTCCAGTCTCCCAGATCAGATGTTTTAAGGTCAGGCCTTAGAGATCTCTCTGGCTTTACAACATGTACTTGCATTTAAATGCAAATAGGTACTTTGAAGCACAGACTTGCAGTCTGGAAACATAAACACCATTTTGGGGGGTGCACAGGTAAAATTTTGGGTTCCTCTTTTGTATTTGAAAAATTAACCTTTTCTGTGCTTTATTTCTCCAGGTGGTATCTTAAACCACAGTGGACTTTATTCTCCCTCCTCTTTTGAGACTAGGATGACTTTAAGGGAAATCATCTGTTTTAATTAAAGATTCTGATACTTAGATACTTGATACTTATATGTGTTAGAGAACAGAATGCTTGATTTTGCTAAGTATTCTGCCAGTGCTTTTTAGTTTACTATTTAATTGTCCTGCACCATGCTTACTACTTCACTAGCATTTCATTGTCTACCATATGCTTATTAATGTACTGATAATTTAAGGATGATAGTCTAAAATTTTGCTATCAGAGCAGCTTGAGCTATCCTCTTTTGCTTTCCTATTACCTACAGCTTTAAGAATATTAGAATTAAAAAATTCTGAATGATTTCATGAGGGACTATTAAATGACTTACAGTGGAGACTTGCTACAGACCTACTCACTGCAATTGCATTTGCTGGTCTCTGGAATAGACTTTTTCTTTGTTTGTTTAGTTACAAATTATTTAACAGAATTTATTTAAATCTGTCAAACTGTTTTATGAGCAATTGGTATAGCAGCTCCAAAAATACGAAACAAGATCTCTCTGTTACCTCTTATACCTCTCTCACCATTTTAGACTTGCAGCCTCATAGTCCAAGCCATGCTTTAGAGCTGGAATATACAGCACATTTTATACATCCCTTTCTCATTACTTCCATTCATGTCTTTTTTCTGTCTCATATATCCTTTAAACAACCTTACATTCAATCCCATTTGCATTTGTTAATGCATCACAATATATTTGGGTATTATTAAAATATGTTAATACGCAAAATGGTAGCTGGAAAGATCTAAGCAAGAAAGTGAATACATTACCAAGTTCTGTGCCTGAAGCAAGAGCATGCTTTCCTGTCTCCGTCTATTGATCATTAGACAGAGCCTGCATTTCCCCTGATCTGTGTGTGATACGTCCCCAGTGCAGCCCACCACACTGTGAGCCTGTAGCCGGGCTTCAAAGTGACAGTCAGGGTTTTGGAAAGCTTCATCTGATTGCGAATTGAAAGTCACAGAATTCATTTCACGGATAAACAGTGAGGCAATGTAAGCCAGTGGAGATTGCAAAGGATCCCCGATGTGTGACCACGTAGAGAGGTAAAGGGTGGAAAGAAGAAAGGCTCAGAGAACTGGGAAAAAGTTGGAGTAGCTGGTATCCAAACAGAAGGAACAGAGGGTCAAAAAGCAGGAAAATGAAAAAGTAAAAGGGAGGGAACAACGTGAGGCAAGAATTCAGAAGGAAAAGAATGAGCCGAGGCTGATGGAGCTGCATAGGAGTCTGTGTAGTTCACAGATACCCTTGGTGTGGTGGTGTTATTCATCTTCATGAACTTGGAAATGTTACAGAACCTCTGTAGGAAAAGTACCAAGTTAATGGAGATAAAACGGAGAAATAAGAGCTCACAGGATGGGAATAATAGATGCCTAATACCTTTTGTGTCCCCTGTAGCCAAACAAGAGTGCTCCAAATGCCAAACCACTTTTCTCCATCAGGCACTTTATAGAGTTTTTCTTTCTTAGGACAACGAGAATCCAAAATGAGCAATCAGAGCATGGAAAGGGAGGTGAGCCACAGAGAGGGTTCGGCAATGGAACTGTGGTTTTACTACTACCTTTGCATGAGTGAGTTAAAAAAAGCAGGGGAAGGACAGGAAGAACCAACAAAGGAGGAGATGTAATCCAAATTTCTATTTCTCCCTGAGGCAGCAATTTTTGACAGACCTTTTCCACTGATGGTACTGAAAGAGGGATATGGAACTAGATCTGGGCACAAAAGAAAATGTGTGGTTGTTAAACTGCACAAATTCAAATCTTTTCAAGGAAGACATTTTACTCATCCCAAGCTTTGCTTCCCCATAGGCTGCACAGAAATGGCCTACATCTGATGCAACCAGACTAGGAAAGCTTATTTGCAGGAGGCTGTAACTTCCATCAGGAGTCTCTCTTCTTCAATAAAGAGCAATCTCAGAGGCCTAAAGGATTACAGGACTCGTTATGTCATATTCATTCCAATTCCTGCTAAATCAAAGTAAATGACCACTTGCCCAAGCGGAATGACATGCAAGCAGCACACCCAGTTTCTGAAGACACCAGGCACTAATAGAGCAGAGCGGCGAGTGCTGAGCTCAGAGTCACCCTGCAGTAATAACACCTGAGATAATGTACATGCTACTCAAAAATCCAAAGAAGGCGATATCCCTCTGCAAGCTGCTGACACACGTGGGGAAGTTCACTGCTCTGCTAGCATCCCAGCACAGCTTGCTCATCCCTCTACAGTTTTTGGTCATTTAAAGCTGCTGGTCATACTCTTTTCTGGCGAGACAATGCCATAGATGGAAAAGCCTAGGAAGGTAGTATATACAATTTCAGCAACTGCATTAGAAGTAGATTTATGTGTAGCAAAAGTTTATTTTCTAGCAAAAATTTCCCTGTATTGTTTTTTCATTGCATATACCCAACATGCTTTCACTGTAAGATGCCACATCAGGACCAGCATCACTCTAGCAGCAGTGCCCAAATGACAACTGACACCCTGCAAAACTGTCTCCTCAGTCCCAACGAGCCTTCCTCTCCCAAACCCTTCCTGACCTCTGCAGCTCATATACAGAAAGGAGAACATCATCTTGTTTTGTTTTAATTGAGAGTAACACACAGCAGAACTCCCATTTTGCTGCAAATATATCTGTAAAGACATCTCCTGGTTTGCACTCTGTACTAAAGCCTGTATTTTACCCATGAGATGGTTTGTAACAGCACCCATGAGAGCTGTTTCTCTTTCAGACCTCTCCTGTGCTTAATGCATAATAAATGCACTCATCACATAGTAAATACTCGGAAACCGTTTTTTTTTATGGAATACGACAATACCATTGCTCTGTTAGATCCAAATATGCACAAATTAAGCTACTTGTTTGTAGGGGTGGGTTCAGCATCCTTTTCTGTTTATGTCACCCTTTCTAACAGGTGCCTTTCTAATACTGAGTGTGGCCAGCTGAGAAAACTTCAGCAACAAATAATGCTAGAAAAAAAATTTCTTTTGAGCATTATCCTGACATACTCATGCTCAGCTTTTACACTGTTTTTCTTAAATTATTTCCTAATTGTCAGTTTTCTTACTCCCTGCTCCCTTCCAAAATTTCCCATCCCCTAAAAATCCCAGCTTCAGGAGGGAGCTGGGAATTTCTACAATTAATCACTTGCCAGTGCAAATGAAAGCAGCGCTCGTTATTCAAAAATTTAAAGTCTCTCATATATAAAGCTCAGGATTATGCTATTCAGATGTGATATGGCCACAGAAACAAATGGGGATACGTGCTACTCTGGCAGCAATTCCCAGAGTTGCACACTACCAGAAAAACCCACAAGGATATAAGAGGGATACACTAAGCATTGCCAGCTACAAACTCCTCACACAGGTAGCCACGAGCCGTTACTCTGCATGTTGTGGTCTAGCTACGCTCGCCATCAGAGCGTGGTGTTGTGGTCCTACCTTCCCCACTTATCAGAAATATCCAAAGTTCTCCAGAAATACAAAAAAAAAAAAAAAAAGGAAACACCTATTTGTTATCTCTACAGGTAGAGACTGAAGGTTATTTAACACAAAATTAATTCTACTTTTTGTGCGTGCGTGAGGACTGTTTTAGATCATATGCCTGGCAATACATTGTGTGCCTTATAGTGGCAGCTACCAACACACTTCTACAGAGCTGGTCTCCTACTGTCAGGACAGGGATGCACTCCAGGTGTTTCTCTCATGACACCCTCCTAATGAGCTCACTTCTACACAAGAGAAACCCCAAGTGAAATCTCCACCAGCAAAGGAATCAATTTTCCTCTCTGGACTGCTTTGCCATGTTAAAAGACAACTACAGGGTTAGAAACAGGCTAAGGCATGAAGTACTTAGCTTTGTATTCGGCCATCAGGATGAAGGGTAGGGACATCCCCCATCCCATGCTCACTCCCGAAAGTGCTGTCAGCCATCCTTTCTCCAGCTGAAAAGTCTGGACTCAGCTCTCTGTGGAATGCAATTCTACAGGATTCAAGCAAATTTAGTTCCTTGGGGTATATTTTGCTATTTCTTATTTTTATTGCCATTTCTAGTCACAGAATATGATCTTATTTTGATATGTACTGTACAAAATAAGCTGCCAAGAAAAACAGGTTCCCAACTTAGGCACTCCCAACCACTCTCTAGAGAAGGAAGTTATCTCTGTACGATAGCTAGGAAAGAAACTTGGGCACCTAAATTAGGTACCTAAAGTTACACACGACAGGAGTATAGTTGCAGCCATGACAATTTAAAGATCTAAGTGAAGCAAGGTTTTAAGAGATAATTACCTTTAAACAGAAGAAGGGATATATCTGTGGGGGGACCCCTAAATAACCAAGCTTTCAGGCAAACAAACCTTCTCTGAAATCAAGTAGAAAACTTCAAGATTAGGAAAATGTCTCTGCGATTAATGCAATTATGTTAATCAATGAGACAATTCAAGAGAAATATGGAGCTGGCACCACTGAAGCTGGAGAAAATGAGAGATAACAAGGACCGATTGCTCAATAAAATCTTTCTTTTTCCCCCATCTTTTTATATTGTATCAGACTGTTACGAACTGTAGCTCCCATGCTCATCTTTAGAAGTTAGGATGTAGCTCTTGTTTGAGGATGAAGGCTGAAAGGTCAGACACAGAGAGGTCGTTTTCTGAGAAATACTCTTCCTCTGATAATGGTCATGTTCATTAACTTAGTTCATTCTGGGGTATGGTAGTTCTTTGGTTTCACCCACATCACATCTGTGATGGTATTTAGGTGACTATAGTGTAAGTTCCTCTCTCCCCTCTAATTTGACAGTTACAGAATAAGCCAAATGAAGGGAAAAAGTATAAAGCAACAACAGAACAGTGCTGCTCAGTTGATGGGTAGTGACCGTAGTACACCAGAGACCTAGTTGTCAACGTTTTTGTTAGTGTAATAACAAAAGAGAGTGTTAAGGAGTTTGAAGAAAAGACAAGACTACTGTCGTCAGGGAAAACTTCATACCTTACAGAAGAGTCCTTGGAGAAAGCATAAAGGTACTTGCTCAAAAAAGGAGCTGCACTGGAAGCTCACATGACTAATTTCCAATTCAGAAATGAGAAAGCTACAAGGAGAGTCAGAATAGACCATGAAGGGCCTCGAAACTCAAGACAACTTTTTTTTTTTTTTTCTTTTATTTTTTTTTTCCCCAGAAACATTTTCAATAGAACTAAATGAGGAAAGAGTGCTTTGGGACAGCCGGAGAAAATAACACTGAATCATACTGAAGTGATGGACTAGAAGTTGTATGGGTAAATCATAGATGTACTATGGAATGTAAATTGGCAAAACTTAAATAGACACACAAGCTTAAGCAATACAAAGCCACAGGAAAGAAAATGAAGACTATGAAGTCAGCTACTGTAGGTTTTAGGTTGAACTAAAAGTTAGTGATCAGACATCCATGAAAATACAGAAGAGGAAAACACGCGAATTTGATTTCAGATAAAAGGAGCTCAGTTCAGTGTAAGAGAAGCAGAACTGCATGGAGCCACTAGCTGAATTTGTTTGGACTTAACAATACCCAAGGATGAACTACAGACAGAAAAGACTATGGTTTTATATATAGCACGGCCCGCAAAATTGGAGAACAGATCTGGAAAATTCTCCTAAATAATAGAAAGAAGAGAGAAAGCAAGCAAAGACAGTCATGGAAGGTAGAATGGATGGTACCACAGCAGGGCATCAGTCTGTGACATCTGAGGCTGTTAAAGTGACTGGCAGGCATATGCAGACTGACCTTTGAACAGAAGTCATGAGTAACCTGGATGGCATTTCAGTGAGAGCAAAAGGAGGAAGGTACATTTGGGAGCACGTAAGATGAAACAGGAGAACATGAAATTAAATAAAATTTTCAGGAAACTTTGGAGACACAAGGAATATGGTAAGCAGTTGGCTTGCTTAGTCATTGGATATGTCTATGTAGATCCATTTCTTGATATGTAGGCTGACTCAAGTTTTACTTACATTTTCGATTGAATAAAGCCAAACTCTGCAGAAAATAACTTTTACAGGTGTTCTACTCAAGATAAAACCTGTGAAAACTCTCTAGAAAGTCAGCTAGATCAAACTTTGGTATATGTTTAGGAGAGTTTGTGAGGGACAGCAAGCCTTGTGTGGAGCCTACCTTGAATTCTGAGAAAATGAGGCAGCAGGAAAAGAGTTTTACATTTCATTTTTAAAGCTATGCACAGAATCTTCTTCACGCTTTGTTAACTGTCACAGATCAGTTACTATACATCCAAAACACATTGACTCCCTAAGTTAATCCAGATAACTATTAGCCTCTTGATAATGCCTGAAAGTAACACCACACTGCGTTTGTAGTGCTTTCTGGTCCGGATTCTAAATTTTTGCACTCCTGCAAGTTTGTTTAAGCCCTAGATATGGAAGCAAAGATACACAGGATTATAAGGGGGTGGTGGTGGAAATCTTTCTCCAGGCCGATTATTCTTTTGGCTTATCTAAACTGAAGCCAATTTGTGATAATGCTAGGAGAAATATGCTTTGCAACGAAATATACCCTGCTCCCCCACCCCCATAAACTGACATGTTGACAAGCTATGAGACATTAAACACGGTAGTGTCAGTGGATCAGGCATTCCTCCTGTCATTATTAACAGCACTTCCCTAAATCTGGCTCAGGTTTTAATGTTGAGACTTGCTTTCAAGCAAAAGGACAGTATATGACAAATAAGATGGAGCCAGACCACCCATGATAATACCAAGTGAAGACAGCAGGTGTATTTGGTACCCCCAGGCACCTGTCAGCTCCAAGTCGTGGACTGTGCAGGAGAGGGTAATTGCAAAATAGATAAATTGCACCTTCAGCTGTGGGGCAGAACACATCAAGGTCTTCAGGGTACTCCTGAACCTTATTACCTGTAGAACAACAGAACATCTCATCTGCCTTAGAAGCATCACCTCCGGAGGCAGAGGGGAACCAGGGAATCAGTGTCTGGATTGATAATTAGTTTGCTAACCAACAGCTGCATAGTGTAGTTGATCTCCTTGTAGTGAATTAAGATATACAGGGGACTGGAGTACAGTCTCAGCATTTTTATATGCTCTTGCCTTTTTTGCTTCCTAGCCCTTTGTTAGCCACTGTCAAACTGCTGAATCACAGCACAGAGCCAATATCCAAAAAGTCTGTCCTGGTTACCTCTTGTTTTCAGTGTCTTTTTATTGGCCAACTCCATGGTCAGAAATGTTCACAACAAAGATGTATGGACCTGCATTTATTAACTAGATCTTTTTGTGGTGTGATCAGTGTATCTGCCACCAGAATGGCAATTCCAATGGCAAATTTGTGAGTAAATCAGGATAATTTGTTAATTCATGAGTTTTTGGCCCATCAATAGAAATATTCATGCTGCTGCTAACACTGAAACAAAATTAAGAATAACCATATCCAGTTTTTAATGATTTGTCCTAGGACAGAATCACAAAACATTATTAATCCTTTCTTTATCAGACAAATCATCTTAGCAAAGCTTTGTTATGGCCTGTTCATAGGTAGTTTAAACAACATTATTAATATTATAGTGTTCTTAGGAAGGTAAAAGTGCCATCCACAATGTCGAGGGAAAACAAAAGGGTTCATCAGTTGCTAGAATGTTTCCACTGGCAATGCAAGTAGGATCACAAGAAAATCAAAATCTCAAGACCAAATTCCTTTTGATACTGTGTGCAAGACGAAGAGGAAATATTATGAGAGCCTAAGAGGAGTTTCTTTTACTGCACCGTCCAGAAGCATTATTTCACCTGACACTCATTCACAAGTTTCCTACTGGCTAAACATTTTGCAGATAGAGTTAAAAAGACAGAGGTCTCAAACGCATTTGGATTCTGCTTATGCAGCCGGAGAAAGGAATTTTCCACTTTGTACTGCTGAGAAAACTGTAGACGCTGTAGGCTATGGTATCATGTTCAGAGGAACAAGGTGGGTAGGACAGGGCATTAGGCACTATTATACTCTAGGGAAGAAAGAGCAGACAGGGGCACAATGGAAGCACTTCATTATATTTTAAATGGGAATAGTTCCAAGGATAGGAAAGCCTGTGGTGCTTGTAAAGGATTAAGCAGGGTAATGTGCTTTTTAAGAAGACATAAAGAGGTATGTAATGTGATATGTTTAAGCCTAAATGATTTTTCTTGGAGTCCTCAATGAATGTTTAAGCAGGCATGACTTAGGCCTCTGTAAATCCTCTCCGAATAAATAGCTTCCGTGAAAATAGAGATTCCTTTGACAGAATGAGATGCATTTTTCATAACCTATGCAAAAAAAGGAAAATCAATTTGAGATACATGAAACACTTAAGAATAATAAAGAAAAAAAGAAGATAAAAGTGAATATTCTCCAGAATAATCCAAGCATACACAGGAATACAGCTACCTCCCCATTCATTTTGATTTGACAGAGCAGGAAGACGAACAACTGAATGCTTCCCTACCTTCAATTCAGATCTTCAACTGCTTTTTGTCGCTTTTTGAGAAAGGAAGAGACAATATGTGGCAGAAAATATCTAAAGTGCCTGCGCTTCTCAGGCTGTCTCCTGTTTGAGGTATTTAAAACTCTGCTCTCTCTTCTGGGAAAATCTACCCAGCTGCTTTCTAACCAGAGCTGATGGTGTATATAGCTGTTCACTATGGATGGAATGGGAGCACACACAGTGATATGTATGCCCCTGATTTATGAGAAGAACAGGACCCATAAATATCAAAACCTGAAAACTAACAACAGCACGATCTTCCCATCTTATTTCTCTCGCCTGCCCTGCCCTCCTGCCAGGAAAAGCAGGTCAGAGCGGTAGATTGCCTGATGCAAAATGGGACTATGCAATCATTGTCATTTGGCTGTATTGTATTTTCACTCACACAGGTGCCACTCCCCATGAAGTCACTGGTACAGCAAGAGTGCGGTCCTGCTGAGCGAGCGGGATGATGTGACGACTAAACCAGCGGTTGATTCCCCTCCCCTTCCTTCTGTTTATATATAGGTTAATATGAAACTGCTACTTTCCCCAAAATAAAAAGCCTACCAGCTCCACTGTAATTTGCAGAATTAAAGCAAGACAAAACTAAAGGACTTTTAAGATAAAACAAAAATGTTTGGCAATGCCTTTTCCGCAATGGCTACTTGGAAACCCCATTTAATCTTGGAGACGGTGCAGCAGGGAGTGTTGTTAAAGAAGAGCATGTCCACCACTTCCATAACATCCTTCCTGCACACCTCTCTCCCATGGCGGTCCCTCCTGTCACAGTCCCACCATGGTCATTAGGCAGCCTAGTGGAGTTCCCTTTCCCCATACCCAATTGGAAGCACTTTTAAAGTCTCAGCCCTCACTTGGCACTCCAGGCACATGTGCCAAGGTAACAGCCTTGGAGAGCTTGGACAAACTGCTCTCCAGTCATGCTTTAGTGCTGATTAATTGTAGAAACAAAATGAAGCACAGAGGGACACCTGTTGGATTAGCGTGTCCAGGGTTATAATCGGGTTAATTGCTCTGACGCGGTCAGGTAAACTTGTTCAAGACCCTGAAGAACATTGCAAAGTACCTAAATAGGCTGAGGGGACCCATGAATTCTTTCCTCTGAATGTTTTCATTTTTTTTGGAAGTATTTTACAGAGATTATAATCTCTGTCTCTTATCAGTTATTTTTTTAAATATTAATTTTCCTTGCCTAAGACTAGCTTTTAACATCACATTCTTCACCCATCTTTTTTTCCTGAGCAGGTGAAATACAATCTCCCCAAAGCTTGTGTATGAGCAGGAACTGGCAAATAACCTTTTTCTGTGTCATTTCTTCCTGTAAGGTGAAAGGAGAGAAACTGCGCACACATAGCTGGATATGTATCTTCATTACAATTGGGCCTGAACCCTCTGATATTTTAAAATTGGAGGGTGATTGGCTTGCTCACATGCTGCAACTTGTTTTTTCAACGCTATCATTTGCAAGTGCTTGTTCCTGGGAGCTAGAGGCATGGGAAATTAAAGAACCCAGATATTTCTGGTTTTGTAGGTTTTAAGACAGCAACTGCTATGTTTTCAGGAATGAGAAATCAAAGACTGTAATCTGGAATTACCTGCCAGCATGATACACTGGTGGTTTTTTTTCCAGCTAAACGCCATTAGTTCACACAGCTGTGTTTGACATGCTCTGTTTTTCTGATTCTTCTGAAACCTTTAGTATAACTTGGGAAGGCAAACCAGAAGGAGAGCAGCTGGTTTTTTTATACAAAAGGCAAACCCCAGTTTTATCAGCCCCTTACAAACTGAGCTAAAATATGTTTTCTCAAAAAAAGCAATTTCCTCTAGCCAATAAATCTTCAGACTGTCTTTTTTTTTTTTCTTGCTTTTTTCAGCTTATGACTTTTTCTAAAGGGGTTTCAAAAGTGCAGGTCCCCAGGGCCTCTCTTGTCTCTTCTTTCATGCTGTTTAGTCTTTCAGAGGAGAAAATACAATCTCACTTATACAGAGATCAGTGATTTTTAAAACGCCAAAGAATCTTTGTGATTTTGTGGTTCTTTTATTATCAAAAGATCACCAGTGATTTCATCATTCTTTTTAGCATACTCTTTTCTCTTACATGTTTGTATCCAGTGTGAAAACACCAGAAATTACAGGTTTTCCTGGCAAATGGATTTTGGTGGAGGCAAAAGGCAGAGTTTGTCCGCATCTTTAGAAGTCTCTAAACCAAGCTTAAAAGAAGTGAATACACAACTTCATGGATATTTTCTCCACTTAATATTCACATTTTGAAGTTAAAATAAAAATCTACAAAATACAATGTTTCTCAGGTTTGATTTAAAACTCTGAATATGAAGATACAATGGTAGGGATAAAGTTTGTGTACAGTCACTCATTAACCCATATTCACTCTCATACTGAATCCTTTCATGTACTACTGTTATTATAAAAGCCATAGCTGTCATACAAAAACATGGGAGGGAACTACTGCATTCACGAATGTACCTACAAAAATTGACTCCTGCTCTCAAAGTATTTCCTCACTGCTAAACTCACTACAGAAGGCAGCTGAGACGCTTCTTTAAAGCCAGATCATCTTTTTCTGCCTGCCTCTCTCAAAATATATATGATTCAGAGCTACAGCTGAAAGCCAAGGTTTTTAGTGTCAGGAGTCTACAAAAATAAGTTAATCAATGTCTTGTATTCAAAGGGCTTTGAGCTTTGTATAGTACATTGCCACGTCTTCTGGGGTTATGAGTCCAGTGATCCTATTCCCATTTTGCATCCTGACAAATGCATTCATCTCTCATACCTATAACTCCTTTTCAGAGCAAACACTCTAGGTACTTACATTTTAAAATATGATTGAAAACAAGCTACATAGCTGAGAAGTCCTAATCGTCCGTGCTGGTGCAATAGGCTTGCAGAAATTGGTATCAGGCATGATCATTATCTGGGTATAAATACATCCCTTATAGTTAAAAGCAACAACTAAGCAAATGTGGTGTTACAGCAGAGCATCTCCAATGGGAAGCAAAAAGTAAGTCATACCAGTACCTTTTGAATGCCTGCGGTCGACTCCATGACGTTGTTCTCCGAGCCGTTACTTCTGTTAATCATCCGCCACATTTGGGAATACATGCTGTCCCTCTCGAAAGGATTCATCCCTTTTACTCGGACGTGCTCATAGACTGCGGAGTCCAAGACAGTGCCATAAGGAATATCCGTCTGTCTTGAGAGATCCTGGAGAGACCTTAATTGTTGGTGAAGAAAAGAGACACAGGAGACTTGAAGCCACATTTTCAAGAGGAAGGAGCTGCAGGCAAGCAAAGGGCAACACATAGGAAGACAGCTGTCAAGCTAGTTTCTTCTACTGTTGTTTTTTTTTCCTTTCTTTTTTCTTAAAAGACAAAGTGAGACTGAAAATTTGTTTTTATGGTTTAAGACACAAAGAGGAATGTGAAGTGAAAAGAAAGGGTGGAAAAAATGAAAATGGATGAAAAGAGAACAATGGAAAAAGTAAGAGGATTCTGTCAAATGCCGAGAGCTCCTTTGAGCAGAGGCAAAGGAGAGAAAGGAGCACTGCAGTCCCTCCAGCCATACACAGCAACTTCCACAGAGTAACCACCTACAACAGTACGGTGCCACCACACACCCCGCTGTTGGGGACCAGGAATGTCAACACCAGAACTCATTGAATCTAGCCCAAAGCACCTGGGTTGAGTACTTCTATGTACTATTGGGTTACACAGTGAAGAATGGCTTTTTGGTGGTATTTCTGCACTGAACTGTGCATCCATCACACAAAGCAGGTCCTATATTATTTTCAGCAATAGGAAGATTTCTGTCCGGGTTTCATGAACTGTCTTTTCATCACAGTTCATGTCATTTAGTCCAATAAATTTACTCTACCTTACATATTATCTAGTCTTATCCATTCCCTATAAGCAGGAAAAATTAACCAGTTTAGAATTTTCTAAAGCATCCCAAATATGGCTTTGTCAACCCTGCTTTGGACTTAAAAAGGTATATTAGAATCCTTTAAAGTCTCCTTACCTCTTGGCCTTTATTTTCATGTCCTATAGAATTGCTCTCCCATACCTTTGTTTCTTTAATGGCAAACCTTAAAGTTTCAAAATAACTACTGCAATATGTTTAGTGCCTAAAACCCATTACAGCTTCCCTGGCACAAATTAACTTTGGTTAAACTGCACAAATCTAGTGGATGATGTCTAAGGACAAATCAAGGGTGTGAGTGCTGTCTTAAAGTAGGCAATAGCAAGTTGTAAAGGCTCATCTCAGCCACACAAAATGCAAACACAAATGCAGGAAACTCATAAAATTCCAAGTTGTGTTTCTGAAACATGTAAATATAGACGCAAGTGAAAATGGCCCTACAGGGGGGAAAAAATGAATTTTTAGGTGTTCCAGGGATGGCAGTGAAGAAAACGGTAATTGGATCTCAAAGGATATGTATGCCTCTGAACACAAAAGAAAGCAGGAAAAGACAAAATCAATAGAGCTCAATGGCAAGGGTTTAGAGGTTAGTTGAGTCAAAAAGAAATCCTTTGAGATTCAGACATATAGGCTTAGAAAAACATTGAACAAGAGCTAAATTCTAAGCAGATAATATATAGCAAATATAAGGAAGGGATAAATTTAATTTTGAAGAGTAAATAACTAATGGTATTAAAAACCCCACAATGCTCTCCTCTTTCTTCAACAAGATGGCATTCCTCTTCAAGAATATAACCAGCAGAGAACCTGTAAAGCATCAGTACACATATGAGATCATCAAGGGTGAGCTGCTAGATGAAGCTTTTCCTGAAACCAAGTATATTGGTCTTCTATGAAAGGACTAACTGACACCTGCCCTTTTCTAGGAAGAAAAATGTGAGACTCTAGTAGACTAAGGTATCAGAAGAATAAGTACTGCAGCTAATTTGTAATTGAAAAGTAAAAAAAAGATAAAAAATTATCAAGTCCAGATAAACACCTGTGAGTTCTGAAAGATTAAATATGAAATGGCTGAGCTGTTAGCAAAACTGGGAAACCTCGTTATAGCCAGTGTGTGAATGGGAAACTGTAAATACTTTTAAAGGGGTCTAGTGGTAATCAGGGGAAACATGAAAGAAAACAACTAAGAGGTTACACTTAGGTTTAATAAATAAACTGAAATAAGAATTGATAGAATTTTAAAGATCAGTCCTGAAGATTAGACATAGCCACCAAGTGGGTTTCTCTCGTGAAAGCAATTCAACCATCTATTACATTTTGAAATTATTAAAAAACCCCAGGACTTTCAAAAGGCCTCCATCTCATCAAACAATATACAGAAGGTGGAAGTATGGGCAGGCTATAATGGAGGAATTTAGAAACATTTCCTGGCAACTTTGGATAGCACAAGGGAAGTCAACACTCAATTAGAGTGGATGATCTCAAGGGACCTCAAGGGTAAAAAGAACAGCTTTTGCAGAACAAAAAGGCTGAACAAGGAAGGCGTGGACCTGTTGAGGGGGACAGCAGACACAGCTAAGGCTGAGGTGCTCTCTGCCTTCTTTGCCTCACTCTTCCCCAACAAGGTGTCCCAGGTCTCTGTGACTAGAGGCAGGGTTCAAAGAGGCAATGAACAACCAGCAGTAGGTGGTCAGGTAAATCTCAACCCGAAAGGCAGGGATTGACTGAGACCACTAGACCCATAGAAGTCCATGGGACCTGGCAGGTTGCATCAATGTGTGCTGAGAGAGCTAGCCAACGTCCTTGCAAGGCTGCTTGCTTTCATTTTTGAAAGATGGAGATTGGAGGAGATCCCTGACCACTGGAGAAAGGAAATATCCAGACTATATTCAAAAAAGATAAAAAAGATGATTCATGGAATTAAGGCTGGTCATCCAACATCGTGGAGTGAGTCTTCTCAGAGCAAATTTCTGAGCACATGAAGGAGAAGCTGACTGGGAACAGTCAACATCAGTTTACCAAAGGTAAGTCATGCCTGACCAATCTGGTTGCCTTCTACGCTAAAATAACTTGGTTTGGGGACAGACCAGAGAAATGGATGTAGTTTACTTTAACTTTAGGAAGGCCTTCAATACTGTCTCCCACAGTATTCTTGTATCCAAATTAGGTCATAATGTCTGGCTGAGTGCGAAACCAGATGGATAAATTCCTGGTTGGATAATCAGACTCACAGGGTAGCTCACCTGGAGGCTGGTAACAGGTACCACAGAGGTCTAACCTGGGCCATGTCTTTACTAAGGTGTACCACTACCTGGAGGAGGTGAGTAAGGCACCCTCTTGTCAAGTTTGCAGATGACATGACACTGGGGAACCAGCCGGTGGCTCAAGGACAGGCAGACCTAGGAAGGCTGGAGGAATGGGCTGACAGGAGTGGCGTGAAATTCAGCAAGGACAAACACAAAGCCCTACACCTGAGGAGGAACGACCCCCTGCAACAACCCAGGCTGGGGCGCAGCTCTGCAGAAAGGCACTCTGGTAGACGGCGGTGGGCCTCGGTGAGCATTTGTCTCACCATTAGGCAAAGTGTTGTGTAGAAGTAGGTGTTATTACTGTTGCACTGACAGTCTACCTATCTGTCAAAAGCATCACTGATAAAAGGCACTAGATAAATACAGGATACCATATTCACCCATTCTGTGTTACTGCCGCTGCTGCTGTTGCCAATACCCTTCTGTATCTCCTGGCAGTGCTCAGAAGTGCAACAAACTGTCGCAGGATGCATATTGTAATGCTCCTGTAATTGCTGTGTTATTTGTCATACATATTGCTAGAAAAATATACAAGAAGTATTTACTGAGTCTCCAATTTCTAGTGACAACACCTAGCAAAATTGCAATCATTACTTTACAAGACTCTGTATAGCCATATGATTTCTAATATAACAAGCAACAAAGCATTTTTCTGAAATATCATTGCTAACTGGTATATAAATGATATGTGTAGCTGCTGCCACAAAACAGTACGGTTAGAAACAGCACAAGAGAAAAACAGCTCCTCTGTATATCTTGTGGCTATAAAAGCAATCTTGCTATTTTCAGAAAGGCGAACCAAAACAAGACACAAGCTGTTAGTCCAGAAGCGTACTACAGTCAGGTATGGGAAGCGTACTACAAACAGACTGAGAAGCAAGCAACGGTGCCATCACACACAAAGGCATCACCAGCAGGGAAATAACAAGGAGGAGAATTATGTCGATGCCTTCAGGAAGGCATGTTGTAGCTGCCAAGTCTGGCATTAACTGCAGTCTGCAGTTCTTTACTGTTTGGTGTGCTGCCCTAAAACACAGGGTGCCTCTCAGCTGCCCTGCTCTGCACCTTTGCACAGTTGTAGGTGCTGCTTTATGCTGAGAAAATGATGGCGACAGGACAAGAGCAGGACAAGGATGAGTGTAAACTCTACAGATGTGCTAAATGCTGTTGTCAGCAGTAAACCTCAAGCTTTGATTCACCTGACCCTATGCTGAGAAGGAAGAAAGAAGTTTTGCAGCCTCTGAGGTGTCCATGTGTGATATGCTGCTGCGTAGGCAAGCTGCAAAAATGGAAAAGACCTATCACATCAGTGACTTCATCCCCTCACACAAACACGTCAAATTGGGATCGTAGTATATATGACCTCCTTCAGAAACTGTTTTTTATAACCTGCAACTCTGCAGACTACTGGAATGATACTCACAACCTAGCAGCAAAACAAAAAGAAATGACAAACCTTGGCAGAACTAATAAAATTATTAAACCATTGAAGTTCCTTTCCAGAAGAGAGGATTTTTATAACTACTTTGCCTCCAGCCTGGTTTGTAGGTTACACATTGTGTTCAATGTACCTTTATTCCTGGATTAAACAACTCATTCCCTGTTCAGACAAATACATTTAGTGGACATAAATTCCCAGCCTCACTGTATCACCCAGTCTCATCACACAGCTGCCACACCAGATCTCAACATAAGGAAAAAAGTATTTGTCAAACTGATTAATTCCTATGGGGTATACTTTGATGTCCAAATTTTGATACTGTTATCCACACTAGATGGGAATTTTGCGACAGTTTTACTGATCTCAGTTGAAATACCTGCAAAACAAAGCACACATCGAACATGAGTAAAGGAATTATAATCTTACATTTTAAAACACTTATCTCTTTGAATTCCTAATTTTGAAGCAATAAAGTAATGAATGCTAAAAGTCTTTAAAAAAACCAAAAAAACCATATGTAGTTGAAAAAGTTGTTATAAAATACCTTTAACTGAGTTTGCATGTAGAAAAATTCTACTTACAGGGAAGTGACCGTGCAGTCAGGTCACAGTTCAGCTTATTTTTGATTACCACTTATGAAGCATTGTGGGGAAAAAAGTTATGTGCGGTCTTTATGTTAAGTTTTTTTCTCACTGCAATTACTGGGATAATACCAATATTATCCCATACAAATTAATTACAATACTGGGCTATTCTGAGGATGAATTATTTGAGGATGAATTATTAATAGCTACATGTATTTTTCAGCACTTGTTGATTTTGTTTATTGTTCTGCACCTTAATCAGGCTGTGGTTGTCAGGTCACTTTCATTTTCTGGCTTAGTACAAATGAATTATTTTGTAATTAAAAAAATTATCTCTGCTTTCAACTTGAAGAAAAAAAAATCATGTTAGAATTTGCATATGTTTCTTTCCATAAAGCATACCCTCTTCTATAAATTCAAATCCTAGACTTAGAATGACTAGGCAAAACAAGGATGACAAAAGGCTTGCTTTAATGCTATGCCTCCATTATTGGGAGGCAGAGGTCTCACCTATCAAATAAGACATACTACTTAGAACATGGAGAACATAATGTGAACTTCTTATTTTACAGAAGACACAAGGTGCAGACTCTTCCCCGTAACGTGTACGATCTAAAGTCTTAATCAAGCTTCCACACTTTTAGAAGTGGATTAGATTTAAACTTGAAACCACCTAACACCAGCCTTTCATATGACAAATCCTTTGGCTTTCCCTCTGCCCACCCCACCACCTTCCTGCAAAATTGCAGTGCCCGTTAAGAAGGTGGTGACACTCTCCCTTTACCCAGGAAAACAGTGCAGTGCAGTAGTCTGAGTAAAATCATTCTCTCTACCAATTGTCTCTAATTCTGTCCTAAAGGAATCATAAAACACAGTAATGGCAATACTGGCTCAGTGATGAAATACACAGCATCAGCAGCTATGAGATATTGCTCGAGACCTCCAAATTTATTTGGCATTCACCAAGAAAAGCCACTTTTAATTACTATTCATTCATGTTGCATGAGACAGTGATCTAAAGATTTAAGGAACATAGAAATTATGTTTTGCTTTGCTGCCACAATGTTTTTGGCATTTGAAACGCTGACTGTCTTGATTTAAATGTCATCTGCAATGTGGGTCAAGTGTGAATAAAAGATGCACCTCGGAACTACTTTATGACTTGCGTGCCTCTACTCCTGAATTGCCCATTGGCAGAAAATGAAAAGCTGAGCTCCCAAAGGTATTGAGAGTAGCCATTTGTTTGGAAAAGGAGATTAACACCCACTCTTACTCTTCTTGTTCCTGTAATTCATTTAAAAATTGTAACAATTTGATCCAAATTAATCAGTGAAGCAGAGAAAAAAATGCTGTCAACTTCAAGTGAGGGTATACAGCAAAGATACACTTCGAGGCTCTCTAGGGAAAGGGAACATTTCACTAGTCCTCCCTAGTGCATTGCCTAACAAAATTTTGTATGCTTTTCTTCTCAAAATAGGTTTCTGGAGACCATGAGGCACTGAATAGGAAAAGTGGCTCAACCTTCATACCAGCTGAGAAAGGGAAGCTGCAAGAGCTCTGAACACACTGGCTACACATCCAGAAGCTGAAATGTGGTAACCACCAAAATGTTTCATGGAAATGAAATCTGCTGTGCGCTGCTTGAATCCTCCTATCTTTTGTAAAAGATATCGTAAGGACCATACCTTCAACAACGCACTGTCATATCTGATGCTAGCTGGAAATCTGAAATGAAAACCTATTAATTACTTGTTACATCTGTGCAAACCACTGACTTCAATTTCATTTTTCTGACTTCTCTGAAGCTGCCTGGATAGCACTAAAAGAAGAATCTGGTTTATTTTCTTTAAATACTTAAACTCATTTCCATTCTGGCCTTCTAAGCTCCCCAAGGTACAATTTGATACGTTAAAAAAAAAAAAAAAAAGAGCATCAGCTTTTTTCTTTATTGCTTATTCATGTTTCCCACTTTGCAGTAATTCAGCATGGTAAACAAACAGCCTCTCTCTTATGTGCTGGTTTGAGTTCCAATTTTGGCAGTTTTGTAAACTAAAGTTTTACACTCCCACTGTAGTTAGGATAACTTCATTCCCTAATGGATACTTAACACATCTAATTACTCTATTTTTGAGCTGCAAGTGCTGTTGAAAAATGTCTCTGCTCTTTCATTCCAGGAGCTTCCAGCTGCAGTGTTTTCTACTGAATAAAACATTTTCAGTGACTTTGCCCATAAATAATACAGCACAAAGACCAATGTAGTCCCAACTGTACATAATAACCTCAGAATTCCACTGAGGGTTTTCTAGTGACATCATAATAAACTGCAAGAAAAAGCTGAAGATGTATTAAATTATAGTTTGGGTATATTTTATTCTTTTTTACACATTATAAGAAAACTCAGACATTTGTCACAGTAATTTGAACATTTTTCTGGACTACTTCAAAACTAGAAAGGACATAATTTCATATTTGTAAGGACAAACTGAATGATTGAATATATCATTATAATTTATTTTGCACGTACAAATTCCCATGTTGTTTCTTCACACTCCTTAGCCAAATGTAAGGCTTTTTAAACTTAAAAAAAAATATAAACCAACCTCCCTTAAAACCTTATGATCATTGTTGACAAACATTGACGCAGAAAATCATTTTACCCCCTATCAGTTGTTAAGGGATTAGAATTGGGACTACCAAGTCAAACAGTTGGTTTGTGTCAAAATACCCCTGCAGCACTCCATGATCTCAAAGTCTGTTATTTAGATCTCAAAAGAAAATGGTAACTCGATGTTACTGGTCATACAACTGTGATAGGGGAATGATTTGATCAAGTGATTTTATTCTGTTTTACATATCTCTGTCTTAGAGTGCTTAGCCTTCTAATACATGAAGTGTTGAGGTGGTTAGCCCAAAAAGGAAGGGTAACAACCATAAACACTTCATTTCCAGTTGGGAACAAATAAGGACTGGTAATGCCTGGTAATTTTGGGCCACGGGACATCAACTCCTCCTCCCCTCACCTAAGGAGCAGGGAGAAAGAGAAAGGGTTTTTGAAGTGCAAGATGCTCCTAATGGGGAGGAGTCAGGAGATAACCATGCACTCAAAGTGAGGGGCTGCTTCTGCTCTTGGTCCGAGCTTCGGCTTCCTATCGCAAATAAAACTTGGATGCTATTGCAGACGTTTACTTGTCCATGTATGTAGAAAATCCTCACCTAGAGGATAAGCGCCTTAGTGAGATCACGGTGATTGGCTGGCACGCAGTGATACTTGAACCTAACCTGTGAATTCACAGGAGGCCAAGGCTCCCTCTGCCCAGTCCACACTAGTGGCTCACCGTCTCAGGGGGCATTTCAAAGAGATTTGGAAAGCAGCTGAACCAGAGGCAGCAAGAACTTACGTGATGATACACAGAAGACAGGGACTTGAATCAACAACTGGAGTGACAAAACTGAATTTTCCCTAAAGTCAGCATTGAGCCTGACTTGAAGGTTGGGTTCTTACCTTTCTAGAGGAAGAAATACAGCAGAATGTTCCTCTCTTCTTTAAAGCCACTATGTCATTTTTCCCCAGAAAGATTTATGGGAAAGGCTAACTTTGTAACTCTCACCTACTTTCATGGACTCGTAGCCTCAATATTAAAAACCTGCTATGGAAAAATGATCAGCTGCCCTTTGGAGTGCTTGGCTAGCTCATGCTTCACTGCATTTTCTAGTCTCTGCTTTCACCCAAGAGGAAGGATTTAGGTGTGGGGAAGGTCACTGGAGCAGTGGGAGTGAGGATAACTCAGCATGCAGCTTGCTGAAGGAGAGGAGACTGGAGAACAAAAGGGCAGAGTGGAAGGGTAGGAGACCTCAAAAGGTTCCTGTGGTAAGGAGAGATGAGATGATCTGGAAAAAAGGATTGGAAGGTGTGACAGAAAAACAGTTCACCATAAAAGGAACAGAAGACAAGGACATTCACATTAGGGAGGCATGTAACAAAAGAAGCAACAGACAGAAAAAAGAGAACAATGTGATCTGTTAACATAGTAACAGAGCACCTGGGAGCAGAAGGAGCAAAGATGACTAGTAAGTGAACTGTTATTGTTTGTTGCTATTAACACATCTTTGCCTTGGCAAGAACAGGTGAATTCAGCTTTGAGCTCCCTACACATTGAAGAAGCACTGGGCTCTTCCTGATGAAAGTGTTAGAGCACAAGTTCTGGGGGATGCATTTGAATGGAAAGCATAGCCTGAAAACACATAGCAACAATTTATACTTTCCCATTTCAAATACCAATACGCTACTTATCTTAAACTCAGTCACTTCTTTCAAAATACGTATGAGAGCATACATATGTATATATGTGTGGTGCAGAACAGTATCTGCCAGAGGCCAACAATTCTGATCCTAAAGACAAAGTGTCTTCAGGGAGACTGGAAGTCTATGGTGTATTGTTATTTTTTTAGCTTCCAAACTACTTTGCAGGATGATAAGAGTTTCTCCCTTTTCTCACATCTAAGTCGAACGTTCACACCCCTCTACATGTATATATATGTTCACCCTCCTTTCCCTCAATTCATTCTTTATCAACTTACTGGATGGAGTTCTCAATGCGTGTGATGGTGAGGAAAGCTGCTAGGTTTGCCGTGTAGGAGGAGATGACAATCAAAGCAAAAAGCCACCAAGCCCCCATCATCAGTCGGGTTGCCAGGGTTGTGTATGGAACCTCTCCTCCTGTGGGGAAGAAAGAAAAGCAAGGATTTTCATTTGGCAGAAGGAAACCCAGATCCTTATTGCTCACGCATTACTCAGGTGAACTAGTCCCCAAAGTGAGCAGGGTTCCCTAAAGCAGGTTGGTTTTAGTAAACTGAGCAGGACTCGGAGCTACACTTTCTGTGCAATGAAAAGTACTAAAGGAAGCTCACACTGTCAGCCATCATGAGTGTATTAATCTCTTTTGCTATTGTGCCTTTAATTGCAATTCATCTGCCAGTCCTGTCCAGTAAGGGAAATAGACTTCAAGATCTCAGAACAAAAAGAGCAAAAGTAAATTCTTACAATGTTCTTTCCTTAGAGATCTTAGCTACAAACCTTAAGTAAGTTTTTCTTGAATTCTTGAGAACGTACAGTTAAAAAAACCTCAACAAAACATAATTATTTTTCACAGTTCTGTAGGCAGGCAGATGCTCATGAGAGCCATGTGTATGTGTACAATTTGCTGCAAGTGAGCATGGATGTGCAAAAAAAAAAAATCACATGTACTGAAGAAGACTGTAAAATTGTTTTGTATTCCCACAGTTGCTTTCCTTTAAAATTCAACTGCCATGTAAACAAAACATTAGCAACAACTAAACCTACCAGGATCTGAGCTGCACACCACTGTTTGTGTGAACAGAGCCCAGTTTAGGAAGCCATGAAAAGCATTATTTTTTTATTCAAATAGCTGCCCCTCAAAACACACTAGTTTGGAGTCTTTGAAAGAACTCTTTCAGTTAAAAACATATGAACCACAGATTTTTTAGATGAAGGAAAATTCATTGTTTTAAAAATACCCATTTTAGCTGCAGTATAAGTTTTGTCACAGCTACAATTAACTAGGGGGACAGGTGAATGCAGCAACCACCCAGAGACAACAGCTGAAGATGTTCACCTGTT
This sequence comes from Burhinus bistriatus, assembly GCA_013397275.1. Taxonomy (NCBI): domain Eukaryota; kingdom Metazoa; phylum Chordata; class Aves; order Charadriiformes; family Burhinidae; genus Burhinus; species Burhinus bistriatus. The sequence continues at coordinate 1,388,373 of VYXH01008210.1, forward strand.
TCCTCTCTCCCTACACTCAGCAATTTGAAAAGCTGTCATTATTTTTGAGGTAGCTTTCTCGGATGCAAAATCTTATAATGGTACAATAGCTGGGATTTTCAAAAGCAAAAGCAGTTTGTTACAATCATCTGTAAGTATTTTGTGCTGGATCTTCACTTACATAAAAACTCCTTCACATTTCCTCATCAAGTAGGTTTAATAGGAATACAAATTACAATTATTCCCATTCCAAATACAAATAATATTCAATTATGTACACAAACTAGATATTTAAACAATGCTTGAATATGAAGGATCACCTGACTTGTTCTAAGTTTGTCCTACCTATACAAAGCATTGGGAACTCTGCGTCAGCATACAATAAACAGATTTGAAGGTTTTTTCCTACTTGAGTGCTGTGGAGTTGTACTATATGTGAAATAATAACTGACTCCATTCATTTATATTTTTGGTATGTAAGTATTGAAATCCTTTGCCTTTTAAGAATTCCAGTATTGAAAGACAAAATCTATATTAGACCTATGCAATCAGAAATAAGTTTCCTTTTATTTCCAAGATGCCACGTAATTATCTGAAATAAGAATCTACCAATCAGATCAGGAGATATTATTTCAATATAAGGACTTTAAAAGATGAACATTAACTTCAACATCTGAAGATTTGGTTTTCTCTCCCACATAAATTTTAAATGATTTTTAATAGAATATTTCTACTTTAGAAGTTTTTGCAATGTCTTTGGAATATTTAATTTTAAAATGATTTTTAATAAAATGAAAAGAGCAGACAGCTATATCAATTTATCGGAACAGGCTGTTTGTTCTTTTAACTTTCAGGTGCCAATCCCTGCAGATAATCTTCATACTGAATTAAAATGGGTAGAGTGATAGAGAAGAAGCCAATGATCTCGTGGACATCCTTGCATTTTCAGGTTAACGAGTAAAATTTTAAGTTCTCACATTTCTTTATTGAAATGAAATGTCAGAAAAGAGAGGACCACTGAAAGTCACACGCTTGCCTTCTAGTTTTCAAGAGAGGATGCTGTGCAACAAGTGACCACAAAAGCCGTCACAGACCCCTCAGCCACAACATTCCCCTACTGTTCATACAGTGCAGTTTTTCCTATTTGTTAAGGTTATTCCCACTGTTCACTGTTACTTTTCTCTTTTAACACCCATGTTAACAATAGACTTCAAAAAACCGTGAGTGCTGGTCATCCCAAGTACTTTTAGTTCACCCAGGTGTTTGTGAAGTCTTGTTCCTAATTCACAGTTATACCTTGTGTATCAGCAGTCAATAAATGAAGCTTGAGGACAAAGCTTGCCTCCAAGTACATGTACAAGAAATACATACCAAAACAATTAATCACTTCGGCCGCTACTCTAAAATCTTTGCACTAACGCTTCTTAAACCACCATTTCTAAAGCAGGACTGTCAGTGCAACTGCATAGGTACATGATTTTTAAGCAGTACAGGCAGGGTACTCCACCTCTCCCAGTGAAAGAGAGAAAGAAACAAAAATCAAAGGAGATCTTTTACTGCCATAGTATAATTTCTTTGGCATCTATTAGGAGACTTAATGTGATACAGTCTTGTTCTATTGTAGTGTTTGTTTAAACACTTCCCGCACCATGACAGCTCACCTTAAGAAACTTCTTCAGTCCCTTCCTCCAATTTTGTTTCTAGGGATAAAACTTCCCAGTTTTCTTTCAGTCCAAATTTACATGTTTTCTCAGTGCAGAAGAGCACCAAATAATTCAGGAGAGAGCAATCATTGGTTTTCTATTAACATTACATGAAAAAGAGTTACAGACCTAACAGCCGCTGTTGTAGACTCTAAATTAGTATGCAGAAGGGACATGCACGTAAACCTCCCAAGGCTCTGCTTCCCCATATTTAGTATGAGTTTCAGGTGCATGGAAATGTTTATGGTTGACAGCATATTCTAGTTACGAGGTGCTATGCATAGGACACAGCGCAAGGGAGGAGGGATCCAAGAAGATAAAACAAGTCTTTCCTTGCTGTTGTCTTTCATATCATACCAGCAAAGCTTCATAACCCCTAATAGCAAAGGGGACCACTTGGTGCCACGTAAACACATGTTGGTGACCAGAGTGAAATCTGTCACACCTCATTCCTATAGCAACATTCATCAATGGGAGTTAACATGCTGGTTGTGGTTACACTAAAACCACTACTGTGTAGTGCGGTAAGCAACACTTAAAAATATGGTGGTCCACTCACGAAACAAATGAAAATTAAAGGAGACAATCAGCAGTCCTGGAGCTGCTTTGTCATCTTAAGAGACAGACCTCATATGAATACAGAGGCTGTATTATTCTTCAGACGTGGCCCTTCCAATACACTGGCAGAAGGGTATAACACGGCACAAAATGCCCCTACCTGTAGATCACCTATGTTGTGGCTACAGCTCCTAGTTTAATTCAGCTGATACTTTTGATATGTACTAAAAATCATTTAGAAATCTAATCTGCCTTTTAAATTTTCAGATTGCATGTTCAGGAAGGAAAAGATATTTTCCAGAGCAAAAAGCAATCTTATTGGGAGTTTTCTGAAAGAGCTGAATTACCGTAGAAGTGACAGTAAAAGAAATTACTTTTAGTCCTCCCACTCTCATCTAATGCAGCTCTCCTTCATCAATCCCAGGCCAGTTTAATGCTGGCCTACTTCAGATGACAGGCTTAGACTGCAACTTATCTTATGAATTTTTGTTTATTCCCATTTCTTCCCAAGTGCTTCAAGCTAAATATCAGAGGGTAAGAAAAATAATGCATTGTCTTGATGATGCAAACAATACTATGTTTAATTAAGACAGACCTAAATATGACGAAAAACCCACCTTAGAAGATAAATGTGAATCTATACAATTCCCATACAGATTTCTAATACCTTTTAAGTTGTTCTCCCTTGTTAACAGTAAGTTTAAAGGTTTCTTCAAGTCAAAAATTGCAAGAGAGGTTTACAGGCAAGAAGGAGAAATGAAATCATGAGAAAAATGGGCAAAACAGGGAAATTGAGGATGACAGCCTGGTGAGATCTTGGTATTCTAGTATTTCTGGACTAAACTTGAATAATTCAAAATGCATAGGTTGTTTCTCCAAACATCTTCTTCTCAGGGATTTGTCAATGGTTTGCCTGCAGAAAAACTGCATTCATCTGTGTAGTCCAGAACTATGAAAGTGTTTCAGATAGAAATGGAAAAAAATTCTTTTTTGTGGACAAAGAGAAAGGTGAAGTGTTTCTTGAGAAGTTTTAACCACAGTTGGCATTTCTGAGATCAAGCCTGGTGGCAGCCATCTTGCTGAAAACTGATGCAATTTTTGTTACTAGTCATCCAGGCAGTAAATGTGCATGACAAGTTCTTTCTCTGATTTAAAATCGATTTCACAACTTCACTGGGAATGCACAATATTTATAAATAAAATTCATTTGCTTAACAGCTCAAAAATAATTTTTTTACTATTACTAAAAAAAATAGTTTGGCAGCATAGGGCCCACAATGTTGAGAAAATTCAGAATTGATTACTGAGAACAATAATGCCTTTTGAAGATTAACTATTGAAATGTACTTTATAAACAACTACACACACAGAGAAAAGCCATAAGCCACCATTGTTTTATGTCCTGAATTTGATAACTCTACTAAATGATGTTTCTAGGGGGGAGTTGAGAGCCGGACTGGGAGTCTGCTGCAGCTACTCCATATGTGAAGAGAGAGGCTTGGATGAGAAGGCTCTGCCTGTCTCTTATAGAAAGGACACTACAAGAATCATGGCTTGCAATTTCCGTTTGTGATAACCACAGCTGCCAGGGAAATCCCAAGGACTCGGTTCTTATTATAGGCAAAACTCTATTTGTCACTAATGCTTACCGTCAAGGCTACTCTACCATCCTCACTTCAAGAATGTATCTCAGTTGCAAATAACTTTGTCAAATTTCAATAATTTAAGCTGCAATAGTCTCTGCTAGAGGTTTGCAGTGAGCTGGATTTCTGCGTAAGGAGTTTTAGCCATATTTTTTTCAGATAATTTTGAGAACCGTGAAAAAGACGTTAATTGCAACTGTTTTGTTGAGGAGCCCTAATACAATCAAACTTGAAAGCAAGGATCTTGATTGTGCTTGGAAAAGGAAGGTGAAGAAATAATAGGGTGGGTTATCTGGGGACAGATTTTGGTTTTGTTTTTTTCTTGCAAAAATTCTGTCCACATTCAGTGAATTATTGGCCTTTGGAAAAAAACACAAAGGACCAGGAGTTGGCTGCAGTTTAGCCTTTAGCTTGTTAGAACAGTCACATCAATTATGCTGTGCATCTGCAATTTCCATTTGCACAAATATGAAGTGTAGAGTTCTGTTGCAAACAGCTTAGATCAATGTATGTCTTACGTTTTCTTTGTGAAAGGGACATTTAATAGAGAGTGGGTGTAAAGGGAGTAGTTTGTATTAACAAAGAGGCAAAGGCATTTTATATTTCAGCTATTTTTGCCATGAGAAACAAAACCTAAAGTTTGACTGAGCTCTGTTATCTTTACAAAACTCTGAAAAGCAGAGCTCTTCAAAGGCAGAATCTTTCAGGGCATTAGCTTTTGCTATTGTTCTGTTAAAAACTTTCTTGATAATATAAAATTTCTCCTGTTTTCAATTGGAAATGTTCAATGCAGTATAGGACAAAAAAATACTTTATAGTCAATGAAGCCTGTACCTATTTCTACCAGCTGTGAAGTAAATGCAGCTTGGAAATTGTTGGAAAATCTCTCATTGTGAATTTTTCTTCCTTTCTTTTCATTTTTCACCCATAATTTCCCATTCTTGCTTGAACTGGGCAGAGCGCATTCGTTTCCATAACATAGAAGTTGGCATGTCATAACCTGAGTTCGTAATATTACATTGTGTCCTGAAGTTAACACCTATTGACCACAGCAGGCATGACGTATTCTTCCACAGGAGAATACAACCCCTAGAATCAGTAATGCCTTCCAAATAAGCTTGTAAATCAGTGGCTGAATTCCCTAGTCTTGCAAATATTGGCAGATTGCAGGGGATTGAGAGTAGGTAAGGAATGAAGCATGAGGCAGGGCTGGCAGCCAGATTCTACAAGGTCTGGACAAGTTCAAGAGCCAGCTATTGCTTTTATTCAATTTTGTTTTTATTATAATGTAGTGGTTTTTTGTTTGTTTGTCTGGGTTTTGGTTTTGTTTTGTTTTGTTTTTTAATTTATACATGAAAAGAAATATTCAGTTATTTTGTTTCACACATGAAACATTCCTTTGCGTCTTGCTTCCTAAAGAGAGAGCACTGCATCTAGGTAGTGGTATTATTATTATTATTATTATTTTTATTATAACTGTGACAATACTCCAAATATATTAGGTAGTAAGTTACAGGAATTGGGGTTTTGGTTCAGTGGAAGTATCATAGAATGGTTTGGGCAGGGACACCTCCCACTGGACCAGGTTGCTCGAAGCCCCATCCAACCTGGCCTTGAACACTTCCAGGGATGGGGCATCCACAACTTCCCTGGGCAACCTGTGCCAGTGTCTCACCACCCTCACAGTAAAGAATTTCTTCCTGAGATCTAATCTAAATCTACCCTCTTTCAGTTTAAAACTATTACCCCTCATCCTATCGCTACACTCCCTGATAAAGAGCCTCTCTCCATTTTTTCTGTAGGCCCTGTTTAGGTACTG